>JAVIWB010002850.1:0-375328 GCA_031893035.1 Dermolepida albohirtum | reverse complement strand
ATTCATTATAACAACTCATTAGTTAATTTGCGTAATTTAGATTACATGTAATAGCGTACGATTATAAATACTAAATAGTATTAGGCTCGTTAGCATGTATTACTTTTCCACTGTTCAGAAATTAGCTTGAAAAGTCATTCCATGTGTAACAGAACAAGCCTAGAGCTTTTCTTCCTGTAAAAACCGGAAAATTCTCAAAAGTAAAGTAATAAAAAAGCCAAAATGTTATAGAGAGAAATACGAGGGAGCGTTTTTATATTCGTGGAATAAGCGGGTTGTAGAGGGGTGAGTAGGCGCATTGGGGGCGTGGCATGTGCAGCGACTCATGATTAGTATAAATACGAAGTTTCATTGTTATTAGAGAGTTAGTCTTTGAGCTATCGTCAACCAAGTAACATAATCAGGAGTGAAAAGTGAAATATGGAAAAAATCGAATATCGTGGCGTTATAAAGTTCCTTACCAGGCAAGGAAAATCAGTCGCGACCATAATGAATGAGATGTCATTGGTTTACGGCGACTCTTGTCCAGGAAAAACCATGGTGTACAAGTGGCATAGTTTATTTAAACAAGGAAGGGAATCCCTTGAAGACGACCCGAGGCCGGGCAGGAGCATTGAGGTGACCACGCCAGCAGTTATCCAAAAAGTTGAACAAATTGTACTCGAAGATGCTCAACTAAAGAAGAAACAACTCGCAGAAATGGTTGGAGTATCCGATACAACAATTTTTAAAATCCTACACGATCATCTCGGCATGTCTAAGGTCAGCGCAAGATGGGTGCCGAGAATGCTCACGCCGCCGCAAAAACAACAGCGCGTAGAGTGTTCGCGTGCATTTTTGGACCTCTGTAATGAAGACAAGGATGGTGTATTGAGTGGAATTGTTACTGGAGACGAAACTTGGGTTCATCATTATGAACCTGAGTCCAAACAAGACTCCATGCAGTGGCATAAAAAGGGCACAGCACCTCCCAAGAAATTTAAAGTGTCACAATCAGCTGGGAAACTCATGGCAACGGTATTTTGGGACTCGGAAGGAATATTGTTGATTGATTATAAAGATAAAGGTGTTTCTATAACCGGAGAATATTACGCTTCAATATTAGAGCGACTAAAAGAAGCCATTAAAGAGAAAAGACGGGGAAAATTGACAAAAGGTGTTCTGCTTTTGCACGACAACGTGCCCGCAGCCCAGACCTGGCCCCGAGTGATTATTACCTGTTTCCGAAAATGAAAAAAGAGCTGCGAGGTAAAAAATTTACTGCCGATGATGAAGTCAAGGAGGCAGTTTCGGCGTATTTTGCAGATAAAGAGAAATCATTTTTTTATGAGGGTATAAATAAATTAATTGAAAGATGTGAAAAATGTATCCGTCTTGCAGGTGAATATATTGAAAAAGAAAAATAATTTGGTTTTTTTATTTCCACCCCTTGTCTCCCATTCCGCGAATATAAAAACGCTCCCTCGTATATAATTATAACATCATAACCAAACTGCGGGTTTTTAAATAAATATTAGATCTGTTCCATAATACGATTTATGGCGTGTTAAAGGACTCGAAGTTACACTACCTGGTGGCTTAATTGGTAAAGCAGTCGTCTAGAAAACGGCAGATAGAGGTTCGAGTCCTTCTCCAGCGCAGAAATTTTTAATTAATTTCTGTGTATTTAATTAACGATGAAGTAGCAGAAAATAATATAATTTTCAATATTAACGAATGGTTAAAAATGAACAAACTGAAACTAAACCAAAATAAAACTAAATTAATAGAAATTACTATGATTAATGAAAGAGATTTTGAAATTAATCACAAGATAATAGAAAAAAGTAGAAAAAATTAAATATCTCAGATTCATAATTGATATAGAATTAAAACTTAAAGATATTGATTATATCTGCAAAAAGATTGGTAAAAAAATTGGGTTTTTTAAAAGGATAAGAAAAAACTTTCAATAACAACCGCAATAAATATATATAACACCATTATTAAACCCAACATTGAATTTTGCTCAACTATAGTATATATGTGCTGCCTAGAGTCACAAATTGAGAGAATGCAGAAACTGCAAAACAAAGTCATGAGATGTATTTTAAAATGCAACCGTTATACATCCATATCAGCAATGCTCAGTTCACTGCAATGATTGAATATTAGACAGAGATTGGAAGTGAATACAATATGCTTTGTGCAGAAAATGAAGATGGGAAATGCGCCAGAGTATCTTTGTGAAAGCATCAGATATGTGGGTGAGGTGCAACCGTATGAACTTAGAAACGCCGAAAACTTTAGGCTACAAAGAACAATATCAACAGCTATGCAGCATTCATTATTCTATAAGGGACTTAAATTGTACAATGAAATACGAAATGAGTTAAAAACTCAAAGAAATTACTAGATATTTAAAAGACAATGTGTTAATTTTGTTAAAAACAGACTAATTTGTTAATTTTGGTGAATTCAACTTGAAGTTTTAATTTTAAACATTCTACTTTGTTTGTAAAATTTCTTATTAAAATGTAAATTGTAAAAGTATTTAAAATACTAATAAAGAATGTCTATGTATCTATCTATCTAATATAAATATATACTCTACAAGAAATAATATAACAAAGGCATTTAATCACATGTTTCATCGACTTTAAGAAAGCCCCTGATTCTATACTTCAGAGTCGGTTAATGAAAACACTAGAAATATGTAAAACAGACACGCATTTTTATAAACATTCATTCTACCCAGATAAACTTCGAACGTGAACTTCACCATATGAATTCAAACGCATAAAAGTTACTACTTACTATACATTGTCTCATAATAACGAGTGATTCAAATAGTCCGCCAAAACGCGGAAAACAAAAAACACTTAAAAATGTAACTTACCATAATAATGAAACATAAACAGTTGTTAATGTGGTAGTTTGTCAACGATATTAATTCTTTGCTTTATTATATATGTAAGTAGGAAAGTTATGCGGATTCTGGCGCAAAATCCCATGTATTTTCTTATGGAGCTTCATTTTACATTTTTGATTCCGGGCAGATATGCATCCATCAAAACATGCATATATTTTAGTAGACAGCGTGGTACACAGACAGACAGACAGGTAGACAGGTAGACAGGCAGACGGGTAGACAGATAGGTAGACAGACAGACAGACAAACAGACAAAGTCATCAATTGAATATAATTAAGACGAAAATAACTTTTTCTTCTTCGCTGCCTATACTAGACAGTTAAGCGTATTATTGTAATAAAAAATTAAAATATTCAATGACATTAGAATTGTTACACCTAGAAGGAACAATTTCCTGGAATTGTGCTTTTGACAACAGAATGACTATATTGACAGCTTGTTATGATAACAATTGTATCGTTTTATGTTTGACAGTTTTTGCAAAAAAAAAGTTTTTTCTTTTATTGAGTTGTTAAGAAAACGGTTTATCAGATCTGATAACTACAAGTTTTTTATTTTCAGATATTGTGTCTTCGCCTACTTCTGTTAAACGTAACAAAATGCCTCCAATTCGAAGGCGTCAACAATATCACCATCTTAGTGATTTTGACAGGGGTAGAATTGTTGCTTTTAGAGAAGTCGGTTTGGCCTACCGCGAAATTGCCCGCCGTGTTGGTTCCACTGCAATGCGTGTGCGTAGGGTGTGGACAAAAGAAGGTAGAGGAACACGAAACAGACCAACAGGTCAACCGAGGCGTACCGCAGAGCGTCAAGACAGGCACTTCAGACTACTAGCTCTGCGAGACCGTTTTGCTACTACGCGCCAACTCTGTGACCAATGGTTTGGTGTAGAAGGTCGCATTGTCAGTATGCGAACATTATATCGCCGCATTCGAGCTTTTGGACTTGATTTATACCGTCCACGATTAGTCCTTCCTTTGACTGCAGAACATCGTCGTCAACGTTTGTACTGGTGCAGAGAACGGCAGCATTGGGAAGCAGAATGGCATAATGTCGTATTCAGCGACGAATCGCGATTCTGCCTAGGCATGCATGATGGCCGTCAGAGGGTAAGACGCCGTCGTGGAGAGCGACGTGATATTGGATTTGCTGTTGAGAGGCATGTGCACAGGACTGTTGGAGTAATGGTTTGGGGGGCTATTGCATATGGAAGCCGATCACCTCTTTTGTTTATTCGGGGCAGTATGACAGCTGCGCGTTATGTTGATGACGTCCTACAAACCACTTTATTGCCTTATCTAGATGGCCGTCCACACGTCCTTTTTCAGCAAGACAACGCGCGTCCACATATTGCTCGTCGTACTATGGAGTTTCTACGAGAAGCTGGCGTTAATGTTTTGCCGTGGCCACCCCGTTCACCGGATTTAAATCCCATCGAACATGTGTGGGACATAATGGGGAGAAGACTGACCAATTTGAACCATCCTCCACAAACTCTGGCACAGTTAATCCACCAAGTTCAAGTTGCTTGGAACGAGGTGCCACAAGCAGACATCGACCATCTTATTTTGTCGATGCCTAGACGTGTACAGGAGTGTCTACAGCTACGGGGTCGCCAAACACATTATTGATTTTTTTTCAAATTAATGTTTATAAAATTTCTTGGAAATCTGATCGTTTCATTCTTGACTTAAGCTTATCACATTACCAAAAAATCACGTCCAGGAAACTATTCCTTCTAGGTGTAACACTTCTAATGTCATTGAGTATAGTAGAGGCGAACAAAAAACAAAAATAACTAATTACTGAAACTACACAATTATTATAACCATTTATTTTAGGATTGCTAATTATACATGAAACTATTATTTTAATATATGCTGTTACGAGTTAAACCATAGGACGAGTTCGAACTCTCTAATTTCAATTTATGAATTACATAGCAAATACCAAAAATTGAATTTTGCTTACAGATATCAAATTTCAAACAATTTTATTGCCACAGTTCAAATAGGTGTAATTTTGCTAATTTATTGCCATGGAAAAGTGCAGGACCCATTAATGTAACAATTTAATAACTAATAAATGAAACGTTTAAGTCTAACTGACAATACAAAAGAGCGTATGGTTTATACAACGCCTTAGGGAATTTCCACTTTAATTTCTTTACAAGTGGTCCTTCGAGCAGGATTATCTTATAAATTTGAAATGAATTTCTCTAAATGTTTTTCCACTTCTTTCGGTGGTGCTGTTTAGCAGTACCGAAAGGTACCACAAACCACTCATTAGATAATAAAATGCTGAGTTGATATTTAAACAATTAAGCTATTAAATAAAGACACACGATCCTTATAGTACTATATTATATTTTGTGCTATACGTTCGACTAACTTTTTTCAAAAATTTGGTAGTAGATACATAAAATATAGGGAAAGAATGTCCTGAAGCATAATTCTAAATAAACTTATTTATACTATTCATAAAATTCGAAATTTGAACATATTTTATATACATTAACAAGAACATACAAATGAAATCGTACACTATAAGTTTGGACCTTAACCTGTAACTACTACCGACGAATAATTATAACATAACTACTACGGATAGATCTAACTTACCCGTTTATTAAATATTTTTTAAAAGTTTAAAAAACAAAACACTCTACGAATGAAATTAATATTTAATACCTAATTTACAATATCTTCTGATATTGTAAATGTCAGTAAAATGACTGTCAGACAATAATGGTTACATTTATTAAGCTGTATTAGGCAAACCCATTTTTAGATAGCCGGCTTCTAATAGTCACTAAACTGATATTTATTAGGTGCGCAACTAAATTCTCGTTGTTTTTCTTTGATGAAAATGCAACTTTATTGTGAAAAAATGCTTAAAAATGAATCATTCAAAATATTGCCCATCGCAAGCGACAACTTTTTCCCATCTTTCTGGCAAAGTTCGAATACCGTCACGGTAGAAGTGTTCGTCTTTTGAGGTTATCCAGGATTCAAGCCATTTTAAGATGTCTTCATATGAGCGGAACTGCTGATTAGCCAGACCATGAGCCATCGAACGGAACAAGTAATAATCGGACGGCGCAATACCCGGGGAATATTTACAAAATAGGACCTCCCATTTGAGCGTTTACGAGGTTTAAACGGGTTCGGCAACGTGAGGCCGAGCGTTGTCATGCTGTAGAATCACTTTTTCGTGCCTCTGCTCGTATTGTAGCCGCTTTTCGCGCAGTGCTCGGCTGAATCGCATCAATTGAGTTCGATTCCGTTACCCATTGATGGTTTCGTTCGGTTTCAATAGCTCATAATAAATAATACCGCCCTGGTCCTACCAAATACACAGCAAAACCTTCGCAGGGTGAATATTCGGCCGAACCGACGACGTAGAGGCATGACCGGACAGTCCCCATGATTTTGTTTTCTTTGGGTTGCTGTAATGAATCCATTTTTCATAACCCGTAACGATGCAATGAAGAAAACCCTTCCTTTTTTTGCCGCTGGAGCAGTTGTTCACAGGCGAAAAACGACGCTCAACGTCTCTTAGCTTCAAATCATAAGGAATCCAAGTTCCTTGTTCTTGAATCATTCCCAACACACGCAATCGCTGGGAAATGGCTTGGCGGGTAACTCCTAATGGCGAAGCAAGCTCTTTTTGCATTTGGCACGGATCCTCATTGAGCGATGTCTCCAATTCAGCGTCTTCAATGTTTTTGATCTTCCTTCATTCGAACGGTCGTCAACATCGAAATCACCGTCTTTGAAGCGACGGAACCAATCACGGCACGTTGTTTCACTTCGAGTAGTATCTCCGTAAACGTTTTGGAGTTTTCGATGCGCTTCAGCTGCCGTTTTCTTCGAATGAAAGAAGAAAAGCAACACTTCCCGCAAAGGACGATTATTTGGCACAAAATCAGACATTTTCACACAACCAAAAGTATATGACGCAAAAACAAAATCACTAATGTGTCAAAGCGGTTTGCTTACCATATGTCTAAGCTTGGTTCATGACGTTTTGGTTATGTCACATTCGACCAGCACTTACTACTGGAGCCATCTCTGGAAAAATAGCGAGAACTTAGTTGCACATCTAACATATGTATATTTTTTGACAATTCGTATTCATCCTGACGTAAAGTGCAGTTTTTTTTTCTTAAACAAATCTGCTAAAACATTCTGTTTCTGTTTATCCACAATCATAAGATTGGTTTTGAGTTACAGTCAGTACCACAAGAAAACATCTCGTGTTACATAGAAAAAAACAACTGCTACAAAATAATTATATTATCAATTAAAAATACTATTATACTATACTTTAATAGAGTGTTAAATCTCCATTATTATCGTTTCTTTTAACAGATTGATTATCGCCGGTAATTCATTAACGTTGCTATTTACTTATATCTTTTAGTCATGTTACTGTCTAAACAGTTTTTTCAGAAAGATGCTAATCTGTGATTAATCATCCACTGATGATGACAACTTAGTTGTCGAAATGCGTATACTTTTTTGAATAAAAAATACCTAACTTAATTCTAAATGGTGTCAAATATGTACGAAACCTTTAATTCTATATCCTCTAACAGGTTATTTTTGATTACAGTGTGTATATTGATGTTCATTTCCATTTTACACACTTGCTACATCAAGATACGATATTTATTTTCACTTATTTTAAAGTACATTTAATTAATATAAGTGTCATCTTATAATACTTATTTTTTAACCAAAAAAAAAATAGATATTTCACAGATATACTCGTATTTCTTTTAAGTAAATATAATAACACCACTATCTCCGTACTTTCTTCTAATATGCATGCAGAGAGAGTGTTTGCGGTTTTATTTGCGGCTAACAAGGCCAGTCTGCAGTCACAGAGGTCCCTTTCTGATCGTGACTGGGCCCCAAATAGACCCCTTCGCAAGATAACAGATGTCGATCCCAAGAGTCTGATCACACTTCCACAGTTACACATACACATACCATGCTATTAAGTCCTGCTGTGAACCAGACTAAATTACGTTTTTTTGTGTTGGTTCGAGTCGATATTTGTAGCAGAACAAAGTATTACAAAATCTACTTAATAAAATGTAAGAATGTATATATTGTTTTTGTAAAAAGTTCATCTTTTTCCCGATTGGCATTGGTTGCCGATAACTAAAGAACAACAAGTCACAGCGACACCACCGACGGCTCGTTTTTTAGATGACCTTCCGAACGTTAGTTTGAGCGTAAAACATTGTAATCGGTGCAGTGGTTGGAAAGTTATTCGCACTTGAAAATGGAGAAGAATAATGAGAAATTTCGCTATATTCTGCAATATTATTATGATAAGGGGAAGAACGCTGCGCAGGCTTGTGATAAAATTTGTGCTGTGTACGGTGAAGGTACTGTTATCAAAATCTGTTGCGCGGAAATGGTTCATGTCTCTTTCGTTCTGGAAATTTCAATGTGAAAGATGAGTCACGCTCCGGTCGTCCAATCACTGAAAAACCTGATGAAATTCTTGAAAAAGTCCAACAAGATAAGCATATCAGCAGTGTCGATATTGGCATGGAGCTAGGCATTGACCACAAAACTGTTTTGAACCATTTACACAAAGCTTTGGTTACAAAAAAAAGCTTGACGTATGGGTTCCTTTGCATGAGTTTTCCAGCGTGAAAAACATGTTTACCGAATTAACATCTGCGATGCGCTGCTGAAACGGAATGAAATCGAGCCGTTTCTGAAACGTTTAATAACCGGAGATGAAAAATGGATTACGTAAAAAATCGGATAGCGTAAAAGATCGTGGAAAAAGGATATAAGGTTAGAACATTCACAAGCGTTCGCTAAGCCAACATTGACGCCAAAAAAAGTGATGCTGTGTGTATGGTGGGACTGGAGGGGAATATATTGCTGTACTTCCATACTGGCCAGACGATTAATTCTCAACTCTACTGTGCACAACTAGAGAGATTACGCCAGGCGATTGAAAGAAAACGGCCCGAATTGATTAATAGGAAAGGTGTTGTCTTCCATCAGGAAACGTGTAAACACACTTCTTTGATGACCCGTCAAAAATTGAGAGAGTTTGGTTGGGAAGTTTTGATGCACCCACCTTACAGTCCGGATATAGCACCCTCTGACTATCATCTGTTTCGATCTCTGCAGAACTGTCTCAATGGAATTAAGTTGGTTTTGTTCAAAAGAAGCCTGTGAAAACTACTTGATTCAGTTTTGTCGTGAGAGAGGAAACCACTTTTTCACCGATGGGATCATGGATCTACCAAAAAAATGGCGAAACATTGTCGATAATAATGGAGCATATTCGGGTTAAATGAATTCGTCCACGCGCCATGCGGGCGTGGCCAGTTGAATTTTACTGAAAAAACGCCACGAACTTTTTCCCATTAGACAGTTATATATATATATGTTTTAGTATATACATATTATTGTGAGTACACGTAGAAAATATTTAATATTTCGAGTATTCTTCAAATTTTGATTTAAATAAGTCACTCAACATTCTCTTCTTAACTTATTTATAAAATAAAATTTGATTTCAAATATGCAAAAATTCTGAAAACTTATTTACTTAATATAAAATGCTAAAGATTGCTAATTTACACTAAAATTACCAATAATTTAAAATTGTTCTATTCACTACTTCAGAAACTTCAACTCGGTCCAAGGCACGAATGAATTTTTAAAGAATAAAGGGCATGTGTTGAACATTGACCCGGGGCCTAACCATAACTCATGTCTCTTTGGTCTCTTGAATGACAGACAAGGGAGAGTGCAATAAACCGCATGTAGGTATTTCTCTTTCCTTTCCCCTCTTTGCCTTTTTTCTGTTGTCTTTTACCTTAGTTTAAGACGAGAACACAATTTTTTTCTAGAAATTATGTGAAACGAATGTGCAGTGTGCGTTTTGGCTTAGAATTTGTTTTCGTAAGGGTATTTTTGCCGTAGTTTTCCAGGTGTGACTCTGTTTAATTATCTGCTGATGATGACAACTTAGTTGTCGAAATATTTATACAGAAGGCGAGTAATAATGTGGAAAGGGGTTATATATCAACCTTCGGTGATCAAAAAAAATTTTAAAAAATGTATATCTGATAAAATTTAAAAAATATAAGGTTAGAACATTTTAGCTAGTGAATCCCAATAATAGTCAAGTTGAAATCGGATTTTTTTCCAACAACTTATGAATATGAATATATTGCTGTCATCTATATAATAATATTGCTGGCATCTATAATAAGAATAGCTACGTCACAATCAAGAAATGTAATAATGCCAATTGCATTAAAGGTAATTGTATCTTAAAAGAAAATGTAAATAGATACGTCGCGTATAATGAAGGCGTCAAAAGAATCGTGGAAGGAGTAACATATGTTGCTGACATCATTAGTATGTGCATACGCATATATAAAGTGTCTGCGCTGGAATTTTCTGATTATGAATGATGAGCTAACGAATTTATCAATGTCGTTGGCATTTTGTTCTACCAAACTCAGATTTTTTTCAGTATTGTACACCCCGTGTCCCACATTCCACTTTTTAAAAACACGTGTCTACTAATAATAATATAAATTTGATGCATGGAAATCTAATAACTTCCTCCTATCAAGGCTTAGTAAGAAGAAGTAGATGTAAGTATCTGGTATTGGCAACATCGACAGCACCTCGTTCTACCGAACTTTGATTTTCTTCGGTATACAGGATTATTCTAAAATAATGAATCGGAATCGTGACACAATGTTTGTTTCTCAAATACTGTCGTAGAACGAGTTGCTATTCAGTTGAAAAGGGAGGTTTCTAAGCTTCGAATGATTGGTATAGATACAATAAGTGCGTTTGCCCCATAGCATCGCTCAGTTGTTTGCATACACTCAAAACGGCAAGTCGTGAACAAAAGGTTTTCCAGTTCGTGAACAAAAATCCTGTTGTTATGATGTAACGTGCTTTTTGAAGGCGATTCGATGTTACACACATCTCTCCAAAGAACATACAAACGCGTTATGTTTGAATCAAATCCGAAACATTTCAAAAATTGTGCTGTCAATCCACTATCTGGCGTGTTCTAAGAAGACGCCTGCATAAAACCATACATACAGGCACTTACAAGTGACGCTAAGAGGAAGAAGGTGGAATTGGCGTTTCGCGTTTATATAACATTTTCTTCTATACATATTGGATACTGAATTAGTGAAGACTTACTTTCTTTTGTTCATTAATCATTATTTTTTAAGAAACGTAAAAAGATATTAAATCTTGTCACTAAAGAAACAGGGTCGTCGAGAAAAGAAATAAAAAAGTATTAGAATTAACTCCAGAATTATATCTATGTATGATGGAAGAAATCATTATTTTACATTTTATTTTTACTGATGAAGTAATCTTCCATTTGAATAGAAACGGACTAGTTGAAGCACAAAATTACAAAATTCTTGTTAATAGCGGAGTCAATGTAAAGAGTGAACACTGCACAAAAAAGACTACATGCAAGAAGTGCTATTGCCAAAGTATACAGCGTGTTAACGAAAGATTCAGATTTTATTAGATTAAATGAAATTTTTAGTGATCGTGGGTTTACAGGTGCTGTTTCAAATGGTCGTCATCTGAATATAAAGAAACTTGTTCATCACGGCAAATACAGATACATAGAGAAAGTGTTGTGGGCTATTTTCATCGTTTATACAATTTAGGTATTCCAACGTTTCGGCAGTTATTCTACTGTCTTCAGGGTAGTCCTCATGAGGACTCTTATTTCTTGCCAAAAAACAACAGTCCTTATCAGAATTACTCTGAATACGGCAGTAGTGTGGCAACGTTGACACACCCGATTTATTATCGAATTTCAATATTCTTGTTCTACGTCTGGGTGCAAGAATGAAGGCCTTAAGCCATATCCGCACGGCAAGGGGCAACATTTTATTAAAGCCACGTATGGTGCATTTACAAATGTAATGCTTACACAGAAGAAACGCGGCACGGCACGCTCAACCCGTCAAAACCAAAACACAGGTTGATGTGTGTTAACATCGTTAAAAATAATAGTTCTGCTTTAAAGTTATATTTCAACCTCTCTGTTTCATGCACAACGATTTATAAATTCATTTGCAATTGAATGTTACGTAAATTAAACATTGAATTGCAACTGCAGTAATGAAATTAAAAATTGAATATGTCCTTTTCCTCATTAAAACCGGTGTAATTGTTTTAAACACTCTACTTGCGCGTAACGAATTGAGAAACATTTTTAAACTCCTTCACACAACGAATAGCTCTCACTAATTATATATTTTAATGAGAGTGAGGTAATTTCAAATTTAAAAGTAAGCCCGCTCGGGCATTTTATACGGTATAGTTGACGCGAGAAAATAGGCGATTGCAGTGAGTTTGCCTTGTGTCTCTATGTCTGGCCTGCAGAGGCAATTTCTTTGATGCTGAGCTTTCGTTTTAACCTGAAACTTTCCCGACGGGGTAATCCGATATTCTTTTGTTCGAAATGACCGCTACATACAATCAAATTTGTATTACCGGTGGAATATGGGGGATACGGTTGTAGAAAAAGTACAATAAGTTAGATGGGAAAAAGTCCGCTTGGAAGTAACTGCTCGTCCGCTTACAGATATACATTATTTACTACACTTGAGGAGAATCTAAGCACGTCCGAGAGGAGTAAAAAGCTTTTAAAAAGTTTTCGTTACACGAAATGAATTAGTTTGGAAGCTTCTTAGATGAACGCTATTTAGGAGGACGTTTTAGTCGATATATGTTGATAGTGTAAGTGGTTCCTATTTTTTTCTATATGAGGATTAAGTAGCGCCTTGAAGCTATAAAAGAAACTTTCTTATTTAATATTACGCTGCTAGATTAATTCAATAAAGAAGTCAAGTTATGGAATGTATTGGAAATAAAAAAATCGTTTCTAAGGGGCTTTTTAACCCATAATCAGGATTTATATATGGAAAAAATCGAATATCGTGCCGTTATAAAGTTCCTTACCAGGCTTCGCGACCATAATGAATGAATGTCATTGGTTTAATTGGTGTACAAGTTTTATTTAAATAAGGAAGGGAATCAAACGACCTAGCATTGAGGTGACTTAGTTGAACAAATTGTACTCGAAGATATATTAAAAGAAAAGAACTCATTATAAAATCCTATCATTAATTCTTTTGCTCACAAAGCGCGTAGAGTGTGCTGGTGTATTGAGTGGAAATTTCCTGAGTCTGACTAATAATTTAAAGTGTCACAATTGGGAAACTACAACAGTGATTGTTGATTGATTATAAAGATAAAGGTGTTTCCATATGCTTCAATATTAGAGCGACTAAAAGAAGCCATTAAAGAGAAAAGACGGGGAAAATTGACAAAAAGTTTCTGCTTTTGCAACAACGCGCCCGTTTGCGTTCGCTGCCCTGCATAAGGTGGGCTTCGAAATTGTGAATCACCCACCCTACAGCTTGGCAGTGATTATTACCTGTTTCCGAAAATGAAAAAAGAGCTGAACTTTCGATGATGAAGTTTTCAAGATAAAGAGAAATCATTTTTTTATGAGGGTATAAATAAATTAATTGAAAGATGTGAAAAATGTATCTGCAGGTGAATATATTGAAAAAGAAAAATAATTTGGTTTTTTTATTTCCACCCCTTGGCTTCATATAAAAACATTCCCTCGGCAGTCTCAGAAGCCCGCCTATTAAAACTCATTATAAATTATTAATTCTTTTAACAAAATATGTGCTCGAAATTTAGTCTGACTAATAATTATTTACACAGTGAGCCATCGAAGTAACATTTCAATAGATTTCTTTAGCAACACTCTATAACTCGTATAGATTAACCCTTTCAGGTGAAGTGGCTTCACGCGAAACCACTTTTCAAACAATTTCTGTCTAACAGTACATTGGTAGAATGTTGAAACCACGTGCAGATCGCCAGTGTATAAAGTGCCATCTTTTAGCAAAGTATGGTACTTTCTATAACCACAGTTTATGTTAATGAACAGTTAAGATTGTATCACGTCATTCTAAAGTAGTAAATCACTGAAGGTTGATATATAAATCCTTGCCACATCAATTTTTTAAATTAATGTGGCAAGGGGTTATGTATCAACCTTCAGTGATCAAGTTAATCAACCACAGGCTCCATCAAAATTACCTTAAAGTAGTAGAGGTTAAAAGAATTGAAACCGCTTTATATGATTTTCCTGAAGAAGTCCTGAATGCCTTAAATGATAAAGAACTACCATGTGGGTCCTTATTAGATTTATCCAAAGCATTCGACACTGTAGATCATAAATTACTTTTAAGTAAACTCGAACGCTATTGTATGAGAGGCACTGCCCTCTCTTGGTTTAAATGTTACCTTACAACAGATCACAATCATTATGCCTAAATATCGATGGTAATAATGCTTATTCAGATGAGGTAATGATCTCCACAGGTGTCCCGCAGGGTAACATTCTCGGACCCATTTTATTTGTATTATATTTTAATGATATTCATTATCTCGATCATGGATGCATCATAATTAATTATACCGACGATACTGCTTTAAATCAAGTAATTGACAGCGCTGATTCTGTATTGGGAACAGTTCAGAACTGGCTGGCATATAATACCCTGAATGTAAATAAATCGAAGACAAGTATAATACTGTTCAGATGCAATATCTTTTCTGAATTTCCTGAGAATGTGGAACTTGGCGATTCCTTATATCCCGTACACGATAGTGTTCGTTTGTTGGGAATTACGGTCGATCAATTTCTAAAATGGAAGGATTATATCCATGATTTATCTAAAATCCTTTCAAATGTATGTTTTGGAATTCGTCGCTCGAAGAAACTCGTTGGTGAACAGGGGTTACGAATGAGATACTTCGGATGCTTTTATTTCAGAGTAAGGTATGGCATTGCTGTTTGGAGTAGCAGTACTGATTTGAATCGTATTTTCATAATACAAAAAAGAATTCTGAGAATAATACCTAACATGAAATTTAATCAATCATGTATTGGCATATTCAGAAAACTATTTTTGGAATTTATATATTTGAGGTCCTACGTTTTGCCTACAAACATAAAGAGCTATTTGAAGAATACAGCGCTGTTTATGATTATTCCACAAGGCATAAAACTAATTACTATTATCCCAAACACCGCCTGACATTGACAGAGAGTGGACTTCACTACCCTTCCATCAAATTTTTTAATAGTTTACCGGAATAGTTAAAAAAATTAAGGGTATTCTCAATATTTAAATCAAGAGTTCGTGATTTCTTAATTGATATACGACGAGAAGTCAAAATGTTCCCGGAATTGTGTCGTAGTGTTGGCAGTTGTGATGCAACCACAATAAATTTTGTGCAGTACATTCCGCTGACAGGTCTGAGCACGTCTGAACACGCAGTGTGACTGCAGTTTAGCGGAAGGTAGGAGTGTGTGGTGATCAGTTGGCGCGATGTCGCAGTTCGAGCAACGGACGAACATCAAGTTCATGTGCAGATTGGGAAAATGTGCTTCAGAGACTTTGTTAGCCTTACAAACAGTTTACGGTGACGATTCTTTAAAGAAAACAGCAGTTTACGAGTGGTTTTCAAGATTTAAGGGTGGACAGGAATCGCTGGAAGACGAGAGTCGCAGTGGGAGACCTTCAATCTCCAAGAACGAAGGAATGGTCGAGCGAGTGAAACAATTAATCAGAGCAGACCGCGGAATGACCATCGACGAGTTGGCACAAGAAGCGGGAATCTCTCATGGATCCATACACGCAATCCTGTCAGATGATTTGAAGATGAAACGTGTCAGTGCAAAGTTTGTGCCGCGCTTGCTGAATCCGGATCAGATGGAAACTCGGAAGTCGATGTTCTTGCAGACAATCGTTACTGGTGACGAGACTTGGGTGTACGCGTACGACCCGGAAACCAAGATGCAGTCATCAGAATGGCACACATCGTCCTCTCCTCGACCAAAGAAATCACGTCAAGTCAAATCGAAAACAAAAGTGATGCTCATTGCGTTTTTCGACAACGAAGGTGTGGTGCACCATGAATTTGTACCAGCTGGACAAACGGTTAACGGTCCTTTTTACGTGCAAGTTTTGAAAAGAGTGAGGGAAGCAGTTCGAAGAAAACGTCCAGGCAAATGGCAAGAAGGATGGTCACTCCATCACGACAATGCTCCCTCCCACACGTCGATTGTTGTGCAAACATGGCTTGCAGAAAAAAACATTCCAGTCCTCCAGCAGCCTCCCTACTCACCGGATTTAGCGCCATTGGATTTCTGGCTCTTCCCCAAACTCAAAAAGGGCCTCAAAGGTAACCGTTTTGACACCGTAGAAGACATCAAAACCAACGCGACGGCTGAACTTCGGAAGATACCACAACAGGACTTTCATCGTTGTTTCCAACAAAGACAGGAGCAGTGGAGCAAGTGTGTGTGTTCAGACGGCGCCTACTTTGAAGGCGATTAAGTGACTGTGTACCTATGTTGTGGTAATAAAGAGTTAAAACAAAATTCCGGGAACTTTTTGACTCCTCCTCGTAAAACCATACAGTATATTTGAATATATAAATCGTAGTACTCTATAGTAAGATTATGATGTGTAAGAATATGTTTTAAGACATATGTAATATATGTATCATGACGCTTGCATTTTTTTTCTGTACAATTAATAGCAATAAAGTTATTATTATTATTATTACTAAGTAGCAATTATTTCCCAGAAAGAAATTTATCGAATTACAAAATAAATACGTCGAAATTTTAAACCAACTCCTTATCACGATGTTCCCAAAATGTTTTGCAAACTTTACATAATAATAAATACATTTATAATGTGTACATGTACAAATCTGAAAGCTTAATACAAAAAACAAATTGTAAAGCACGCTTGCTAAAATTAGTTGGGCAGCTCGCTCAGGGAATTGCATAACAATAAACTATCGAGATAACTGCTTTTGACATTAATACACACACAAGATAGCACCTACTACTAATTTATTAATTTGATGCATTCCTTATTCATAGAACACATACTTGCTGGGAGATTTGGTTCGCGGGCTTGTATTATGTAGAAGCATGTGCATAATTTTAGTAGAAATCAATAATCTGAATAGTGTGTTCTGTTGTATCGTTAAAGCGCTTATCTGTTAAGATAAAAATTTGAATTAGAAGCTTAAGATAATCTATTTGTAATTACGAACATTATAAAACTAAAGAAACAAGTCTGTGATTTATTTCACTTATTTTGATTGCATGTAAAGGAATTGTGAAACTTATACGAGGGTAGTCCCAGAAGTATCCGACCTAAAAAAGAAAAATTTTGGAAAGAAATATATATATTTTTCAGCATAATCTCCTTTCAGGTCTATACACTTTTCCTAGTGATGTTCAATAAGTTCAATACCCTTTTTCTAATAAGCACTGTCTTCCTCTTCAAAATAGCCATTAACTGCCGACATCATTTCTTCATCGCTGGAAAATCATCAATTTTTTCAAGTTTGGGAACGTAAAATAATCGGCTAAATCTGGCGAATAGTGTGCATGAGGTAGCAATTAAAACTTTAATTCAATAATTTTGGTCATTGCAATAACGGATTTGTGATCTGGTGTATTGTCTTGATGAAACAAAAATTTCTTCTTAGCTAAATGGTGGCGTTTTTGCTTGATTTCTTCGGTCGAACGTTTCAATAAGTTCGCATAATACTCGCCGTTGATAGTTTTTCCTTTTTTAAGATAGACAATGAAAACTATTCCACGCGGATCCCTAAAAGCAATCCAATGACCTTGCCTGCAGATGAAACAGTTTTCGCCTTCTATGGAGCCGGTTTTGCCCATCCATGGTTATTAAACATCGCAATAATTCTGTTTTGTTACTGTGAAGCTTTGCTAAACACTCAATTGCAACATCTTCACGACACCGTTTTTGCTCGAGTGTGAACGAACGCGGCATCCATCTTGCACACAGCTTCCGCAATCCAGTACAGCTTTCATATCGGTTGGGCTGAGGCCTTTCAAATAAAAGAGTTGTATCATGTAACGATGTCCAATTTTCTCCATTTTTACAAATTCACTTAAAAGGTTCACTATTGATGGCTGCCAAGCAAGTACTAAATAAGGTGACGTCTTCAAACTGGAAACTTATGCTTTATAGATTGCGTACTCTCTGTACTGTATATTTCAAACAACTACCGGCATCCCTAGGTCAGGCCGCGTACTTATGGGAACGCCCTCGTAAAGTAGACGGGACAGATGTATATACATCATTTTGTTATTCTAATAATAACGAGACATATTACGAAAAACATATGTACATATAAAGCATGCAAAATTATTCAACGAAATTTAATAACACCCTGTCTATAAAAATATAAAATGAATTGTCGAGCGAACCTTAGCTTTAAATATATACGCTAAGACAATACGCCAAGCTAATCTAATTAAGGTGTCATCATCATGATGATGGCAACTTAGTTGTCGAAATACGTATACAGAATACGAAAATTAATGTGGAAAGGGGTTATATATCAACCTAAAGTGATTCAGGTAATGAACCACAGGCTCCATCAAAATTACCTTCAATGTGTAACAATTATTCTATTTAATTTTAAATCTTAAACTCGTGATAATATAACAAAAGGATACGTAGATTTTTAGCAAATTTTGTAAAAACAAATTTCTAACAACTACTAGTTCAGATTAAAGAGGTTGTACTGTATTTTAAAAGAAATATAAACATATGAGCCAGATAACTAACAACAATGCATGAGAGATAAGTCCAAAAAAAAAGAGTACACAAGTAAGCATTATTATTATCCATACATTACATTACACTAAAAGAACTATATGCCATACATAAACGCAAAGATAAATATTCATATCTTTCCCATAACATTTTACATAAATCAGTGAAACTTATTTTACACCTAATACTTATTTCGCATCATCGGTCTTTTTCATAACAATGTAATATGTAAAACCGACCAAACGCCCACTAGCAAAAGATAAGATATAAAAACCTATCTTTTGTAAGTGGGTGTTCGGTCTGTTCCATCAATAAAAGGTTCCTTTGTTCAAATGTTAAATATACCGCGATTTATTAATAGTATCTTCAGGTGCATATGTATATGTACACAGTCTGTCTCAGAGGAAACCGAACTTTCTTAAAATAAAAAAAAACGCTTACTATTTTGGTAAAATTCATTTATTTTATTAAAAGTAGCCGCCTTCGGCTGTAATATAACGTCTTGCAAGGTCTATTAACATGTCGAATATATTATAAAGATCATCTTTAGAGATGTCCTTCAAGATCGCTGCCGACGCTCTTTTAATGGCTTCGACGTCGACATAACGCTGTCCTTTCATCGGGAAATGTAGTTTGTTGAATAGCTAGAAATCATAGGGGGGCAAACTAGGTGAATACGGTAAGTGGTTGATGGCAAATATGTAATTAGTAAACATTGGATAGATTGGTGCCACTAGGAATTACTATTTTAAATAAGTTCTGTTTTCTCTGCGGCAGACTGTGTAATGAATATTACTGTTTTATGTAATGTCTTTTATGTAGTAATTATATTTACTTTTTTTTATTCGCAAATCAACGCAGCGGCTGACCGGCAACAACTTTGACGTCCTGTACACATTGTGTGTCAGGGGACCGAGATCGGTCTACCTGATCGGCCGCGTCACTGTCGCGACTGGGTAGTTGCGTGATGCTTCCCCAATAGATGCAAGGTCGACCGTGTCGAACATTTCTACTCTATTGAGAGTGCATAGCTACCACGATGGGTTGAACGCGAAGCGAGGTATTTTAAACTGTTTCGTTGCGTACGTACTTAAACGTACATTTGTGCATGTAGAACTACGTTTCTGTTTATTATTTGAACTGTTTTATTTATACTTGTAGAATACATGCATTTTCATATACAGGACATGTTGATGTTCGAAATAAAATTGCGGAAAACATTTGTGTTTTATTTCAATTAAATAAGGCTCTCAACCAGGGACTACCTTAACATTGAAAGACTTAATATTTTTTTCTTTAGACACTCTATATTTCGCCATTGCTTGGTGGCTTCTTCAGGAGAACCAAGCTACAATTAAAAATAATGATAAATGTATAACAGGTACAAAATACCTATTATACTTACAAAATTATCAAAGCCACACACTAACTAGACATGACAATACACAACATATACCGTCACGATCGGAGAACATTATATGTTGTCTCATCTAAGATGTCATGTGCATTGGCCCATCATAGCATTAATTGTGGGCACAGGTTTGAATTTGCCGATGTTAAGATTTTGGAAACAAAAAGTAACTATAAAAGGTTATTCTTAGAGATGTACCACATTGACAAACATGGTAATTGTATAAACTTCAAATCAGATGATAGATTACATATCATTTACTGCAACATCTTAAATATAATGCGTTCTATTGATGGATGACGTATCGGTGATTGGATTTTTGACCGAACCCTCTTTGTTTTCAATTTAGTTGACCGTAGTTCACGTTGTTTTACATTTTTACATAGCACTTTTTATTGTATTTTTACTGTGTTTATTACAGGAAAAACATTTTGTTTTTCTCTGTCGCGTATTTTTCGACATGTTGTTGTTTTGTGATGTAGTTTTACGTTAGAATACAATTAAATTATTATTCGCGATAAACTGATTTAATAGGTGTCAAGGTTAGATGTGACAACATATAATGTTCTTCCATCGTAACGGTATATGTTGTGTATTGCCATGTCTAGTTAGTGTGTGGCTTTGATAATTTTGTAAGTATAATAGGTAGTAGGTAGTATAATAGGTTCTCCTGAAGAAGCCACCAAGCAGTGGCGAAATCTAGAGAGTTTAAAGAAAAAATAATATCAAGTCTCAGTTCACAGACCGAATTACCTACTAGTTCCTTGTTTATTATCATTACTACGGTCGTTAAACTTTCCTTCACATATATATATATATATATATATATATATATATATATATATATATATATATATATACTTAACTGATGTAAGTTTTCTATAAAGAAAAAGATTTATTTTATTTGTGTATAATTTATTTTAAAATTAGTATTTACAAGAAAATACAAAAAAATTTCATAAATGCAAAATATGTATCTACAGGTTAAGTTCTCCTATGTTGGTTAATATTTTAGTCTTTGTGGACATATTTCTAACACTTACAAAGAACAGCAAAATATAAAATAAATGTTCAGTAAGCTACAATAATTAATTCAGTTTATGACTCAATTTTTGTCTTTAGCATTATGCGTATTTAGCTCGTCCAATAAGTCGAGCGTAAAATTCGCATTATCATCGGCATAGACAATATCAACTGAAGTGTCATATTATTTGCCGACATCGAGTCAAGATCGAATAAACCTCTCTTGGACCACCTCACTGAACCGATTAAATCGCTAGAGATATGCATTCCATTAGATTTTACAATTAGTCGAACGTAACTCCAAAAGGAACATTGCACGAGGAGAAACCTGCAATATCCTTTATTAGTCAAGGACCTTTATTAGTTATTAATGTTCAACCGTTTCACAAACCGCATTCTCCGATTCCACTAGTAGAACGAGCGAGGTCGAGAACACAGCTAGAATTCGAACAAATTTAAGCATCATCGATTCCACGCCATGACATCGAAAGCACAACTTTATTACTCTCTTGTCGTAAGGGAGCCAATGAGTTTTATTTTACGAGTGTTCAGTTATTCACAGTTAGATCTATAATAATTTCTTCTTGTTTTCGTCGTCTATTTTGAAAGTAAAATATTTTACGATGTTCTTATGTAGGTAGAATGCGCAATCATATCTCTAAATCGATGTTAAATTTACTGTAGTTTCGCACCAATCCAACTCAAACATCAGACTAATTTCGAGAGTATATTTTAAGAATTACTTTAAATAGTTATCTCCAAAGAACTTTTATCACACAAATTCATGAAAACTTCCAACACAAGAACTAATAATTACGCGTTCTTAATTATTATTCATTCCCTAGTATCTAGAAAATATAAAGTTTCAGTTTTTCTGAAGCTCTGATTCCGTTTCTTCTTATCTTCTTATCATCGAAGTTTCTACTTTACTCACATATGCATCGATAGTTCTGATTTCCTCCTGCTCTTTATATATTTCTTTTCTTCACAAAATTTGAACATATACAAATTTTCAACTATATTTTTCTTTCTTGTAGCTTTGATGATCGAATAATTCTTGAATACATTTTAAGCATCCTTCATTACCTCATTGCCTTCCTTTGCATAATATCTCATACTTCATTCTGCCTTGTATCTGATTTCTTCTGTCTCAGTCTTTATATTTTGTTAAACACGTTTTGTTCTGAATTAATAATCAGTACATATTGCTGTGTATTTTTTCTTTGATTGAGGAAAATACTTGGCCCATTAAGGAGAAGACCAAGCTCCTCATTGACTGGTACTAACTCCCACTAAAAACCTGACTTTGTCAAAATGAAAGTTCAATTCCGAAATCGCTATTCGCATTGCCTTAGATAATCTATTTTTAACCTTGATTGGCTACGACCGTTGCTTCTGTCTTACTTTTCTTTGTTCTTAACACCCTCTTCACGAACTTGGCGATACCTTGCCAGAGATCGTTTCCAGACGACATTATTTGCAGAACGTTATACAGCATTGAAGGGCCTAGTTCCTTTTGTAGCGAGTCTCTGTACACGGTCCGCCTCTTACACGCGAAGGTGTGTTGTTGAATAAGAAAATAGATGGAGTCTGTGAATGAAGCTTGTTAATGGAGTGCTACCAGAGGTATGAGTCTCTTCAGATCTTTCATTACCACTCTTGCCAATGAAACATATTCAGTTGTCCGTAACTGAGCTCGATGAACACAGTATCTTGATAAAGGTAGCTCTTCCTGAAAAACCTGTTTAAAGTTTTTCTTCCATGATTAGATTCTATAAAATTAGATCGTTTTCCACACCTTGTAATAAATTAATTTTCCATCAGTTCAATTTGTATTAAAAGCTCAAGTTCTTCACGTTCAAATTTTAAATAGCGCTCTAAAATAGCTTGAGAAACACTCAAAAGCTTTCATGTATCCCATTTCCTAATTTCTCCATGATTTACATTTACAACCCAACATGTTTTAAAAGTCTTTTTTAAAGCTTACTATTTTGGTAAAATTCATTTATTTTATTCAAAGTAGTCACCTTCGGCTTCAATACAATGTTTTGCACGGTCAATTAAGATGTGGAATGAATCTTTAAGTGCATCTTTAGAGAGGCCCTTCAAGATCGCTATCGACGCATTTTTAATAGTTTCGACGTCGGCATAACGCTGTCCTTTCTTTGACAAATGAAGTTTGGAAAATAGATAGAAATCACAGGGGGCCAAATCCGGTGAATATGGTGAATGGTTGATGGTTAATGGTTAAAATGACATTTGTAGTTAGAAAATCAGTGATAAGCGTCGAGCGATAAGATGGTACATTATCTTATAGCAAACGCCAGC
The DNA here is from genome assembly GCA_031893035.1 of Dermolepida albohirtum. Lineage (NCBI taxonomy): Eukaryota > Metazoa > Arthropoda > Insecta > Coleoptera > Scarabaeidae > Dermolepida > Dermolepida albohirtum. The sequence continues at coordinate 351,903 of JAVIWB010002850.1, read as the reverse complement.
TAAAATTTTAGCGATATTGAGGACGTACACGATGAATATGCGCCAAAAGACGCTTCATATCATCTAGATAATATTGTATACAACATTAACCGTTTGGCTAGTTTCTACAAACTCTTTGTGCATTATGTCTTTCGAAACATAAAACCAAATCAACATTGTCTTCACTTTTGATCTGTAAACAGCTGCTTTTCGGCTTTTCTTCGCTTGGACGCTTCCATTTAGAGCTTTGGCACTTGGTCTGTGGATCATATTTAAAACACGACCTCTCATCGCCAGTTACGATAGAATACTTGAAGTTTTCGTCCTTTTTTTAGTCTTTAATAAAGTCTGTACAATGCTGAATTCAGTTGGCTTGTGTGGTACAAACCTTTCGCAAATCTTTCTCAGTCCAAAATTCTGTGCCAAAATGCAATGAAATTGAATCTTTGGAAATATTTAGTTTCATTCCCACGTATCGCAATAAGGATTTCGGCTCATTTCTGATAAATTCACACAGAAGTTCGATGTTACTTTCCGTAACTACAGCTTTTTTGCACCAGGTCGTTCATCGTCATTTATGACAGTCAGACCGCCTTTAAATCATTTATACCATCCATACACACTCGTACTTGATAAACACGCATCACCATACACTTGTTTCATCAAACTAAACGTTTCAATAAGCGATTTACCTGGTTAAAAACAGAAGTTGATATTTGTTCTTTGTTCAAAATTCATTTTTTGACCAATACCAAAAACACACTGTTACTTTATGCGCAATATCTCTGCTTCTAATAATGCAAATGTCATGATATTTTGACATAACATTTGTGAAAGATCTACCTTACCGACGCGTGTTTTTTTAATAGATGGTGCCACTAAGAATTACTATTTTAAAAAAGCTCGGTTTTCTCTGCGGCAGACTATGTATATTATAGTACCCTATCATGTGGATACCCTGTATTGAATATTTGTATTTAAAAAAGCTTTAGGTTAGAATATTAGTCACTGTCTACACACCAAACCAATTAAGAATTGAAGAAATTTATCACACTCCAAAGAATAGGGTTAATGTAATGATTTGGTAAAGCATCTCTTACCTTTCTGCCCATAATATAGTTAAAAAAAAACTTCACTCAGCAAGTTACTCTTTTGACTTCCTATTACTAACTGAACGTACTGAAATCTCTTTGAAAGAGTATTTCACTGATCAGCAGAAAAAGATAAAATAGATTTTCTTCTTGTGACACAAGATGTCTTTCCATACGGCCGAGATTTTGATGCAAATTAATCATGGAAACAAACTTTTTTTCTCATTGTACGCAGCTGCACATGACAGGTCATCACAGCGACCACGTTAAAGACTATCAGGACAATATAATTGATGAATTGAATAAGAATTCATTAAGGATATTCAAATATTTTTCAATAGCGAATTGAAGAAGAATTCATCAGAAGGATATTCAAATAATTTTCAATGGCGTTACGAGTAGCGCATTCGCTGCATTGATGTGACATGTGAAACATCTTGAATAGCATTCTTTTTTAATATTTTCTTCCAATTTTAGTTTTAAAATATTTCGTGGCGTATAATTTATAAACAACTCAATTCTATCAAGAATATAGCATTTACCTACAAATAGAAAGAAGCTTTAGTAAAATTTTGAGCGGATTTTTCGTAATCGCTTGGACGAATGTGCACTCTAGTTGCGTAGTACTTAGATTTTAAGCGGTGTTTGCCTTTTTCTCTGGTAATAATGCAGGCTTTTACGTTAAAATGTAAAAAAAGCATCTAAGTAATCCTCGAGGATTTACGCTAAATACTACTTTTAATAAATATGTACAGAAAAGCATAAGTCATATAAATGTATTATAAAAAAATATTACTCCGGTTCAAATGTTGAGAATGTAATAAAATTGCTAAAATAAATACAATAAAAGCATCCTATTATAACATTTCCATCGATAAGTTATTCAAAAAACGTATTACATAGAAGCGAATACTCGAATTTGTGCTTCAGCCCGGCAGAAACATGCTGTCAGAATGTCGGATTGAAATTCCACCTTTTTTTTTCGCTCTTGTAAACACTTGCTCAAAGCTTTCATAAAATTGTCTGCAACGCTGAATAAAATATTAAAACAGGAATGAAAACAGGGACACCGGCCTGAATATGAATCATCGCAAATTGAAAAGAAATTAACATTTCAGATACTTATGCGTTGCGGTAAAAATATTTAAATTACAACGAAATCTTAATCTGGACCAGGGTCGTTTTAAATACAATATCTTGGAGAGCCGTATTATTTTTGTGCTCCTGATGTTTGCCGTGAATTGTCTCATTTAAAATTTAGAATTATAGCTTTAGAATAATAACTTAATGTGTAAGATACAGGTAATTCGAGAATTGGAGCTGTTTCAGGAATTGCTATAGTGTCTAAGTCTTTATTTTTCACAATTTATATTAGTTTATTAATTTAACATGTGTATATATTCATTTTCGTATACCTACATATCCAAATGCTAACATATATTCAACCGAAAAATCAATAGCGGCTCTGAATAATGCAGTGGTTTTCGACGCTGCCACCCATGTTATTTCAGACCGCGAACATCACTTTTTCTCTTCGCGTCGCTATATCTAAGCACAATACGCGATGGCGGATAGTTCCTTTTATACAAGATATCTGCACATAGAGTAAATTGATAAAAAGAAAATCGAAATGACATTATTGGAGAACGATTCGGGGTATCGTGAGTCGAGCAACATTTTTGTAAGGTTATGACCGGTCTAAATTTTGCTGCTATGCCCTACCCAATCGTTTATACTTCAACACGTTTGATCAGTTTACATGACGAGACTCTATATGAGGGTAGTTTCACAAGTAGTGAGAACGGAAAAGAAAAACGAATTTTTTTAATACAAAATAATTTTTATTTTTCAATATATTGTATTCTCCTAAAAGAGCAATACATTTATTCCAACGGTGCTCCAATGCCCTTATGCCATCTCTAAAATGCGATTCCGGAAGGCTTCCAAATACTCATTTACGAAGATGATAAGCTCGTCGTTAGACGAAAATTTCTTTCCACGTAGTGCCGTTTTCAATTTTGGAAAAAGGTGGAAGTCGGAAGGGGCTATATCCGGCGAATAAGGCTCATGCGGTATTAATTGGAAATGCAACTCGTGGACTTTGGACATCACAACTGTGCTGGTATGCTAGGGACCGTTGTCTTGGTGAAACAAATCGCCTACAAAAATCAACCGGATTTCGCTTATAAAAGTCCAAACACTCACTGGAAATGCACAAACGAGTGAACTTTTGATCAGTTGTAAGCAATCGCGACATCCATCTTGCCGAAAGCTTGGAAAGGCCCAATTCTTGCGTTAAAATGTGGTGTACGCGTTCTGTGGAAATGTTTACCATGTCTACTATCTCTCTCACTTTGAGTCGTCGATTTTGCGTAATAATGTTATGGATTTTGATAATCATTTCCATAGAAGTCACGATTTTGGGTGCTCCAGAGCGCGCTTCATCAACACAGCTTGTTCGACCACGTCTAAATTCATTTACCCATCTACTTATTGTGGCGGATGATGGAATAGATTCACCTAATGTTTCCCGTAACTCATCTTTTATTTCAGTAGCTATCATACCCTTAATTACGAAGTATTTAATCACCGCACGATACTCTGCTTTTAGCAAAACGACGCGTTGCTTCTTTTTCAATCAGCTGTCAAAAATAAACTAATCAACCGATTTATCTAAATATCGGAATGTAAACATATATATAGGCAACCTAAATTACAGTGCATTTGTTATACCAATTAGAGCACCACCTATGTGTCATTCTCACTGCTTGTCAAATTATCCTCATAATCCGCGATTAAACGGAATCAAATCTTCGATTTAAACTAAACGTACGAGTATGTGGTAGATACTTATACTTATGTATATTTACATAGTTCTGCAAGACTAGACTGTAGATGAACCGTACCATATTATAACTGATATTATTTATAAAGTGAGTATGAGCACGTTGGAACGCCCTCTCTGGGCGAAAATATCTTTTTGCAAATAAACAGAATAATGATATACCTGTATATATTTTGTAACATATATATATATATATATATATATATATATATATATATATATATATGTATTTATGCATGAACTATGTAAAGAAGTACGAACATACATATACGAAAATGCACGAAGTATTTTAAATAGCATTTTTTCTTTAACATAAACTTCAATACACAGCTATCTGCTTCTGGGTTTCCGGGCTGGAACCGCGTCACTAGTATATCTGCCGACGTTTCGTACCCATTTGTATGGGACATCTTCAGGGCTGAACTACTGCACTGAAACTGCAAACTGCTGTTCTTTTATAATAATATTCAATACACAGGTTTTTTTTCTTAAAAAAGTGTGTGTTGGGTAAATTATTTATTCTGAAAGCACAATGCTTTGATCAACCCAAAGACTGGCCCGAATGGTCATACTCTGAGACATAAGAGTTAAAAATTATTACTACTTTCTTTGATTTTTTTAGCTCGTTTAAATATCATTTGATATTTTCATAGATTTACTTACTTCTATATCTATATTTCTCTATTTTTACATATGGAGTTTTAGGTACCACATCTCTCACATACATTTTGACAAATGCGTTAACACCGCTACTTCATACATTTAAATATTTTTATCCAACGTCAGGCTAATTAATACATAGCAGAATTTTGAGCTTAAAATGCTATCTCATTGTATTCATATTCTATAATGAGTTTGCACCATTCTCAAATTTTATAAAGAATTATTAATTATTTGCCAAGAAATCTTTCATATATTCTTGTTCTTTTATAATAATTATTTTATATACTATCTCTTAATTCATATAATTTTCCCCCCAAATTAGCTTTATTTGCGATAACTCCTTCAGCTTTTTCGAGCTACATATATACTTCCTGCCAACTATTAACATTAATTAAAATGTTTACGTTTATTATATAATAATTCTCTCTTAAAACTAAATCTACAACACAGATATAAATGCGTTTCGACTATGTAATACATTTATATACTTATATCCCTCGTATAATTAGATCCTTTCTGAGAACTACATTAATAATACATTAAGGGAAATTAATATAAGTGTCATAAAGTTTTAAAACCTCCCTACTGAGAATTATCATAATACATTTACATTTGGAAATACCAATTAAATAACATCTCCATTTGAATAAAATTGAAAGTAAAAATAAGAAAGACATTCTATCCAAAAAACATACGTACCATTACAATGTTATACAAAGGATACTAGGAAAGTTTTGCAATATGACCCAACAATGAATCGTAGGAAGCTCCTTGTTGCTGCATGTTGAGACATGTTCATACGTGCATAGTAGCCGCCGCGCCATGTCAATGGGTTCAATTATTCATTAACAGTGAGAGTGCAAAGTGCTAGCGATAGCATCGTAGTCACGAAATGAGATAGGGGCAGTTTTGCGTTATAATTTCATGCATGGTTTAAATATAGACCAGTGCTTCGAAGAAATGACTCATGCACTAGATGATATTTGTCCATATCGCACAACGATATTCGGGTGCTACAGAGAATTCCAAAGGGGAAATTTAGCTGTGGAGGATGCTGAGAGGCCGGGAAGGCCACGAACGTCAGTTACCGAGGAAAACGTTACTACTCTGAGGAAAATGCTTAGCGAGAACAGGCGAGTGACCTACCAACAGATAGAGGGTATCTCAGGCCTAAACGCACCAGCAATTCGTTCTAATCTGCATGCCTATTTGCACGTGAATAAACTTTGTTCCCTCTGGGTGCCGCATCGACTGATTGAAGAGCAGATGACAAGACGTGTGACTTGGTGCCGGAAGATGCTAAAAAAGTTTAATAAGAGAAAATCTCGGTATATGAACAACATCGTGACAGGTGACGAGACTTGATTGTACTACTACGATGTGCCGACCAAAGCTCAAAACAAAGTTTGGGTCTTTGATGATGAGGACACACCCGTAGATGTTGGAAAATCCCGATCTGTAAAGACGAAAATTATAACTGCATTTTTCAAATTGAGTGTAATTGTGGAACACGTCGTTTTGAACACATAGAAAACAGTCACAGCTAAGTGGTATACTGAACAGTGCCTACCTAAAGTAATCTATGAAGAACCTGCTCCAGCTCACCGCGCCAAAGCCTGCACCGAATATTTGATCACGACATAATTGAAACTTCTCGAGCACCCTCTCTGCAGTCCAGATATTGCTCCCTGGGACTTTGCACTGCTCCCGCGTGTGAAAATAAAGCTAAAAAGGAGGCGGTTTTCCAGTGATCAGGACCCTCTGTGGGGTTGGGACAACGAGTGTGCTTTACTCTCTAGTGAAACTTGGCAGAACTGGTTTAAAGAGAGAAGTGTATTGAGCGTAGAGAGAATTTCTTTGAAAAAATTAAATAAACAAAGCTGTATTGCACAACTTTCGTAGTACCCTTTGTATATGGAAAATTTATTTCAGTCCCTAGAAAGTTTAGGGTGTATAAAAGAACACAGACAGATAATGCATACATACAGAGTGAAAGTTCATGTCTTGTCTATTGACAAAAACATCCTTAACTAAGAAACTTTGCATTTTACATTGAATAGATAATCTCTTCCTGTAAACGAATAATATAACTGAGTAAATATGGAGATACGATACAGATATTTAAATTATTTTTAGTTTGTATTTCCATGATTATGTATTCTCATGTTCGCTGTATTTTATTTTCTATTTTGAATATGTAAATAACATGTTACTTTATTTGTGGACTATGTTTGCTTTACACTACTCTCATTTGAAAAGTTTAAAACTTAAAACATAAATCTTCACGCACGAATAACCAGAGATTAAATTTCTTCTCAACATTTAACTTGCTTTCGTGGAAGTGTGTTGCAAGATATAACGAATATGATATTGGAACTTCATGAATTAGGCAAGAATAGGATTCAGTTAATCGTATTGTCAAAAATATTTCGTAGAAAGAAGCTTGCAGTTTACTTTGAGAACAAATACTCCTTGAAATAAATAAAACTGACTTTATATTCTTACCTTTCGAGAGAAGCGAGATGCACAAGTGTGGCAAATTATTGCTAATAAGCAATGTCGAAAAAATCTGCGAGTTCGCAGCGGAATATAGCCTCGCTGGGAAGGTTGTATAGATGCGATTATAAATAAAATAAATAACGTATACAATTCTAACTTAGCAAAACGATTTAGAAATTTTGTTAAACCCCTCGCAGTTAACAATTCGTCTTGACGAGGAATCCTTGCGTCACTGACATGCAAGCTATCGGCAATTATTGCAAGCGTTAGCTTTCCTTTAGTTCCCGTCGGTAGTTACAGGGAGGATTGTTTAATATTACTAATAAGGTGCTGCTCTTCATAAATTAGTTACAATAGTCGTCCATTTAAAGAATGGTATAGTCGAAATTTACAATCTGTATATTCTTACTAAAATTACTAACTGTACAATATGGAACTAACGATATAAGGAATAAAAAAAACTGTTACATTGAATTATTCCGTAAATCAATGAATAAACAAGAAAAGGGACGCCAAAAATTTCACGAATTAAAAGTCGTGATACGAGGGAGCGTTTTTATATTCGCGGAATGAACGGGTTGTGAAAAGTTTAATATGGAAAAAATCGAATATCGTGCCGTTATAAAGTTCGTCGCGACCATAATGAATGAGATGTCATTGGTTTACGGCGACTCTTGTCCAGGAAAAACCATGGTGTACAAGTGGCATAGTTTATTTAAACAAGGAAGGGAATCCCTTGAAGACGACCCGAGGCCGGGCAGGAGCATTGAGGTGACCACGCCAGCACTTATCCAAAAAGTTGAACAAATTGTACTCGAAGATGCTCGACTAAAGAAGAAACAACTCGCAGAAATGGTTGGAGTATCCGATACAACAATTTTTAAAATCCTACACGATCATCTCGGCATGTCTAAGGTCAGCGCAAGATGGGTGCCGAGAATGCTCACGCCGCCGCAAAAACAACAGCGCGTAGAGTGTTCGCGTGCATTTTTGGACCTCTGTAATGAAGACAAAGATGGTGTATTGAGTGGAATTGTTACTGGAAACGAAACTTGGTTTCATCATTATGAACCTGAGTCCAAACAAGACTCCATGCAGTGGCATAAAAAGGGCACAGCACCTCCCAAGAAATTTAAAGTGTCACAATCAGCTGAGAAACTCATGGCAACGGTATTTTGGGACTCGGAAGGAATATTGTTGATTGATTATAAAGATAAAGGTGTTTCTATAACCGGAGAATATTACGCTTCAATATTAGAGCGACTAAAAGAAGCCATTAAAGAGAAAAGACGGGGAAAATTGACAAAAGGTGTTCTGCTTTTGCACGACAACGCGCCCGTCCACAAGAGCCGCGTTGCGTTAGCTGCCCTGCATAAGGTGGGCTTCGAAATTGTGAATCACCTACCCTACAGCCCAGACCTGGCCCCGAGTGATTATTACCTGTTTCCGAAAATGAAAAAAGAGCTGCGGGGTAAAAAATTTACTGCCGATGATGAAGTCAAGGAGGCAGTTTCGGCGTATTTTGCAGATAAAGAGAAATCATTTTTTTTATGAGGGTATAAATAAATTAATTGAAAGATGTGAAAAATGTATCCGTCTTGCAGGTGAATATATTGAAAAAGGAAAATAATTTGGTTTTTTTATTTCCACCCCTTGTCCCCCATTCCGCGAATATAAAAACGCTCCCTCGTATATCGAATGCAATTATCAGGCAGGTAGATGTTTGAATAGAATAATAAATGTGTAAGCTAGTACGTAGACTTCCACGGTCATGGTTCATACTATATTTTGGGCTTCCAGGCTGGAACCGCGTCACTGGTATAACTGCCGCCGTTTCGTACCCACTCGTATGGAACATCTTCAGGGCTCAACTACTGCACTGTAACTCGGTGGTGTTATTCTTTGCTCCAATGTCGTAAATTTTCCACACATAGTTTATACACTTTATTAGAAGCCCAACAACTGAACAAGTACAACTCAACTAAATATTGATATTTACCTTTTGACTGGGAACAATGAATCTGTTGCTTGAGTTGTGGACTTAGGTAGGCGTTATTGAGGCATTTATTATATGCACATTATGCAAACGAATTCAATGTATTTGGAATGTTTTTCGTTTCGAATTGAAGCATTTATATATATTAATGACACTCAAATGAGCAAAACAGAAAAATAGAGGAAAACCTGACGTGTTAGGGAAAAGGGGGTATGATATTTGAAATCATTGTGCCAAGATTTGTTAGAAACAGGCGTCAGATTACTATGGTATCAGCAGACGAAAATTAATTGGTGGCTATGCTTGGTTAAGTCAACGAGCAATTCTTGCCGCAAAGAATAATGATGTACACGCACTGAATTTCACCATTCAATCAAAAATTGCTGGCGATTTGGTGACATACAAATCCGTTGACTCCATAACAAATCCCGATGATGTAGTAAATTATCCAACGGAGTTTTTGAACTCTCTGGAGTTACCAGGATTTCCACCACATAACTTGCAACTCAAAGTTGGTACAGTTATTATGATATTGCGTAATTTGAATCCACCGCGGCTTTGCAACGGTACTCGACTTTCGGTAAAAAGACTTATGCCGAATTTGATTGAGGCAACCATTATTAACGGAAAGTGCGCAGGTGAAAATGTATGTATTCCTCGAATACCAATGATTCCGACTGATCTTCCGTTTGACTTCAAACGATTGCAATTTCCAGTTCGCCTTGCGTTCGCAATGACAATTAACAAGTCGCAAGGCCAATCGCTTAGTGTTTGCGGGATACATTTAGAAAATCATTGTTTTTCACATGGGCAGTTATACGTTGCGTGTTCACGAGTTGGGAAACCATCCGCTTTGTTTGTGTTAACGTCAGACCAAAAAACAAAAGATGTGGTTTACCAAAGAGCACTTCAATGAAACGGATAATTTGCGGACACGTATAACGCTTCGATTCAGTATTTACTTTGGATTCACTTTCATTTACTTAGAGAAGTTCAACTTAATAACACTTCATTTTTGTAATCGAAATGAATTCATTACTGTTGTGAAATGAAATAAAATTTTTCCTTTTCAAATATAAAACAAAAAAAAATTTTTCTTCATCTTTTAATCATCAAACGAAATGTTACATAAAACGAAGCCATCTGGTGGCGAAACGGAGTTCGCCGGGTTTGCTAGTAAGTTTATAAAACATCAGCGGCTCAAAGGAGGTAACTTAGAAACTACATTAACAAACGTGAGTTATGAACGTTCTAATAAAATTTACTTCTGCATTACATTCACTAAATACAGAAATACTATTGTGTAATTAGCAGGGAAATTCTAATAAAACAACATTTAAGTTGACATCTTTTGGCTTTGCTCCGAATACTACTAATTTATTTTTTCCTATCTGCAAAATCGTTCCGGTTATGTACATTATAATGGGTTCTCATCTAGTCTGTTCGATATTTCCTCTGGAGTCCAACAGGGTTCCCATTTGTGACCCCTTTTGTTCAATATCCATATTAACGATCTCTTGAAACGTCTTGACTTCAGAGTGTTAGCTTATGCCGACGATCTAGAAATCTTTAGCAGTATTAATTCATCTGAGGATAGCAGTAGTCTTTAAACAAATCTGTGCATTATTGACGAATGGTGTACCCATAATCAGATACAGCTAAACATCGACAAATATGCTGCCATCTCGTTTAGCAGAAGGGACACTCTGCTTTACTATGACTATAATGTTCGTCAATCTACTATACCTAGAATATATAACTTCGACGATCTTGGAGTTTTGTTCGACTCGCATCTTAGCTTTTCTAAGCATATAAGTAGCATAACTACATCATCTTCCAGAAGTCTTGGGTTCCTTATTCGGTCTTGCAAGGGTTTTAGAAATCTGCACTTTGAAGGTTCTTTACTGTTCTTTTGTTCAGCCCAAAATGGAATACGCTTCAGTAGTGTTGTACCCGCACTACTATTACCAGCAGTTACTCCTGGAGCGTGTTCAAAAGAGATTTATGAAATATTTATCTTCTAGGATTGATGGACATTATCCTGCCTTTGGTACCACATGTGAGGGTCTACTTGCTAGACATAATTTGGAATCCCTTTGTATACGCAGAGAGAAAGCTTGTGGTGGTTCTCTTTATACACTACTGAGTTGTCTTGAATTGATTTCCTCGTACCTAGGTTTGATACTAGATCGTCGGCCACTTTCCCAATACCTAGGGCAAGAACCAATGTTTTTATAAGGCTCTACTGGAACATACGTGCAGAAATGCCAATCGATTATACTTAAATCCCTTATACTAATCAGCATTTATTGTACATTCAGTTTTCAAAGGACTTGCATTACCTTATTATAAGTGTATATATCTTTGGTAAACTAGTTTCTCATTTTTTCTTTGTATTACATTATCTGCACCTATTTTTATTTTTATTTTTAAGTTCAGTAATATGTCCTATAATTGGTTTGTTAAACTCTTGGGCATTAGAGACTATTTTATTATTATTATTATTTAAGATTTCGACGAAGAAAACACCTTCGCTCATACGAAATATCACCTAGATTTAGTCGATTTAGTTGAAATATTTAGATTGCTCGTCTATTCTGCATGCGCATACTCTGAGTGTGTCTGTTCGCGTGTTCGTGTTAATGTCGAATCCCCCTCCGCTCACTTCCGCTCCACCTAACCACCCGCAAAAATGAATAGCTCACACGAGTATTGCCATTCTCAGATATTTTACAATGTAATGGAATTATGAGAGAATGCAATTCAGTAACGTCTTAGTGCGTTATAAATTTTAAGCAAACGTTTCGAGATGGAAAATATATTTTTCTCAGTGGATTTACTCTGTCGTCTTTTTTGTTGTTTCATGACAGCGTACGTTCATATTTCATTGTGAATTTTCTCATGCATTCTTTAAATAACAATTATGGAAGAGGAAAACCGGAAAGCAAAAAAATTAATTCCAAATTTACATTTACATTCTCGTTGCTCGACATTATTTTGTTTGAAAAAGAATTTAGGGGAACTTCGAACTTAATGTTGGCTATAGTGTATGTATACAGCGTCGATATTACGCGAAATATAGTTGAACGCAAGCCAATCATTGAGTTATTGCATTTGGATGATATAAAATCTATTCTTTTATTTAGATAAATTATTAAATATTTTAATTAGCACACCATGTCAAGTTTTTAGCAACCTCTTTGACAAAGAGAGCTATACAAGTGTCATCACATAATTTCTATGGTACTAATCGTAAGAAGTATATACTCTTTGTGATCTCCTGCAAAAGGGACCTTCTATTTATCGCAATCGGCTGTTAAGATGCTTACTTATTATTTGAGAGTTAGGGTCCAGTGTGTCTCATTGAGTGGAATATCTTCCCATTACAGGTCTATTACTCGTGGCATTCCACAGGGCTCAGTATTGGGTCCTCTTTTATTTACTATTTATACCGCCTTTTTTCATACGAGTCTGAGGCATTACAGAATGCATATGTATGCTGATGATATTCAGATCTATCACTCATTTTCTATCGCTGATAATCTGGTGGCTATACAGCATATTAATTGTGACCTGAATTCGATTTTAGAGTTTTGATCTCGACATGCATTTGTCTTGAATCCTTCAAAGACAGTGGTTCTCCTTTTCGGAAATAGGAGTAGTGTTTCCCTGCTTCAAAGAATGTAAATCTTAATATTGCAGGTGTAGATCTACTTGTTCAATCTGAGTCGAAAAACTTAGGAGTTGTTTTGGACACTCAACTGAGATTTGATACGCATGTTCTTCAATGCGTTAGATGTGCTTACATCAATTTAAAGTTAATATTTCCCCAAAGGCACTGTCTTGCGATTGACGCCAAGCGTAGCCTGTGCCACTCGTATTTTTCGTTTGGTGTGAGTTGTATGGTTCATGTTTAAGTGCTAATTCTGGCTCACGTATTTAGAGAGTCCAGAATTCTGGTCTTAGATTGATATTCGGTATAAAGAAATTTGACCACATCACACACAAATTGAGTGTGGCCGGATTGTTAAATATGAGAGACGGACGAACTTTGCAGATGGCCACTCCGTTTCATAGAATCGTGGTGTGTGGGCGGCCTGCGTACTTATATACTCAAATTACATTCAGAACAGATGTGCATACATTAAATTTGAGATTTAGGAGCACACTCACACCGCCTGTGCCGAACGGCATTGTATGAGCGCACGTATTCATACCAGATTGCTAAAGTCTACAATGCTGTGCCTAGTAAATTTAAGTGCATCTCCCTTCCACGTTTTAGATTTCTCTTGAAGCAAGAGTTGTTGTCCAGATAGCTGTGTGTTGTCTTTTCTTCATCTTACCTGATTATTTGAACTCAACTTGTTGTGTATCATTCAAAAAATTTTTTTTGTTCTTTTCTCGATGTATTTACTTGATTAAAATCAAATTTCAAATTCAAATATTATTATTATTATTAAGACGGTGGGGGGGGGGGCAAGAAATAACAAAAACTTACGAGATCATTTATTAAAATGTAACTATGAAATGACTTAAAATAGATTGGAAAAGAGATACGACGATATTTAGAAGACTGACATTAATTAATTGCTGCAGCAATGAAGGCAACGAAGTCTTAATAACACTAGCAACTACGATGAAACTATGACACTCTAGATGGTGTCAGACTAATCCTGAGGGAATAATTAAAAACAATAGAAATGATTTTAAAACTGTATCCAAAACAGTTTACAATTATAAAAGCACATTCGAATGCAAGTTTCTCAGTTCGTAGCGTTTTAGAAATAATAAAAACCATTTCTTGCGTCGTTTCATGACTATGTATGACACTTGGATCTACTATCATGATCCTCAATCAAAACAAGAAGCTAAGGAGTGATGTGAATCCAGTACTTCTACTCTGAAGCGAGTTAGGATGCAAAAATCGACCAAGAAAATGTTAGCATCAGTTTTTGAGATTCAAAAGGAATTTTGTTCTTAGATTACCTCCAAACTCGTAAAACAATATACTCAGATTATTATTGTAACCTTTTGAACAAGCTGAATGTAAAAAGACAAAGTTTGCAGAAGTAAAAATCATTTTCCATCAAGACAACGCACTCTTCCACACAGCTCAAGAAGCCGTCCCAAAAAATTAGTAAATTAAAGAACGAATAGTTGCAACATTCACCCTGTTCACCATATTTAACTCACTCTGACTTCTGGCTGTTTTCTGATCTCGAAAAAACGATTGTCATCGAACGAGGTGGTAATAGCAACATTGGTTTCGATGGTCTTCCGGATTCTCACTTCAGGGATGAAATCCATAAATTAGAAGATCACTGAAATAAGTGTATTGAAGTTCAGTGAGGTTTCAATGAATAATAAAATGTATTCGAAACCATGAAATGTTTTCCTTATCGAACGGTAAAACTTATTGAACAACCTGATAGTTATCACACCGTTAAATAACCTTCCAATTTATAACACCCTTACTTACCCCCTTTACCAGGAATGTGTCAGTAGATAAGCTATGGGGGTTCCAGAATAAAATCCCACGTATCTTCTAATGGAGGTTCATTTTGTATTTGTGACTCAGGGCAGATATACAACCCTCAATAAATTTTATCGGCAACATATATCAACTTATATCAGATGTTGCAGAGGTAATGAAGATATCTTAAGCAGCTTAAACAACTTTTGAACAGGTATTAAATATATATTTGAACAGCTTAAATAGCTTGTTAATAGCTGAACGAATTAAACAGTTTTTGAACTCTGTTTAATGCAGTTTACGAATCAAATTAACGGTAAAGTATGCTGCGTGGGTTTCAATTTCTACAAATATGCATATTTGTCTACTTCAAATTATTTTAACACACGCCAGCAATAACAAGCTGAGATGTGTTAATATAAAAAATTTGATTATGAACCTCGCAGATCCGGTTTATGTAAATGTAGGATAGTGATGATAAAAAACTATTTTCTTAGTTAAAAAAAATAAATAAATGTTTGATCTGAGAAACGGTGGAACGAATACCTGATTAGATCAATCCAGAACACTGGATTTATTTACGAATATCAAATATAAATTATAAGTGGTACATTCTAGAGTTAAATATCTTCACTTCTACATTCAAATCCATACGCCAACAACTCTTCAATTAGGCTATCGGTACTGGAGTTCACTTTGTGTATGTCGTCTCTACCTAAATATGACAGAAAACAAGGGCCAACTTTTTAAAGTAAATCTCATTTATCTCAAGAATTTAAATAAATATATCGCCATTATAGGCGTGCATAACTTCGTTTTATGGCTGCCTGAGAGTGGCAATGAAAAATCTATTTTTAATAAAGTACAACAAGATTTTTGGTGGAAAAGCATCAAGAGGGGTGAGAGGCGAGAATCGGCTGTCAAAATTGACGAATGGTTTTCGATATTGCGTTGGGACGACCCGCAGAGACAAGAAGGAGATGCGCCGTCCCCGTCGTCTTTACCTCTCAGCTTGAGGTTATATTTCATTTTATTTCACATGCCCGGAAATCTTAGCAGTTAGCATTTTATTAAGGACGTCACGGGTTCGTTAGTTATCTAAGAGTTCCTGGAAAGCCGTAATAAGTTAGATGGGACGAAATTATTAGTAATGATGTATGAAGTATTCGCGAAGCGAAATTAAACATGTTCCAGTGAATGAAATCCAGTAAATTATACATAAATGAATTGACTTCTTATACTACTTCAAGAAATAATGAGAAATGTTCCGTTTCCTCTTAATTAATTTCTCTGTAAAGAATTATTTCTCTCTTCGCGTAATTTTTTCCTGATTATTTTCAATAATCAAGTTTACGTTTTGGACTTAGATTTTCTGTTATTCCAGTTTGAAGTATTCTATAATTGGTGCCTTAAAATTCATCTATTGGAGCTTCCATTTCGAAAATAAAAATAATAAAAAAGATATTTAATACCTCATTAATTTATTAAGTTCGTGGCTTCTTCATGTAAATGAAAAATAGAAAAACCGGAGGAACTGTAGAAACAAGGAAACTGAAGAAACAAAAGGAACAGGATCTAAAAGAAGTAAAAAAAAAGAAAATTTGCAAGAATAATATTCTACAAAAGGGAATCCAAATGTCATCGACTTTTACACTTCAATCGTCTAACAAAATTGTTTAAAACCATTTCCAATGAGACACAGGGACCTCCCTTCCTCCATTGCTGAATAAGCCAAAGATTCTATTTTTAATATTTTCTTGATTATATCTTCGAAATAACACTCCTCCTCTATATTGTTGATGCTCCACTATAGTACAGTTCTCTCTTACGCCTACTTAGAAATTCATACAGACTACTACTACTCAAATTCCAACAATTGTAGTCTACACGTAAATTACAATACACACAAACATGGACCGAGTCGCCTGAGACTGGCTGGAATTGAACGAGGTGCAAAAGTTAAATAATATTTATATACGCATGTGTCAAGGTCATTCCAGATATTCGAGAATGTTTGTGGCAAATTAGAACTTCTTGGGAAGCCGCGAGAGTTTTAGATATGGTGGACATAAAACAAAGAGCCATAGGGAGACACTGATTCTGATATTATCAATGCAGCGGACTGACGTCAAATATTAAAAAAATTGGCCATTTCCTACTAATTAAGTATGTATCGTAGTGTGACCTAAGCGTCAAAACACATTCAAATAGAAATTACTGTTACCATTACAGCACGATTTCGATAGAAAGTTCTTATGTGAGGAAGGGGGGACGATGAGAATTGTAATTGTAAACTGGGTCACAAACATTTCAATATTGATATTATTTTTCTTAAATTTTCGATTAAAGGGAATGCGAAGAAGGTAAAACTATTCTACATTTTTTATTTGCAATATAACATAAAGTACCACTCAACTTGAAAAAATAAGACGGGCAGAGGAAAATATTCCCAAAATACTAAATTATCTCATCGTCAGATTGTATGAGCGGTTTGGCGGCGGGTATAGCGTCGGAATGCGAATAAGCAAATATAATTATTGGTGTGTGATAACGCTTATTTACCTCTCTTTCAAAATAAGCTCGTAACAAGTAATACTTAAACGATACATCTCCATCTAAACGATTCCAGCAGATAGCAATATCACAGGAGAACTGATTCTCAGCCTATAGAGCGCGATAACACTAAATGGGAAGTGCGAGTATTTCAACAAAATTAGAAAAAAATGTAATTTTTTTGAAAATTGTCTTTGTACATTCTGATAAGTGATTTTAATAATTATCAGTGACTTCTTTGGGCCTGTCTTAAAGAGCAAAGTTCTTTTCCTATATTTAGCTAATCTCAATGTTTTAAAGCCACCGTAGAAAATAGTTTCGCAAAGGTAGGATGTTGAAAGTGGTAATAGTATATAAATGTTCTTGTCAGCAAAATTTATCATTCATCCTCTGTTCACAATTCAAACGGTAATTTATTACTAACTTTCTTTCGACTTCGCCACTTACCGTGAAATGAAGAAGGAAAATGAATATTTCTTCTCGGCAGTTTTGAGACTATCTGGAGCATTTTTAAATGGGTTCCTTATCTACTCGTAACTTACTATGAAGACATCGTCAGCAAAAAAATACTTTGTTACTTGGCTAAATGATTTGTAATGAATATAAAAGTAACTTTAATATGTTGCTCTTCTTCTGAAAGTTTTAACGAATTTATCCACTTTCGCAAATATTCCTAGATTTTCTTGAATCCTCTAAAATTTCAACTTTCTACAAAATGCATTAACTTTATCCCTACTTATATGATATCGGTTATGTGGATTTACTCCTTGTATCTGAAGAATCAAAATATTTCATTTCTCGAATAGGTCAACTAAGTGCCTGAATTTCATCACAAATAAATTATCTCGAAACTTCTCAGCTTCTGATCAACTTTTATCTTCTAGAAAAATGGCGATTTCATGTCTTAGTTCAATCATCTTCGATAGGAAATTATTGGTTCAGAAATACTGAAGTAAATGGTAGAAATATTAGGACATTTCAATTTAGACATGGTTTTTGTTAAATTTTAGATTAAAAGGGATACGAAGATCAAACTGTTCTACATCTTCTACTTGCAATATAAAACACCACTCAACTTGAAATAATATGAAGAATAAAGCAAAATATTCCTAACACCTTCAACACATTAAATTATCACAGCGGTTTGGCGGTGTTTGCGACATTGGAATGCGAAAAAGCAACCAAAGGACAGTGGAAATAAAGTATCGAACTATGTAATTAAGACAGTATCGTAGTCTGGCCTTAGTGTTAAAACACATTCAAACAAAAACTAATGTAATTAAAGCACGATTTCGATAGAAAATTATTGTATATATCGGGTGTTTTTTTGAGAGCTTGAGAAATTAAAATGATAATACAAGACAGAAACATTGTTGGAATGAAATTTTTTTTATTATAGTCTGATATTTAGCTGATTAATTTTTGGAAACAAAAATCAGCATCAGCATGACACGATAGCGCTCGCCATTCACCGTAACGACAGCTCCTTCCTCATTTCGAAAGAATTAAGGACCGATGATACCGCCAGCCTGTAATCCGCACCAAACAGTCAATTTTAATGGATGTAATGGTGATTCTTTAATGGCTTGAGGATTATCTTCGGTCTAAATACGGCAATTTTGTTTGTTGACGTAGCCATTTAACCAGAAATGAGCTTCATTATTAAATACAATTCTTTGATAGAAATGCTCATCTTCAGCCAGTTTCAAATGAACCTAATCACAAAAATGCGACGCAAACGATGGTCATTTGGCTTCAATTCTTGCACGAGCTGTATTTTATATACACGTAAGCCAAGATCCTTACGTAAAATTTTCCACGTTGTCGAAGGACAAAGGCCAACAAGTTAAGAACGACGACGAATCGACATTTCGATGTCTTCTTTGATACTTCGCGCTACAGCAGCAATACTCTCTTCGGTACGCGCATTTCTTTGTCTTGTTAATGATTTTGAATCGAGAAGAGTAAAATTAGTGCGAAAACGATCAATAACTGCACGAATTGCTTGCTCACTAGGTCAATTTTGTTGACCGTAAAATGTACGAAGTGATCTATGAACTTTGCGAACAGATTTATTTTTGTCAAAGTAAATTTCCACAATTTGAAAGAGTTGTTCTGACGTTAAACGATTCATAATAACTTGCCAAACCCTAGTGAATAAAAACGTCAACACAGTTTGACATTATCAGCAGTCAAACCATAGTTATCGATATCGATAGTTCTCATGCAGCGTAAAAAACACCCAATATAAGAAGGGGATGGGTCGTGTTTCATCCCAAATATTAAAAGGTTAGAAAACGCTGAAATCTTAAACTAATTTTTTCAGCGTTAAGCTGAAGTATATGTATTTATCGTAGATTGATATTTAACGAGTATTTACAAAGTACAATATAGGCCTAATTATGCAACAATCTTTAGATTACAAATTAATCTTTCGCATGTAGAAAAACCCTTAATGACAAAAATATTACGGTAATGACCATGCCCTTGACATAATTAGAAACAATATAACTGATTCATATCAGTAATTACATCCTATTAGATAACAATGGGCCGTGCGGATCCTGATAATTGTATACATTTGCATAAACCGTCGGATTTTCTCTATAACTCTGCGTTTTGGGTATTTGTTAACGTGGACAGTAATTTGGTAGAGATAAATATAATTGCAAATTAACTTTGGAAAATATAATTTGCGTTTTTTAAAATTGTATCGCTCGAAAAGTAACAAAAATTTGCTGGCGAAAAGAAGAGGTTCGTCTGATAATTTTGATATCAAAGTAAATTGCAAGAAAATATGAACCCACGAGTGTTTATTAATATACAATAGCTTTTCAAAGTTACCAATTTTTGTGAATATACTCCTTTGAATAACAACAGTATTTTCGTAAAAATAAAAACTTTTAATTCAGTCTTCATGATACAAGCCAGCAGAATACAAACTCACCACCATCTACAGCAAGTTCATTCAAAGTTTAAATATAATCCATTTAAACTTTTCGAATGTTCATATTTTAGCATGCACTTTAAGTTGTTTTCATTTTCGGAATATTTAGCCAAAAGTGTTCGATAAATTTTGACTTCGAAATCGTTTTTAGAATCTCCGAAAATGCTCAAACATTTATTAATAAACAATTTTGAAAAAATAATTTTCTACGACTAAAACAAACAATTAAAACCATAATTTTAAAATATTTATAAAAAGTTGAATATACTATATACATATATGTTGTTATAAAAAATCGTATTAGTGCTATAAAATCTTTTATTGGTTTCATTTCATAATTTTGATATTAGCATCTTTAATGTACTCCCGTCTACGATCCCTAGACCGCTCCATGCGATTATTTCATTGCTCAAAACAGGTGCTACAAAGCAGTTATTGAAATCATGCTTATAGTATCCATAACAGACAATAATGTATAGAAATTTGAATATACAGGGTGTTGTTATAAAAAATCGTATTAGTGCTATAAAATCTTTTATTGGTTTCCTTTCATAATTTTGATATTAGCATCTTTAATGTACTCCCGTCTACGATCCCTAGACCGCTCCATGCGATTATTTCATTGCTCAAAACAGGTGCTACAAAGCAGTTATTGAAATCATGCTTATAGTATCCATAACAGACAATAATGTATAGAAATTTGAATATACAGGGTGTTGTTATAAAAAACCGTATTAGTGCTATAAAATTTTTTATTGGTTTCCTTTCATAATTTTGATATTAGCATCTTTAATATACTCCCGTCTACGATCCCTACACCGCTCCATGCGATTATTCCATTGCTCAAAACAGGTGCTACAAATCAGTTTTTGAAATCGTGCTTGTGGTATCCTTCGCTTTTTCTTTCATCTCTCTTTCTCTGCTTTCATCTCATTTTTCTTTCACATACACTCTCAAATCTGGTTTTTTACCGTTATGATTTGCCCTTGGAGAATAGAAGGAAATCTTATGTGTCAAGATTCGGGAAATGGTCGCCGTCTTTCTCGAGGCGAAAATATTTATTTGCAAATATGTAGTATAAGTATATACGCTTTAGCGGCTGATTGCTGTTGAGATTATGAAATACAAAGTTGTAAACTATTAAGCAGATGGTATTGCCAGCTGTTTAAAATTTAATTTAAATACATGCTTATGGTCTACGTCATTAAAACCGAGAAATATTAAATTATATAAGTTATCGGAGAATTTTTAAGTTTGATTTTATGTAAATATTTTTGTTTTATTTTAGTAAATGTATTAAAGGTTGACGAGGTTTTTATTTAGAAATACAGGCGTACGAACTGGTTAATGTAGTACTTTATATTTTACGAATAAAAGAACTGCGTTAATAAAATAAATTTTGTAAATCACAATCAGGGCATAAATTAATCAAACCAGATTAACATAATACCATCTCACGCAGCTGCAGTGTTCTTCACAGTTCTTGCAATTCAACGGTTTCATATTTACACATAGTGAAGCGTAAAGTCACTTTTAAGATCCTCAAGGCTTCCACGAATACCAGGCATGGAATAGCGATTGTGTGGATTATATTTTTCACGATGTGAACTAAGTATTCTGAAAAGAACGTCGATTTTCATAAAATTGTTAATAATAGACAAACTTTCTTGGGATGTATATTTAGCCAACACTTTAAATTTGGTTACCAGTTCATTTTAAAATCATATTATTATCAGGTTGTAACATATGAAATATCCGATTTTGTAAGGAATAAACGAAAGTCTAAATTTAAAAAAATATAAATATTTATTCTGCAAAATAGTCTCCATTTACATCAATAGTTTCTTGCCAACGGCCTGGAAGCTGAAAAATTCCCTTTGAAAAGAAATCTAGGTTTTGACGGCTCACATATTGCTCAAACACTACATTACAGACTCCCGGTCAGGGAAGTCCCTATTTTTTAAGTGATTGTCTAAACTTCGGAAAAAAGGAAAATCAGTTGGCGAAAGGTCAGGTGAATAAGGTGGGTGAGGGAGAATTTCGTAACCAAATTCCGAAAGTTTTTGGATTGTCTGTCGTGCAACATGAGGTCTTGCATTATCATGAAGAAGTATGGGTCCATGTCTATTGACTAGTGCGGGCTGCAAGCGGCTCAATTTTCCATGCATAGTTTCCAGTTCGGCACAATAGGACGTTGCCGTGATGGTTTCACCAAGTTGCAAAAATGAATAGTGAATAATACCCTTACTGCTCCACCATACAGTCACCATAATCTTTCACGGGCGAAGTGATGCTCGTGCATGCTGTCTTGGTGCTCCACCTCGATCTAACCATTGTCCTGACCGTCTCCGATTATCATAAAGTATCACACGTTACCACTCGATGAAGAAACGGTTCAACTTTCTGTCGATTAGCCAAAGAGGTAGCCACCTCTAATGGACGGAGCTTATTGGCTTCCGTTAATTGGTGCGGCACCCATCGATCGAGTTTCTTCACTTTGCCAATCGAAGAAAAGTGACGACTAATGGTGGCAATGGACACTTGAAATGCTTCTGCAAGGCTACGCACTGTTGTCGATGGATTACTTTCAACTTCTACACACAGCTCGTCGTCATTAACGGTTCTACGCCCATATCCGCGAGGCTCACTTTCCAAATCAAAATTTCCCTCGCTGAATTTTTTAAACCATCGCCGTAATGTGCGTTCATTACACGTGGTTTCACCGAACGTCTGATTAATTTCTCGCGTTGCTGCATTTAATCCCTTTTTAAATTGAAAGAGGTAAATTGCCCGAATATCTCTTGCCGACAGCATTTCCATAAGCGGGACAAGGACAGGTGTATTAATCTTTCCACGAAATAGAACAGGTACACATTTCAAAATAAATACCCTTTTCTACAAATACAATAATAATTTTCACCAAAAAGATACACGTCTTCACACAGGTGCAATTCAGTTCAGACTGAAGGAAAAAACGGACATTACATTTGTAACAACCTGATATTTGGACACCTTTGTTGCAGAGATCAGAATTTTGTATTCATAGTTAGTACGTGCTTGATTCTAAATATTTGATCTGTTATATAAATATTATTACAAGATTTATTATATTAAAGTATTTTTGTCGCTCTATTGTATTGTTTGAACTGGTTTTCAAATAGCATGAAAATTTTAAGCGAAGAAACAGCGTGGGTAACTGTTTTGCTTATTTTTTATTATCCTATTTATTTCGGAAACACAAACATCCAAATTGTATATTTAAAAATACTTCTCATTCATGAACATGAATTTTATGTATTTTACTCACACGTACAAAAAAAAAACAATCGCCAAAAGAGAAAAAAGAAAAAGGGAACGTGAGCGGATACTTAGGATTTAATGTTTCATTTATATCCCGTTTTAAAGGAGGGCGAGCCAATTTCATTTTTATCTACTTCTCCTGCACTTTTTTCGGCACTAAGAGAAAGAGAAAACGGGCAAAATTGGTACAGTAGATCTGTAATATTCTCTTTAATAAAATAAAAAGCACATTGAAAGTTCAACATAAAAACGTTCTTAATCTCTCTCTTCGTTGGGGTCATTATATTGTTATATACTTTTTATGCATCGTATTAAAACTCGTAATTAATGCTTGCTTAAACTTTTATTACGCTGTGGTGAGCTTGAGCTTAGATAAAATAGGAGAAAAAAAAAGGTAGAAAAAAAAGAAAAGAACAAAAGCGACTGTGTCGTAGTAGAAAAAAGAATTGAAATGAACCAGGAGGGGATGATGGAGTTATCGACCGGAAACACTTAATAGTTCCAGCGCTTGCCGGTATCGCCTAGTGGCGCTTCCAGTACGGTACGCTATCTAGCGACATATAGCTGAACTAATGGGAGTTTTCATTTTCATAGTTTTCTCTTTTCCCCCGCTTTTAGATAAGGAAGACGATGGAGGTTGCCTCTTATCTTATCTCTGCCTATTGACAAAGCAAATTGAGTCGAAAATTTATAGCGATTTCTCTTTCTCTTCGTTGTCTTTGGCGACTTTTTGTTCTATTTTTTATGTTATCGATTAGGCAAAGTAACTCTAGTGGATAAGTAAACTTGTCCGATAGAAATTGATATGTCGTTTGCTTGCCATAAATCAACTTGAATGGAAATTACAGTTGTGCATATTATTACTTTCTACCCTGATATGATGTATGTTATTGTAGTTAAACTGCTTCTTAATTAATTCGATAAATAGTAAATATAATATTATTTCATAGCAAATATTTATTTTCACCTGGTGGTTAGTGAATTTATTACGAGCGCCTATCCGGCTAGCAGAAGGTCTGCAATAAATGCAAATAGAAAAGAAACTGAAAGAGTTAATGATTAATAAATGTTTACAATGAGCATCAAGAGTCCAGTACATGCTTCAAGTTTAAAGAAAGATTGTTAGTCAAAACAAAACAACACATTTACCCATTACTTATAAATTTAAATTAATTCTTAAATCTAACGGGTGTTTCTTTTAAGAGCTCGAGAACTTTAAATGATAATACAAGACAGAAATATTGTTGGAATGCAATCTTTTTTATTATAATCTGGTAGATAATTTCATGGCATTTATTTTTTAAATATGATTTTCGGCATATGTCCGTCGCGGCTACGAGTTACATAGTCCATTCGATCAGTCCAATTTTTGACTAATTTTACCAATAAATCTGGCCGTATGGCGTCAATGGTGGCTTGAATATTGGCTTCCAATGCTTCAAGAGTTGATGCTTTGTCGGCATAAACCGATGACTTAACACAGCCCCATAAAAAGTATATATTTTTGGTAACAAAAATTCAGACAACATGGATCGATAGCGCTCACCATTCACCGTAACGGCAGCTCCTTCCTCATTTCGAAAGAAATAAGGACAGATGGTGTCACCAGCGTGTAATCCGCACCAAACAGTCAATTTTAATGGATGTAATGGTGATTCGTTAATGGCTTGAGGATTATCTTCAGTCCAAATACAGCAACTTTGCTTACTGACTTAGCTATTTAACCAGAAATGAGCTTCATCACTAAACATAATTCTTTGATAAAAATGCGCATCTTCAGCCAGTTTCAAATGAGCCCAATCACAAAAATGCGACACAAACGATGGTTATTTGGCTTCAAGTCTTACACGAGCTGTATTTTATAGGCACGTAAGAAAAAATCCTTACGTAAAATTTTCCACGTAGCCGAAGGACAAAGGCCAACAAGTTGAGAACGACGACGAATCAACGTTTCGGCGTCTTCTTCAATACTTCGGGCTACAGCAGGAATATTCTCTTCAGTACGCACATTTCTTTGCCATGTTGATGGTTTTGAATCGAGAAGAGTAAAATTAGTGCGAAAACGATCAATATCTGCACGAATTGTTTGCTCACTAGGCCGATTATGTTGACCGTAAAATGGACGAATTGCTCTATGAACTACGCGAACAGATTTATTTCTTTCAAAGGAAATTACCACAATTTGGTAGCGTTGTTCTGGCGTTAAACGATTCATGATGACTTGCCAAACTTCACTGAACAGAAATGTCAACATAGTTTGACATTATCAGCTATCAAACCATAATTATTGATATCGCCAGTTCTCATGCAGCTTAAAAAACACCCATTATATGAAAATAAAAATTATTATTATTATATAAGCGAAGGCAATAGATAAAATAAGATGTTCGTAATCGTAAATGTAATAAAAGTAAATGGAGTGATGCAAAGTTGTGCAATAAAATGTACGGAGTTTAAAGGTGTAATAAACTCAATTCTTTTACCCTTCTTGATGATCAATTAGATTGAAAAAATTCACGTCTTTTAAATTTACCATAATCCTTTGCAACAACTATTTCTATTTGCATCTATTATTTTAATTGTTGCTAATGTTTTTCTGTTATTTATATTTATAAATATATAGAAGAATGGTCCCTTAAGGACAAATTTCTACCCCCTTTCTCGTAATAGGTTTTAATTGTTGCTTTTCATTTTTCTGTGAGGATAGTTTGACAAGTAGTGAAAATGATACATAGGTGGCGCTCAAATTGGTAAAACAAATGCACTGTAATTTAGGTTGCCTATTTATATGTTTATATTTTGACATCTAGATAAATCGGTTGATTAGTTTATTTTTGACAGCTGATTGAAGAAGAAGCAACACGTCGTTTTGTTAAAATGGAAAAAGCAAAGTATAGTGCGGTGATTAAATACTTCGTAATTAAGGGTATGAAAGCTACCGAAATAAAAAATGAGTTACGGGAAACATTACGTGAATCAGCTCCATCATCCGCCACAATAAGTAGATGGGTAAATGAATTTAAACGTGGTAGAACAAGCTGTGTTGATGAAACGCGCTCAGGAGCACCCAAAATCGTGACTTCTAAGGAAATGATTATAAAAATCCATAATATTATTACGCAAGATCGGCGACTCAAAGTGAGAGAGATAGCAGACATGGTAAACATTTCAACAGAACGCGTACACCACATTTTAACGAAAGAATTGGGCCTTTCCAAGCTTTCGGCAAGATGGGTGCCGCGATTGCTTACGATTGATCAAAAGTTCACTCGTTTGCTCATTTCCAATGAGTGTTTGGATCTTTATAAGCGGAAACCGCTTGATTTTTGTAGGCGATTTGTTACTTCCGATGAAACTTGAATACACTACAGTACACCCGAAACTAAACAACAGTCGAAATAATGGTTAGAACGTGGTTCTGCACCTCCAAACGAACTTTATCGGCAAACAAGGTGATGGCATCAATTTTTTGGCATTCAAAGCTTATTTTGCTCATTGATTACCTTCAGAAAGGTGCCATAATAAACGAACAATATTATGCAGAACTTCTACAAAAATTAAATGTTGAGATTCGTGCTAAACGGCCAGGAATGGCAAAGAAAAGGATTCTGTTTCACCAAGACAACGCTCCCTCGCATACCAGCACAGTTGCGATGTCCAAAATCCACGAGTTGCATTTCCAATTAGTACCGCATGCGCCTTATTCGCCGGATCTAGCCCCTTCCGACTTCCACTTTTTTCCAAAATTGAAAACGGCACTACGTGGAAAGAAATTTTCGTCTAACGACGAGCTTATCATCTTCGTAAGTGAGTATTTTGCAAGCCTTCCGGAATCGCATTTTAGAGATGGCATAAGGGCATTGGAGCACCGTTGGTATAAATGTATTGTTCTTTTAGGAGAATATATTGAAAAATAAAAATTATTTTGTATTTAAAAAATTCGTTTTTCTTTTCTATTCTCACTACTTGTCGAACTACCCTTGTATTAACATCCTAAAGGGTTTATATTCTCGAAGTTTTATGTCAACTTTCTGGACTTGTCTTCAGAAATGATTGACTGTTGCTCATTACATTCTTTGTTGTGTACATAATCATGGCATCTATTAAATGCTCTAACATATAAAAAATTCGTATTTCTTTTCCATTCTCACTACCTGTATTGTACTTCCTCGATAATGTCTTAGCAGGCAATAAATATATAGTGCACAAAGTGTTTTATTTATTCCTTAATATAATAAAAGTCAATGAATGCGTCAAGAATACATTAATTCTTCTCTAACCGAACAAACACGTAAAGTTTCGTCTCATTAAGAATAAAAACGAAAACTTCAAAAACATCATAAATGTTGAAAATCGGAAGACAAATTATTCGACCAATGATTTTGTATAAATGAGTTTAAAATAATTAAGCTTAATTTTCTACTTCATTTTAAAGACACTGTCACGGCAGTTTTCAAAAAATAATAAAAGGCAAATGTGTCAAACAGAAATTAATTCTTTTCTAAATGAACCAACACCTAAAGTTTTGCCTCATTAAGAATATAAAAAAAAACGTCATAAATGTTGAAATTCGGAAGACAAGGAAATTAAATTGGAACATGTTTCAGTTGGTTACTGCTTCTGAATTTAAATTAGAAAGTTGTACAGAATATATGAGGAACATTGTGCTAGGGGCCAGATTATTTTTGTGTTGTTGTTTTTATTACGTTATTATTTCTCGGTAGAAAATTACAAAAGGATATTTCATAAAAAATGATAATAATTTAAACAATTTTTCTGGTTTTAATATATGAATATGTGAACAAATATTTGAAAATATTGTATTTTAAGATTTTCGAGACAATTTTAATATCAGATTGTTAGTAGAGGAGAAAATGTTGCATCTTTAATGTAGGAAAAATAATCATTCATCTGGCTTGTAGATTAAAAGACCGTGTGGTTGTCCACGGTTACTTCAAGTTGGTTTCTGCGTTGGAACGTCCTTTACTGTTTGCTGTTAAGCATTCAATTTCTTTTAGAAGCTTTATTTTTGAACAAAAGAACAATTAGTTTTGTTAAAGTACTCACACTACAACAAATAGAGGTATGAGTTGTGACTCATTGTATTACATTTGACTAATTTGTTTCTCTGGCCTTTTAGAATGCATTTAGAGTTCTCAACTCTGACGAATTTTGTTCATTTGTCGGTAAAATTATACAAGACCAGGAATGTATAACATAAAATAGTGGTATTCTGATTGCTAATAAGTATACAATTACCTTCAGTAAATACATTACTGTCCTGGCACTTCTTACTGACCTAATTTAATACAGATGTTGCCTGGGCAACACTACGTTTGTGGGTTCTGCCATTTGTATTTCTCCTGATATAGATTGTAATAAGTTAGAGATATTTCCCACATCGTTAAATACTCTTATTCCTGATTATTATTTTATACTTATCGATGATTTTAATATACCGGATTAACAGTAATAAAAGTAGTAATTTACATATTACTCAGTCTAACTAATTTAATTCCATCATAGAGTTTAATAATACAATTTCGAATTTAGTTATAACTAATGTTAGGACTAGTGTTGTGGTTTATTTTATTAATAAACGAGGCCGTAAGAGCTGCCAAGACGAGCATCGCAGTGGTCGACCAAATGAGGTGACGACTACAAAAATGGTGAAGAAAATCCACAAAGCGGTACTGGATGATCGTCCACTGAAAGTGCGCGAGCTAGCAGATATAGTAGACATTTAAAAAAGTGCGGTATATCGCAAATTATCTGAAAATCTAGACATGAGAAAGCTGTGTGTAGGATGGGTGCCGCGCTTGCTCACACTCGAGCAAAAACGATATCGTGAAGATGTTTCAATTGAGTGTTTAGCCAAGTTTCACAGCAACGAAGCAGAATTTTTGCGCCGTTTCCTAACCATGGATGAAACATGGGTACATCATTTTACACCCGAGACAAAAGAGCAATCAAAACAATGGATTCAAAAGGGAGAACCGGCTCCAAAGAGGGCAACCGTTTCATCTGCAGGCAAGGTTGTGGTATCGGTTTTTTGGGATGCGTGTGAAATAATTGTCATTGACTATCATGAAAAATGAAAAACTATCAACAGCGAGTATTATGTGAAATCATTGCAACGTTCGAGCGAAGAGATCAAGCAAAAACGACCGCATTTGGCTAAGAAAAATGTGTTGTTTCATCAAGACAATTTACCAGCTAACAAATCCGTTATTGCAATGGTCAAAATTAATGAACTAAAGTTTGAATTGCTATCTCATGCACCCTATTCACCAGATTTAGCTCCCTCGGATTATTTTCTATTCCTAAACTTGAAAAAATGCCTCAGCGGTCAAAGATTTTCCAACGATGGATTGTGAGGAGCAAGACAGTTCTTATTATAAAAACGGTATGGAACTTATTGAACATCGCTGGGAAAAGTGTATAAAGCTGGAAGGAGATTATATTGAAAAATAAATATATTTCTTTCCAAAATTTTTGTCTTTTCTTTGTTGGGTCGCGTATTTCTATTAACATTTGTTCGGAAGGTAAAACAAAAGATATCAATTTTTCTAATATTTTTGATGAATGTTTTAAATTAGTATTGGTGTTATGAAGCGCATTAATTTCAAAGGTTTTGCAATTATTAGAACGTAATTTGATTGACTATACCTTAATTTCATTAAGTGCAAGAAATTATTTTGCTTTTTATTATTTAACTAGTTATCTACTGAAATTAGGAATTACTTGTTATTATTAGTTTAAAATATCATCTTTGAATTTACGTCACTACTTAATCGTCAGAAATATTTACCATTTTATTTATTAAATATTTGTCAACCATTATTTCGTCATAGGCATAGCAATGGGAATTATAATCTCAGTTGGTACTACATACATTACACTATAGAGTTCATTAAAGTAGAAATAAAATTTTTGGCAAGAATTATATTGGGAAAAATTTGAAAAGAATTCATTAAAATAATGGAAAGCAATAGAATGCATGCGATATATCATTAGGCATTAACTGTCTGGCTTCGTGTGATGTTAAAAATACTCCACTATAGAAAATTTCTAAATGCAAGATGGAACAGATGCAAAGAAAAGAATGGGCTTACAATAATAAATGGAAGTTTTCTTAAAGATTCAGTAATGTATTCAAAAGTAAAAGCACCCCGAGAGGCCTTCGTTCACCCTGACGCTTTTCTTTCTCTGCCATCCACCGTCTTCTTTTTCCGTTGTAACAAATCGAAAGGAAATTGATTTGATATTAATTATAAGAATTGAACCAATAATTTAAATTGAAACGTCTAGAGTCATTCACAATTTTCCCATTACGCCAAACGTTCGAATTTTCGTTTTTTATATTTCCTCTGTTGTTTAAATTCAAATTACTTTCGAATTTAATTTATATTTGTTTATTGTCTGCAGAACTGACTGGTTATTTGTAGCTATAATAAACGAAAAGCAGATTTTTCTCTGATAAGTGGATTTGTAAACATTTTCGAAAGAGAAATTCCTTGAATAATCCACTGTTTGTTGACACATTTGAAAAGAAAACTTTCTTGAAAAAAGAGGGCAACATGCAAATATTTTCGCCATTATTTTTGTTGTGAAACTAATCTCCTAATCGTACTGACCAGAAGAATAACCAAATACTAATCATATACATATATGTACGTGTTAAAATGTGTTAATTCTAAATAAAATAAAATACTAAATGAAACTATGATAGTAGTACAAGGGTAGCCGTTTATAATTCGGGAACTGGCAACACTGTTAGTGCTGCCTCCGATCTGATGATTGCATCGTGAAGTTTGTCATTTTTGACAATATATACACAATACATTTACCTTGACAGTTTTATTATCCGGTCGCTATTTCTACTGTTGACAGTAACATGAAAATTTTATGTCCGCGAAAAAATGGAATTAACTCGCGAATATTTTCGTGAAGTTATTTTTCTTAACTTTCGGCGTTTATTATCTCAACAAGAATGCATCGACGAGTTGAATTCTTTATACAGTGATGAAGCACCATCGGAAACTATAGTATATCGTTGGTATAGTAAATTCGAACTTGGACTGCGTTCTTCGGACGATGAATTTTGTGTAGGTCGGCCCATAAATGTTGTTGTGTCGGAAAACATTCACGCAGTGTCTGAATTGGTAATGAAAGACCGTCATGTGACATACCGTGAGATCGAGGCATCTCTAGGTATTAGTAACACCAGCGTGCATAAGATCCTGCATGAACATTTGGGCGTTAAGAAGCTATGTTTACGTTGGGTACCACATAATTTGACAACCGTTCAAAAAGGGACTCGCGTCGATTGGTGCCAAGAAATGCACAAAAAAAAATGGCGGTGCTTCAAAGAACATTTGTTAAGTTGTCATAGATGATGAATCTTGGATCTGTACGTATGAGCCGTATTGTAAACAGCAGTCGACAATGTGGGTATTCCAAGATATGTCAAAACCAACAAAAGTTGTTCGCGCTCAAGCACATCAAAACAAATGGTAGCCAGTTTTTTAGGAAAAACTGGTGGCGTTGCAACCGTGCCTTTAGAGAGTTGTAGGACTGTCAATTCCGAATGGTACACAACTACTTTTTTGTCAAAAGTTTTTGAAGAAATAAGGAAAACAAACCGAAAACGATATATCATTCTCCACTATGACAATGCGAACTGACCTGTGAGAGACAGGTCGTTTCAAACAATTGACCGGGCAAAACATTGAATTGATGAGTCATCCGCCGTACAGCCCTGATCTAGCACCCTGTGATTTCTTCTTGTTCCCACACCTGAAACTTCGTGGTCAACGGTTTTCTACGCCGGAGTAGGTAGTTGAGGCATTCAAAACTCATAGTTAGGAGATACCGCCTTCACAGTGGCAGCAATGCTTTTCGGATTGGTTTAAACGAATGCAAAAGTGCATTGATTTAAAAATTTTTTTTTTTCGTTTGCTATTCCCGAAATATAAACGGCTACCATTATTGAATTAAGAAAATAATATATTCTTAATACATACGCTAGGATTACAGTTTGCGAAAATCTAATAATTTTCTACAGTATTTTTATTGTTTTTTTAATACAAAGCCAATTTAAAAATTGTACTCAAATTATTAACTAAGACATTTGCGATGTATAAACATTTCCAATGATAAATCATTTTGCTAACCAAAAGCTGTAGGTTATAAGCAAGACCTTTTTCAAGAAAATATTACGTAGAAAAAACTTGTAGACGATTTTAAGAATATTGTTTTTAATAGTAAATTTAATTTAGCGCAATTTTATCCTGTTTCTAATTATAATTACTATTTAAATATTAATCCTTTCGCCGTTAATGATATTTACTACCTGTCAAATATATACTTATTAACCTGTTTTTTTAAATTTTCTATTGTGTAACAATTACACTAAAGCAAGTCGTGTGATATACAATTTCAATGAGCTTTTCGCAACTAGTATTTGAATGATATTATTTCTAACATTGACACAATCTCTCGCTAAGTGTTCATTTTACAATTTGTTAATATTTAATACACATCGCTGTTACTATCAGTATTACAATTTTGGGAATTTGACGTAGCTTCGATAGATTCACTTATATATCTTATTTTGTAATTCGCAGGTTATAAGAAATATTCTATTACGGCCCCGCCCTAATAAATTTTCTTATTCTAGGTTATTGTTTTATATAATTATTTGAGTTAATTGAATTACTAATCTTTAGTCTTTTGTGATGATCGTAGCGCCCTCTAAGTAGTTCTGCTAAAAGTTGTTATGACGGTTACATTAAATTAATTATTAGACACATGCATACTTGGCAGAGGAGACGAAAAACAAAGAAATAACACATAAATGCATGCGGAAAGCTCACACAAAATATTGACGAAGTTTACGTCTGTACATAAATATAGACAGTAAAAGTTGTTCATTTAAAAATGCTTATGTGATTGTAAATTTTATAGTACAAATAGGAAAGAAAATATAATAAAATAGAAGCTGTAGGTACTCGCAAATGTTTATGTGAATAAAGAAAGTTTTCACAAAATAATAAAAGTATGTAAATAGACTCTATTGTAGATTTAAAAAAATAAAAAATTCGAACTTAATTTAATAAACCTATAAAGTACAGCCTTGGCCATATGTCTGAAGCACCCTCAAGTTTTGGATGTAAAATGAAATTAGGAGGTATAAAAATTAAACTACAAGTGTATATACATTTTGAATGCAAATTTAATAATATACATTAATATTTTGTAGCACCACCGCGACATTTGATAACGGCTTGTATCCGTTTAGGCAAGCCACTAATTTGCTACATATCTCGGGTGAAATCTTTTCCCATTCTTCAAATATCCTCGCTTTTAATTCGTTTTTGTTTTTATGTCTATATTTTGCGACATTTCTCTTTAAAATACGCCACAAATTTTCTATGGGCGACAAATATTGTGCCGGCCATTCGAATATGGGCACGTTATTTGCGCTAAACCACTCGATTGTACGTTTGGATTTATGGCAGGGTGCATTGTCCTGCTGGAATGTAGGCCTCTTCAAATCGAACAGCTTTACAATAGACGGTTCTAGTACTTCTCCTAACATATCGAAACTGCTGTTCATTCTGCCTTCACAGACGTACACTTCGCCGACACCCTTAGTGGTCATGCATCCCCATATCAAATACTTTACTAACAATACAATGTGGCTCAGCTTCCCCCGGTCTTCTATGAGCCCCAGGTGTTGGCAAAATCTACGTAAGATATAGAAAAATTAATAGCTGTTCAAAAAATTCCAATTCACTATTCAGCACATTCAAAATATCATATTTATGTAACACAAAAGTAAAACTGCATTAATTTATCATACCTCTACATTGGATTCGTCGGACCATATTTTTGGACCAATCCTCAACTGTCCAATTTTTGTGTTTTTTTGCCCACAACAACCGTTTTTTCTTCTGCTCCTCGCTCAATAAGGGTTTGCGGCGAGCTTTACGACCATGTATATTTACTTCTACCAGTCGTCTTCTCACTGTTCTCGCTGATACAGAAGTTCCTTGGCGCTCATTTATTTCTGCAGATAAATCTTTTGATGATTTCATACGATTTTTCAGAGAAAGTCGCGTTAAAAATCGATCATCTCTCTCCGTTGTAATACGTTTTCGTCCACTTTTCGGTCGATTTTCGTAAATGTCTCTTTAAAACGTTTTATTGCCGCTTGGATGGCATAGCGCGACCGCTTCATTATTTTCGCGATTTTTGATTGCGATAGTCCTTGAGTATGTAATAACACTGCTTTACTTCGCTCTATTACATCTAACTCCCGTTTTCTAGGCATGTTGTCACAATGTACAACACTATACAAAAACACAATATTCAATACAACTGGTTAAATCAATTTTATAACACAATATCGTTTCTAATACACCTCACTTATTGAACAGTAAAGATCAACTAACAGCAATAAACCTTAAAACTACAGAATATTTGTATACTTCTTGAGATTTTCCTGGTAAACAGTCATTATATACACATTAGTAATGGCCCCTTTCATTACGTTCTTAGGGTTCAGGTAATATTGCACGTTTATGGGGGTGCTTCAGACATATGGCCAAGGCTGTATATACGTTTATTACATTATAACTTTTAGTTAGCCAGTACGGTTTGTTATAAAATTCCGATAGAAAAGCTTTTTAATACACAAATTTTTCCAGGATTTCGGAGATGCAAATCTCGTAAACAATGTATACGAACATTTATTGCGATTACTTCAGTTTAAATTTTCATGGACGATCGGCATCGACTGCAATTCTATTTTAAATCAAACCTACCCTATTCAAATTTATACACGATATAAAAGATGGCATCCACCGACATATTACAAACCAGTCTAACTATAAAACCGTTTCCCATAAATCTCTCATTTCTGAAGTAAAGTTTGCCTTGCTGGTTTCCGTTTTGTTTCTTTCTTTCAACTCATATAATAGATGTTTTCTTAGGAAACGGTAATTTTTTTTGTCATGTTGCTTACATTTAAAATTAATCTGGTATATTTTGTATTACTAGAACTTTCTATAATAATTGTTTTCAAACTTTAATATATTAAAGTTAAGAATATCTTAAGAAGCAAACGATGTCCAAGAAATAATGCTAATTTTCTTTAACTGCTTGTTTTACTTTGGTTCTCAGAAATCATGTTGTTGTACTGGGTGGGCCAAAAGTCACCATGGGGTTTAAAAATTTAATAACTTTTTCGTTTATATATTTTTTTAATTTCTTTTCAGATAATAAAATAAATAAAATGGAAATTTTTTTACATTAAGTATAGAAAATAATGTCACTTAAATGACCCCCGTTTTCAGCTTCGCAATGATGGGTTCAATTTAGAGCATTTGCAATAACATCTTTCAAAATTTGTGGCTGTAGCGCTCGAATTTCTGCAACGATGTTGGCCTTGAGTTCAAGAATTGTATCGGGTTTGTTCACATAAACTCGCTCCTTCAAATAACACCAAAGAAAATAGTCAGGTGCTGACAAATCTGGCGAACGCGCTGCCCAATTAATTTCTGAATTTCTAGAAATTATTCGCTCTCCAAAAATTTGACTTAAAAGTGCCATTGTGTCTCGGACAGTGTGGGCAGTGGCTCCATGTTTTCAAGAGCAGGACGCAAAAAATTTTCTATCAAAAACCGAAACCGCTCTCCATTTACGGTTACAGCACTTCCATCTTCATTTTCGAAGAAGTAAGGCCCAATGGCATTTTCGGATGTAATGCCACACTATACAGTACACCTAATTGGGTGCAATTGGCGTTGATGGCTCTTGGATTTTCAGAACCCCAGAACCTACAGTTCTGCTTATTAATAAAGCCATTCAAATGAAAATGAGCTCCATCACTCATAATCAGATTTTCAATAAAGTTGATTTCATTTCTGGCCAACTGTTGAAATTTCACTGCAAAATTTAGACGTTGCTGATGATCTGCAGGTTTTGGTTCTTGCACCAATTGCACCTTATATGGGAATAACAGTAAATCTTTTTTCAAAATGCGCCGCAATGACGTACAAGCCATTCCTAGCTGAGCAGATCGCATTCTGGTGGATGTTTCTGGTGTTTCGTTAACACTTTGCTCTACATGTTCAATATTTCCCGCAGTGCGAATTAAACGTGGTCTACCGATTCGGGGCAAATCTCTTACAGTACGTCACCATCATGTTGGTGGTGACGATGAACTAAGCATTGTTTCAGTGGGCGAAATTCTGACGTTAAAATGTTGACGATATGCTCTTTGCGTTAAAGTAATTGATTGCTGATTTAAGTAATAAAATTCTATTATTCTGGTTGTTTGTTCAGTTGTGAATCTCTCCATTATTTATTCTCCAAGTTTATTTATATAATCTGAAAAAAAATAAAAAAATATATATAAACGCAAAAGTTATTAAATTTTTAAACTCCATGGTGACTGTTGGTCCACCCAGTACATAAAAACGAGTAAGTTTGTAAAATGTAATTTTCTTGTATTAAAATTGTCAACTACCTTCAGTTGATGATTTCAAGAATTTCTTTTTATTAACCAATTGCAAATTTTTATCTCAACTATTTAATTTAAGGAAAAAATAACTCTCCTAAATGAATTTATTTAAAGGATTTTTTAGTTGTAAGACCCTGATCAGTCTCTAATTGTTAAATCGGATTGAAAAGAGTGCATATGCTTAAACGTACTTCCAAAATTACTTACTTAAGGGAGTGCTTGAGTTCTTCTGTCAAATTTCTTTTTTAGTTTCATTTCTGTCTCGTATGAAACTAGTCCTCTAGAAATATAGTCCTCTAGAGAACTACGGCTATAGAAAACGTAGCAAGTGATAGCAGGAGGCGGTAACGTCAGAGAAATGTGCAGGATGTCGAAAGGGTTTTCTATCCAATTGGTCCAACTTTTTTGAGAACTATCATATTGAAGATGCACACTTTCTTTAAATTTCCTCGAAGACAATTTTGCCATTGCTAGATATATAAGATGCTTAAGATATTTTCCATAGCAAATAAGTCAAAAAGCATCAGATAATTGTGATTTAAAATTCCAATTATTTTTTTGAACATAATTTAATATTAAAAAGACAATAACTCCTCTTATCGTCCAAACATTCAACTGTTCGAAAGAATGAAGCTCGTGTTTGTGCCACTAAATCTACGAAATTGTAATCACAATGTATATGCAGACAGAACACTCTTAAACTTGGCATACACCATTTGGTAAACGTCTGAGAATAATTCGAATATAGATAAGACCTTGTTTACGACGCGTTTCGTGTTTATAAACTCTCTTCATGCAAACTGTTATCTTATTAACTACCTTATCCCCTGTGGGTGAGTAGAGAGAATACAAGAATCAAAAACAGTACATCTCTCTATCGTCCAAACATGCAATTGTCTGAAAGAACGAAGTACCAATTTACATAATTTTTATGTGTAAAGAAATATAATATAATTGTTCATTGCTACTATTGCATACAATTGTTTTGAATCAGTAATTTTGTTTCAGGTGACAGACAGGTTGAAAGGTATCCCGTCATGGTTTTTATCCATGGAGAGTCGTATGAGTGGAACACCGGAAATGCTTACGATGGAAGTGTTCTTGCGGCTTTTGGAAAAGTAATTGTGGTCACACTAAATTATCGTCTTGGTGTTTTAGGTAAGTACTTTAACATGTTGATCATAAAAGGTAAATAAAATTCCTTACCACGTCATGTTCGTATTCTACATACGTATTTCGGTATCTAAGTTGCCATCATGAGAAAATAGTTAATAACAGTGTCGCGCCTGGATGTGCAGTCAAACTCGCACGGGATAACTACAAGCAACTTTAACTTTTAACAACCCAACACACACACTGATTATTTTAAACACAATATATTTTCTAGTCTTAACACTAATACTTATACTAAAGTTTACTCTCGCTTCTATTTATGGACCTTTTTTAACAGTTTTATCTCCTCGACAGTGTGGCCATAAATGAATTTTAGGCCACATTTCTTTAGTCAATTCTGTCACCTTTCCAGGAAGTAGAATTGTAATTATCTACATTTATATGTTACCGATATCGTTAGCACAATTGTTCAAAGGAAAATTAATAAAAGCACAGTTTTGATATTGAATAATATTGAAATAATAGTTATAAGTTAATAAGGGGAAAATAATATACTTTATCTTTGATATTAATCTAAAATAATGAAATATGTGGCGGGTTTTTTAAGTAAGGGCCGTTTGAAAATAAAAATCAAACGAAAGAAAATTTTCAAAAACCAAATTTATTTTCAGATTCTACATACATTTCTCTATTTTTCAACATAACTGCCAACTTTGTTTAAATGTTGTCAAACCTTAAAACTACATTTTGAATACCCTCTTCACAGAATCTTGCCGTCTGCTCCGATAACCAAGAGGTCACTGTCGTTTTCACGTCTTTGTCATCGTTGTAGTGATTGACGCCGAGATGATGTTCGAGACAGCGGAAAAGATGGAAATCTCTAGCCAGTAAAGCTCAGGTCTGAGACCTATGCATTGTCATAGAGTAGCAAAATTCTCTCGGTCCACATCTCCGTCTTTTGTTTTGAATCTTTCTGTAGCTTTCGACCATAGGCTACGGCATTTATGGTGTTTCCGCGTTGCATAAAGTCGACCAAAAAAACACCATGCCTACCCAAAACACGGACGCCATGATTTTTCGCTGGAATAGAGTCTGTTTGGTCTTGATCCCTACAGAAGGGTGTGTGCGTCTCCGCTCCATGGTCTGTTGCTTCGATTCGAGCGTGAAATATGAAACCCACGTTTCGTCTCCCGCTAATATACGACTCAACATGGCGTCACCCTCTTCGTTATGACAAGTCCAAAAATTCAACGAACACTTAAATATTTTGTGTTTGCGGTTCTCCATCAGGAGCTTAGGGAACCAACAGGAGCACAGTTTCTTAAACTTTAACTTTTCAGAAACAATCTTGTTCAGCAGTGATCGTGACAGTTCAGGAAAGTCGTTTGAAAAAGTGCTTATGGTGCAGCGTCTGTTCTGAAGTATTTTCACTGAACTTTTTTAAAATAGTAATTCTTAACGGCGCCATCTATTAAACAAAATGCGTCGATAAGTACATCTTCCACCAATGTTATGTCAAAATATTATGACATTTGCACCAACAGAAGCAGAGAAATTATGGATAAAGTAACAGTGTGTATTTGGCATTGGTCGAAAAATGAATTTTGAACAAAGAGCAAATATCGAGTTCTGTTTTAAACTCGGTAAATAGTTTACTAAAACGTTTAATTTGATCAAACAAGTGGTAATAGAATTAAATATTTCCAAAGATTCGATTCATCGCATTTTGAAACAACATCTGGGACTGAGAAAGAATTGTGCAAGGTTTGTACCAGCCTTTTTGGACCCGTATTCGTCGCGTGCGCCCTCAATATCGTGAAAATTATATCTGACGTTTGTTACGTGATAACAGACCATCTCATCGCTCGATGTTTATCACTGATTTTCCAACTACAAATGGCATTTTAACCATCAAACATTCACCATATTCACCTATAATTTCTATACATACTCCAAACAAAATTATCCGATGAAAGGACAGCGTTATGCCGACATCGAAGCCATTAAAAAGGCGTCGACAGCGATCTTGAAGAATGTCTCTTGAACTTAAAAATTAATTCGACATATTAATTGACCGTGCAAAACAGTGTATTGAAGCCGAAGGCGACTACTTTGAATAAAATAAATGAATTTTGCCGAAATATTAAGCTTTTGTTTTTATATTAAAAAAGTTCCGTTTTTCTCTGAGACAGGCTGTCTATATCATTTTGACGCAAGACAACGTGGGGCTTATTTTACGCATCAATTACATATTTACGCTACTATGTAACAGTATATATTTTAACACAACAAAATTGACAATTTTGACGCCGTAATAATTCTAATTATTTC
The DNA here is from genome assembly GCA_031893035.1 of Dermolepida albohirtum. Lineage (NCBI taxonomy): Eukaryota > Metazoa > Arthropoda > Insecta > Coleoptera > Scarabaeidae > Dermolepida > Dermolepida albohirtum. Next base: position 311,582 of record JAVIWB010002850.1, on the reverse strand, counting down.
CACTGCCTTGTATATATGTACGTTGTATGTATGTACAAGGCAATGAAAATAATTATCTAGCCTTTTAGCATATACGGGTATCGATTATTGAATGAATAATCGACATTAATTATCTTTCCACCATGTTCATTGAATCGAAACGTGTTATTCACATCTCACGTGCATATACTTTTACATATTTCGAAATAACACGATACTGCATTAGAACAAGTAATTATCAGAATAGAGTTTTGAACTACGAAAAGGAACATGAAAAGATTTCAGATTTTTTCTTATTTCATTTTCATTCCACGTCTCCCAAGTTCCGGAATTTCTTCTTATATTAAAATTAATAATAATAATAACAATAATAATAATAGTTTATTTCCAAACAAAAAAAAATAATCATAAATATGTCCAAATTTATTCGTTAGTTTAAAGATATTTCAATACGTATTAATCACTTAAGTTTAATATATAACCTCTTTCCACATTCATTTTCGTATTCTGTGTACGTATTTCGGCAACTAAGTTGTCATCATCAGCAGAGTTGAAAAGTGTCGCATATCGTGCGTTTTGGCTTTCGATACTACAGATCGTGAACGTAATTTCTTTCGTGTGGATGTCGCCGTGGTTTCCGGGTATGACTCTCTTTAATTATATGCTGATGGTGATAACTTTGTTGTCGAAATACGTATACAGACTATGAAAATTCATGAGGAATGGGGTTATATCAACCTTAAGTGATTAAGTTAATCAACCACAGCCTCTATTAAATTTACCTTCAATATTTATTAATTGATGTCGACTCTTGTACAAACATTTTAACTAATAAATAAAATTTAAACATTGATACAATTTCGGGGTATATGTTTTAAATACAAAGGGTACTAGGAAAGTTTTGCAATACAGCTTTGTTTATTTAATTTTTTCAAAGTAACTTCGTCTACGTTCAATACACCTCTCCATCCCCAGAAACTAATCTTTAAACCGGTTCTGCCAAGTTTCGCTAGGAAGTAATGCACACTTGTTGTCCCAAGCCCGTAGAAGGTCCTCATCACTGGAAAATCGCCTCCCTTTTAGCTTCATTTTCACATGCGGGGAGAGTGCAAAATCGCAAAGAGCAAGATCTGGACTGTAGGAAGGGTGCTCGAGAAGTTTCAATCCTGTCTTGGTCAAATGTTCGGTGCAGTCTATGGCGTGGTGAGCTGGAGCATTATCGTAATGAAGGAACCAGGTGTCCATTCTTGACTCTGGCCACAGGTTCTTCATAGATTCAATGACCTTAGGCAGACACTATTCAGTATACCACTTAGCTGTGACTGTCTTCTGTGTGTCCAAAACGACGCGTTCCACAATTCTACTCGATTTGAAAAATACAGATATCATTTTCATATTTACAGATCGGGATATTCTGAAAACTACGGGCCTCATTATCAAAGACCCAAACTTTATTTAGAGCTTTGGTTTTCACATCGTAATAGTACAGCCAAGTCTCGTCACCTGTCACGATGTTGTACACATATCGAGACTGTCCCTTATTAAACTTTTTTAGCATCTCCCGGCACCAAGTCACACGTCTTGTCATCTGATCTTCAGTCAAGCGATGCGGCACTCAGAGAGAACATAGTTTCTTCACGTGCAAACGAGCATGCAGAATCGAACGAATTGTATTGAGGTTTGAAGCACCCTCTATCTGTTGGTAGGTCACTCGCCTATCCTCACCAAGCATTTTCCTCACAGTAGTAACGTTTTCCACCGTAACTGACGTTCGTGGCCTTTCCGGCCCCTTGGCATCCTCCACAGTTAAATTTCCCCTTTGGAATTCTCTATACCACCTAAATATCGTTGTGCGATGCGGACACACATCACTTAGTGCAAGAGTCATTTCTTCGAAGCACTGGTCTATATTTAAACCAAGCACGCGTACCTCATTTCTTGACCACGATGCCATCGCAAGCATTTTACACTCTCACTGCTAATGAATGACTGAGCCCATCGACATGGCACGGCTGCTACTATGCACGTATGAACATGTCTCGACATGCAGCCACAAGCAGCTTCCTACGATTTATTATTGCGTCATATTGCAAAACTTTCCTAGTACTCTTTGTATAGACTCCGATAACAAAATTAATATTCTTTGTGTAGTTAGCAACTTTCCGAGAACTTTTAATAATTCATTATGGTAAAATACACATAAATATACTTAAGCAAAATTATATAAATACCACGATGTGTTTATATTAATTAAGACCTTCATACTGAGATTTAGTAGAATACATTTATGTTTTCAAAAATGCTAATTAAGCAGTATCTTTACTTAAATAAAATTAAAAATAGAAATATATACAGAAAATAAAAAAAAATTCTTCAAAAATTACGATTATCATTACAAGCAATTAGATTATTCTATAATAGGTCTGTACTGTTGAATAATAAATTATTATTATTGTAAAATTTTGATCAAATGCCTTTAAAGATATGGCAAAATTGCAAAACGATGTGACACGAATAGTTTATATTTTGTGATGGCGTATTTGATTTTGGCTCTTTTCGAATTACACGAAAAATTATGAGACAGGAGAAGGAGATGCAAAGCCGTTAAGTGAAAAACGTATTGGGAATTATTGCCGCGTTTATAAAGTCCGTAAAATTTGTTCGTAAAACCGAGAAAAAATTGAGTCAGTTATGCCCGGACGTCACCAAAATAGCTCGCACTAACTTACAGCTTAAATGATAACGGGTGGAACAATAATTTTGTGATCGTCGCTATTAGCCAACCAGGGATGACACGTCCAGAATTTAACAGGACCACAATCCCATGGGGCAAATACGAAATAATATGGATTGTCCGCTTCACCCGATGTAGTATTCGTCTGCATTTGTGTGCGCTTGTGTCTGTATGAGTTGGTGGATGAAAGACAGAGAGACGCTTATTGTGGAGAGGATTCGACCAAAACCTGTCACTTTTATGGTCGCAATATATACGGTCGCGAGATTTCATCTTTTTTCGGCGGCAACAGAAGCGACGGAATTTTCTTTGTTGTAGTAAATGTGTTTTCCCGGTTTCGGGCTTGATTTCCGCGGAGGGAAATTTATATTTTGCGGTCGCGTAAGCCCGAACACTTTCCCCGACTCGTCCGCCGGGCTCACTTGATCTTTTTATATCATTGTAAATTGAGAATTACCGTCATCTCTTCCACTCTCCGTACCGGAGTCACGTGTAATAAAATTACGGCGTTTATTGTTCAAGACCGCTGTGTAGACTGCTCCAGAGAGGAAGCGATTTGCCTCAGGCAAACGCAAAGTCTGAATTTACTTTCTGCAGGTTCGCAGTGAAATATCGTATATTTAAATTAGATACTTTGACATTAACGCCTATTTGTTATATTAATTGCTGCTAATAAAAATATTTTTCACGACGCGTAGGTAAATTCAAGCAAATAAGTTGCTTTTGTTTATATTGTATGAAATTCTGTTTAATTTAGCATATTAAATTGGTTCGCATGGAAAACTTATCAATATATTACAAATAGAGGGAGGTGTATGTTAAGTACACTACAGGTGTATGCTTTATAGTAAATAAAATATGCAAATAATAATATAATAAAATTTATTGATTTTTCACATAACATTCTCATAGAAAATAGTCAATATCACACGATTTTGGTTAAAATTTTCAATTAAATTTTGGCCAATTAACATCACTTGTTTCTTTTAGAAACCTGATAACCTCATAGAAAATAGTCAAATCACACGATCCCAATTAACCACCGGAAACACATCCATCCGACGATATCGATCACCATTGACAGTTACAGCTTCACTAGCAGCATTTTCAAAGAAGTAAGGTTCAATTACACCATCTGACCATAAAGTACACCATACAGTAGCTCGTTTAGGATGCAAAAGTTTCTCATGAATAATTCGTGGACTTTCCTCACACCAGATACGGCAACTTTGTTTATTAACATAGCCACCAAATTCAAAATGTGCCTCATCGAAAAAAATAATTTTTCGAAAAAAATCAGCTGGTTGTTCATTGATGAAATTGACAAACGAACGACGTTTCGTCATTAGATTTCTCATCTTGAAGAAACTTAATTATTTGTTTATATAAAGGGTTTTTCAATAAGGACTTGACAAATTTTTTTCAAAATAAAATGCAGACCAGTTGAGATATTTCGAAAACTTTATTATCGGGTTGAAACACAATCAAAACATTTATGAATGGAACTCGACTTCGTTCATATGGTCACCGCGGGCACGTTTGCAGCGGTCGATTCGTTGGACCCAATTTTCGATGACTCGGCCACACAATTCGGCCGAAACGGCTGCTATTTCGCGTTCAATGTTGGCTCTGAGCTCTTCCAACGTTGTCGACTCGTTGGCATAGACAAATGACTTGACGTAGCTGCAAAGAAAAAAGTCTAGAGGCGTTAAATCGCACGAACGAGGCGGCCAATCGACTAGCTCATTTCTTGAGATAACACGCTCATCAAACTTACTCTTCAATAAATCGATTGTAACGTGTGCTGTGTGGTATGTGATACCGTCCTGCTGAAACCACATGTTGACCAAGTCCATATCATCCAATTTGGTCCAAAAATAATCGGTAATCATGGCGCGATAACGATTACCATTCACAGTAACGTGACGATCATTATCGTCGACGAAAAAATATGGCCCTGTGACGTCGCCGGCATGCAAACCGCACCAAACAGTTATTTTTTGTGGATGAAGTGGTGTTTCATGAAGCACATGTGGATTTTCTCCCGACCAATAACACATATTTTGCTTATTGACAAACCCATTGAGCCAAAAATGAGCTTCGTCACTGAAAATGATTGTGCGATGAAATTGATCATCTTGGCGCATCTTTGCCAGAGCCCAATCGGAGAACGTACGTCGCTTCAAATGGTCCATCGGCTTCAATTCTTGAGTCAGCTTGATCTTGTATGGGTGTAAGTGGTCTGGGCGATGCCCAACTCTTGAGAAAGCCGTGAAATTGACTGATTTGGGTACTTGCTACGGACGTTTCAACGGCAGCGACATTTTCGTCACTTCGACCAACCCGTTGTCTCACTGGCACGGCAACATCACACAACGAATATGTAGACTCAAGTTTTTGCACTAAACTTGTTACTGCCTGTCTACTAGGGCGAGAATTACGACCGAAAATCGGAGTTAACGCTCTTAAGGTAGCGGTCACCGACTCCGAATTTCTGTAGTAAATTTTTATAATTTGCAGACGTTGTTCGTTCGTGTGCTTTACCATGACGAAAATGTTAAGTTTACTGTATAAATTGACAGTGACAGTTCGATGATTAGTGAAAGGGTGCGTTCACAAATTGAATTAAAATTTGTCAAGTCCCTATTGCAAAACCCCTTATAATTATTGAGATCATAATATTATATATATACTGCGGGTTTTCAATAAATATTAGATCTGTTCCATAACGCGATTTATGTCATGTGCAAGGACTCGAAGTTACACTGCCTGGTAGCTTAACTGATAAAGCAGTCGCCTAGAAAACGGCAGATAGAGGTTCGAATCCTTCTCAAGCGGAGAAATTTTTAATTAATTTCTGTGTATTTAATTAACGATGGAATAGCAGAAAATAATATAATTTTCATTAAATTTACCATCGTGAAAAAACTTAATCACATGTTTTTATATAATTATTGACAAAAATATACCTATTCCAATATCATATGTAATTGGAATTTTATATTTGTAACAGGATTAACCTTAATTGATTTAATTTAATCAACCACAGTCTCCATTAAAATTTTATAACTTGTACATACGAGTTTGTTATACTATTGAAAGAACTTTATCTTAAATTACAATCACGAACTTTTACAAATATTGTACAAAGTAAATAATAAATACTTGAATTAAATATGTTTCGTGCTTCCAATAATAATACCCTATAAGAAATATCGCGGATGCGTATTGCTACCTTTACATTATTAGAAATACAGTGTGTTCGATTACGGAGAGTAAATATGAAATATATTTTTATAAGTTGAGTAATACGTGCGGCGCGGAACTAAGCTCCGGCGGAACGATATATTATTAAACGGCAATTTAGGTTATACATTTAACTAAAATACGATTTCGCCTCTAATAATACCGAAATTAGGCCGAACATGCTTATAATTTTACACTTATTCTGAAATATAATATCGTACGTCGCACATAATGTTTCGTTTTCCATTAGTTTCATTTCAGGAGAGATTTCCTACTCTATAAAACTCCCATTACTTTACTGAAAGTCACGATAAATTTCGTCTTAACTGCTACATCGTCTACTTACATACGATAAATTATTTGTCTTGCCATCTACTGACACCATTTTTAACATTTACTCTAACGGATGGAGTTTTCGGACTGCAGGAGCCCTCGATTGTAAAGGATTTAAGATCTGTTTTACGCGTAAAATATTATTTTCGTAGCACATAATATAAAGAAGAGAAAAAGTAATTATGATTAAATATATGTAGCTGTCGGGAAATGTAATTTCCTGAACACATTATAGCTTCTACTGTACCGAACAGTGCCAGTGATGGTGGTATATTAATTATGCGCAAAGTTATATTACATTCCTTATTTCTTGTCATTGCTTTAGCATATCTTCCGTTTGAGACTTGCCCTTTTTTTTCAGCCATTTTGTGCCTTGACTTTGGTCGCACATATATCCTTGACCTTCCGCTTTGTATCATCGGTAAAGCTCGAATTATTTTGCTTCCGAAATCTTGCTATATGATGAAGCAGATTATTTTCCGGATGGATCCAAATTTGACCAATAGAAAATTCTGATTCATCAGGCAGTTTACCTACGCTGAACAAATTTAGTAACTTATTTACAAAAGAAGAAGAAATTCTTTAACAATGTAATGAGTATAAATGTTTCCTTAACTAGATCTCAAGAAGCTGTGCAAAATACATAAATTTTGTTTCATCTGGACCAAATTATTGAGGACGTAATAAGAGAAAATACATACAATTTAGAGAATGATATTATCGTAGATAATACTTTGGGGTCCTGTTTCTGGAGACAGTAAAAATTTCTATTTATTGAACAAGCACAAGGAATAAAACCTTTTATGAAAATTATAATGTAACACCATATGATTTTTGTTAACTTATGGTCAGTGATGATATTTTATAATCATGAATCACAGATGGATGTTAAAAGGACTCATTCACATATTATTAACACCATATTTACTATATATGTTTCAGAGATTCACTCATCATCAGGTAAACTTGTGTTATTAACGCTGGAAACTTTAATGCCGACATGCGGGTTGACGCGTTCTCGTTCTGTCGTTCGAATACATCCGTGTGTTGTACGAGAGAGAGAGGCAATCTTTTTTCATTATTCTTCTGTGTCGAAAAGAAACGATAAACCCTACAAAGGAATCGTACGTTAATAACACAAGTTAACCTGATGAAGAGTGAATTTCTGAAACGTATGTAGTAAACAGGGTGAATAATTAATACTCGTATATGAATGATTCCTTTTAACATTCATTTATTTGGCAAATCGCTGAGGTAGCAAGTGTCTGTCTTCATACGCTCTGGGAACTTTATTGCCGACATGCGAGACAAACGCGTTCTCGTTCTGTGGTTCAAATACATTCGTGTATTGTACGAAAGGGGAAAACAATGCTTTTTCATGAATCAGAAAAAAAATTCATACGTAGCTCAGAAAAAAAATACAAATTTGTTTAGAAAAGCGCGCATTTATGAATCAAAAGTTAATGATGCAAATGAAATTGAAATTTTTTGGGGTGTACGTATTATATGTACGGACATTCTTTCCTTACCCTAATTACCTTTGTATTAATCTAAAGACTTTTGTATGAAAACAACCTCAGAAAATATATTTCACATAACCGCTTTCAAATGCTTTTGAAAACAAGACTTTTTGTAGACAATGAGTTAGTTAACGACAACAATGATAGATTATATAAAATAAGACCTCTTTTTGATAGATTACGACTTTTTTCATTAGCCAGTTGAAGTAGGAAAGTCGTCTGTATTAACGAATAATACCCTTCAAGAGGAGGCTGGAATTTGAACAATATATCAGAAATAAGCGTTATACAACTGACACTTAACTATTCGCATTACGTTTTGAACGTGGATATTTATATGACCTGAAAGTTTACTGTTGACAAAATAAATATGACGGAAATGATTCTTAAACTCTGTCTACAAAAGTGGTTCCCAATTTGTCACAAGATTTGTTTGGAGCAAGGCGTATTGTATGTGTAGATAATTATTATACAACAGTCAAACTAACTCACGATTTATTAGACCAAAATATATCTCTTTTGGGAACCTTAGTTCACGCTCATTTTGACTTCGTTAAAATTTCGTGAACCTCGCTGTATGAAATAATATAACACCTTTTCTGAATATAATATCCCTTTAACTTTTCAAATTAGCTATCGATTCATCGGAATTTCTTAAAAGCATAATTTCCGTGAGATTTAATTTGACCCATTACGGTCCTGTACGGTCGAGATTCTGAACGCAAGCGGCCATTGGTTCTGGAATTAAATAATTAAAATTTACTGAAATCGCTCCTATCTTATTCCTTGTGATATCATTAGCGCTCTCTATTTTAACAGGGTTAATGTAATGATGGTTCCTTCCTTCGTTGCTCTTTTTTAAATTATGCTTTAATTAGAAATTTATATATTGCAAATCTTATATCCCAGGGTTCTGATTACATTCCTTAGAATTTCACAATTAATTGTCTTTTAATAAAAGAAAATATTTAAGAAATCCATAAACTAATTATACATAAAATCCATGAATTGTAAGTGAAGAAAAGAAAAACAAGTGTATATAATAACTTTTAAAAGAAGGAAAGAATTTTTCGAAATGTTAATTTGAATTAAATGTTATACTTAATGGGATAGGGGGTTAGTGCAGTAAATCAAAGTAGGCATATTTCGTTACTTTACGTTTTTCGTCCTTTTTTATCTTAGTTTAGGGCTAGAACGTAATTTTTAAAAATTATGTGAAGCAAATATGAAGCGCGCGTCTTGGCTTTCATCGGTACGGATCGTGTGCGAGATTAATTGTTTCGTACGGGTATTTATTACCGTAGTTCTCCAGGTGCAACACTGCTTAATTTGTCTGTTGATGATGACAATTTGGTTGTCGAAATGCGTATACAGAATTACGAAAATTAATGTGGAAAGGGGTTATATAACAATCTTAGTGATCAAGTTAATCAACCACAGGCTCCATCAAAATCACCTTATTCTTAATGGTCTAAAACCCAAACCAATGAGAGTTGTATTTATTTAATATACTACAGGTTGGTAGAAAAGCAAAAATGAAACAATGTGAATTCTTAAATGAAATTAGTTTTCTTATTCAATGTAATCTCCCTCAACTTCAATACATTTAGTCCAATGATCCTCCAATAATTTTATACCATCTCTGTTATGATTTTCTGGAAGCTCTGCAAAATACTGTTCCACGGCTGAAATAGCTTCTTCATTCGATGAAAAACGCTTTCCACGAACGAATTGTTTCAAGTTTCTGAAGAGGTAGTAATCACTCTGAGCCAAACCTGATGAATACGGTGGTTGTTCAAGCAATTCGTACTTTAATTCATCCAATTTAACCATCGTCAAAACACTTTTGTGTGAAGGCGCATTTTCTTGATGAAAAATTATTTTTTTTTCGCTAAAACAGGTCTTTTTTCACGAATTTTTGCATCCAGTTGATCTAAAAGGTTACAACAATACTCTGAGTTAATTGTTTTACCTTTTTCAAGATAATCCATCAATAAAATTCCTTTTGCATCACAAAACACTGATGCTATAATCTTTTTTGCCGATCGTCCTGACTTCATCTCTTTTGGAGTTGAACAACCAACCGTAGTCCACTGTAATCGTTCTTGTTTCAATTTAGGATCTTGGTGGTAGATCCAAGTCTCGTCCATAGTTATAAAACGACGCAAGAAATCGGTTTTATTCCGCTTGAAACGCACCAATTTACGCTGATAAATTTGTTTTCGATCCCGTTTTTGTTGAATTGTTAACGAGTGTGGCACTAACTTTCCAAACAGCTTTTTCATATGTAATTCTTCATGTAAAATATGGAGTACTCATTCGTCTGAGATGCGTATGGTATTAGCAATTTCACGTCAAATTCGGATCTTCACTAACCATATTATGTACTTGCTCAATGATTTCTGCTGTTGTTGCAGTTTTTGGTCGTCCACTACGTCCACTAAAGGAGCACATTCCTTTAACACGTTCACCATTTTTGTATGAATCTCTGTTGCTGATAAACCTTCCAAAACAAAGAATTTTATCACAGCGCGATATTCAGTTTTTTCCATTGGTAAAAAATACACCGACACGTCTAATTCAAATGGATTGCTAACAATGAATGAATTGACAAATCGAGATACAATTTTTAGTGTGTTCATATGACACATGAAATATTAAAATGGTGTATGAATTTTGATTCCTCTACTGCTTAATAGGTGTCGCTTTCAAAACTTTTCTACCAACCTGTAAATACGTAATAAGAATATAAAGGTGTAGTTAATTATGATATGACAGTTACACTGTCATTTTTGCTATCTCCACCTTCTGCTTTATAATTACCCTTTTCAATGACCATAATGTTAATATTACCATAAGGAGTTAAAATAAAAAAAGAAAATTTTTAATTTTAATTAGAATTTTTTTATAATTGCAGCCAAGGGTTTTTTAACGCAACCTCAATGTTTTCCAATTTTTTATTAATAAATAAATATTCTTTCGCAGGCTTCTTAAAAACTGGATTTTTAACGGACTCCAAATCAAACTTTGGATTGATCGACCAGGTGGCAGCATTAATTTGGATCAACGCTAATATTAGAGAATTTGGTGGGGATCCAGAGCAAATTACTATGTTTGGACATGGCACTGGAGCAGCATGCATTAGTTTCCTGACTCTATCTCCAATAGTTATACCTGAAAACAAACGTAAGCTTATCTGAACTTTCATTTTTGTATTTAGGGGAATTTTTAACCCGAACGTTATACCAAAGTAGGCGTTATATTTAACAGGAAGTGTTCAATTTTTAATTTTATTATTTAGTGTACTTTGTCTGTTACGTTTACAGTTGAGTTAGTTTTTGTTTCTCGAGACTTTCATGTTGGTATTTACAATAAATCAAACTTAATAGCGGGTATGACTAAAACAGTAGTAGAAGGGCTTCGCATTAAATACTATGAGTACAAATTCTACTAATCGTTTAACTTTCCATTATTACTAACAGGCAAACAGATAATATATTTGTTCTCTGAGATCGAGGAATGCCTAGCAAAACCGTCTTATCTTTTGCCCATAATTTATACCTCAACAGTTGTTGCGTTTCTGATAAGTTTAAAACTGTATATCCAGCAATACCGTACATTGGAGGTATATAAATTAAAGGAAGATATAACGTGGTTGCTCCTGAATATAATCTCAATATTTTTTACCTACTTTTTTTCACCACAAGTCCAGACGATACCAAATCTCTCTAATCGTTTTACGTAACCGTTTAAAAAGACATTTTTTAAATTCATTAACCTTGACTGCCACACAAGTATAAATTTAGCTTGTGTTTTAAAAGTAAAATTTTTATTGCGATAGCTCTATCAACTGTATTTATTCAAATAAAAGTTTATCTAGTTCTTCTATATTATTTAATAAGTAATATAAGGATACATTAATAACTAGTTACCTAACTATCGTAGCAACTATCTCCTTCAGAAAGAGAGTTGATCCCTTCCTAAATGACAAAATGTATTTGAGTCGAAACTCTTTAGAGTATAGACGAGCTCCTGTACTCTCATCTGTTTTAAAGGCATGACATACATTACGTGTACAGGTGGAAGTCCTGTTTATTTGGATTATCTCCCGACTACAAACGGGTAAGGGCGTAGTGTTGTGGGTACAGCGCTGTCGTTTCCAGAGCAGAGCCTTAAGTAGACGTCCTCCTCGAAATATCGCCACATTCTGTGTTGCGCTACTGCTTCGCATTTATTGATGCTAACGCAAAGTAACCGCAAATGCCCTCACTTAAATAGAAGTCGTGTGGAGCATTATAGCATCATCTTCATAGCAGCCATCAACTTGGATATCATTGAGTCAGTTATGCAAGGATAGGTGTTGTGTGACCAGCTTTATAACTGCCACTATATTTCTGGCGTTTGTCCACTATACTATTGCTACATACGAGTACGTTAGGCTAAGTCTTAACACAGCAGATCCACATCGTGATGCATGTGTAAAGACCCCAAGCTTTTTCAAGCATCTTGCAGTACTTCCGGAAGAAATATATGCTTTGTAAAGAGGATATTTTCAGTATGGTTCATTTACATTTTTAGATTATAATATATTATTTCATTTTGTGCAAAAGAACTAGGAAATAAAACTCTTTCTTTCTAGTATACGATATTTAATATGTAACAAAATTTATGGCATGACTGAGTAAATACGTCGAAATATGTTATGATCTATTGATTTTACAACTAAGTACTTTCGGTTTTTTTTACTAAAGCTATTAGAATTTTAAATGGAGTGCATTTTTTACTATTCTCTTTCCGTTGCTTTAAGTTTATGGTGCTAATTGCAACGTTCTTGGTTTAAACGGCCTACTTCTGAAGTTGATGATGACCAAATCAAAGCCATAATTGAAGAGGATCGTCATATAACTGTTCGAGAAGTTGGGGAGAGGCTACATGTATCGCACACAACAATTGAAAAACATTTAAAATGTCTTGGGCTAGTTAAGAAGCTTGATATTTGGGTACCTCACGAATCGAAAGAAATTCATTTAACACAAAGAATCAACTTTTGCGATATGCACCTTAGACGAAATGAAACGGACCCTTTCTTAAAAAGCATCATCACTGGTGATGAAAAATGGGTCCTGTACAGTAACATAGTTCGAAAACTATCATGGAGCAAACACGATAAACCAGCTCAAACCACATCGAAGGCTGAATTGCATCCATAAAAGATCATGCTGTCAGTTTGGTGGGATTACAAAGGTGTTGTGTTTTTTGAGCTGCTTCCAATGAACCAAACGATCAATTCTGATGTTTACTGTCAACAATTAATAAAACTGGATGAAGCAATCAAAGAAAAATTGCCAGAATTGTCAAATCGGAAGGTGTAGTTTTCCAGCAAGATAATGCAAGGCCTCACACATCTTTGGCAACTCGTGGGAAAGTATTGGAGCTTGACTGGGAAGTAATGCCACATCCCCCATACCGCCCTGATCTAGCACCATCTGATTACCATTTATTTCGAAGTTTGCAGAATTCGTTGAATGGTAAAACTTTCACAAATAACGATGACCTTCACTCGCACCTGGTTCAGTTTTTTGCTGATAAGGACCAGAAATTTTATGAGCGCGGAATCATGCGGCGAAAAGAAAGATGGCAAAAGGTCATTGAACAAAATGGAAAATACATAATTGATTAAAAACTATTCTTTGTTTAAAAAAAAAGTGTTTTATTTTATACTACAAAACCGGAAGTACTTAGTTGCCAACCCAATATAATTGAATTATGTAGAAACATAGATGTTGGGGTAATATGATTTTCATTAATTCTATATTTCCATTCCCCCATTGTTATGTATTTTATCGAACTTCATGTAAACAAGAATGTGCGAAGTCTAAACACAAATATCACGGTTTCCTTATTTTTAAAATTCCTTGACGACAGAAGTTGAGAGGCGACGCTTAATTCTCTTGACGGTGCTTTTATTACCGAAACATTTTTTAATTAAAACCGCATAAATTTTTTACGCCTCGGATTTAAAGAAAGTCTAATACTACACCATAAAGAACACAGAATGATTTCGTTCTTGAAATAAAATATTTAAAAATAAAACCTCGTGTTTAATTTTGCAGATAAACGAATTAATTTCAGCGACTATGAAAGCATCCAAGCATTAATAATTTGAACGAATACACACAACACAATATTCTTTAATCTCTATTTATTCGCAGCATTATTTAAGAGAGCAATTCTGATGGGCGGCACGGCACTGTCCGACTGGGCCTTGGCCACTAAATCCAGAGATGTCACTTACGGAATACTCCATTCGTTGAACTGTCCCACTGAAGACGAAGCATTAAAAGCGTGTCTGAGGAAGAAAAGGTTGCGGGATATTAAAGGGGCCGCCATGGCTTCCTCTCTACCATATATCACGAGATTTGGGCCCGTCGTGGACAGTTCCGTAATTCCTAACGAACCTGAGAAACTCATGACGAATTACATCGATTTATTTCACAGGTAGAGTAAATATATATAAATAAGGGTCTCACGGGAGAACCTGATCATGTTACCGGAGAAACTTCGGTTTGTATGTGGGTGTGTGAAAAAGGACTTTCTTGGGAAATGCGACCAAGTTTTTTCAGATTTATTCTTTTGTTTTGTTTAATAGAAGATTTGTAGTAATGTTGAAATTAACTTAATAACAATAAGTATATGAATATTATCTTTATGTTTAGCTCCCAAAAATTTACATTTCAAATAATTATAAATAATTTATTCCATATACAGATACTAATCTTCTATTAGATATTAGAAGTATATAAGGACTAATCTAATAATATTTAAAAATACGCGTTTTATTTTTTAATATCCTAACTAATATATACATAAGACCTATATTTAGTAACCTACTGATAGTTTCTTCCCAAAGATAAGGTTTCTTTTGGATTTGATCCGTCTGCAATTACACTGATGACATCTTATTTGAGAAAGCGTATCTCTTACATTTTTTACAATATTTATCATCGCTCGAATTTGTAGCTAGCTCTGGGGTTCCGCAAGGATCGAATTTGGGTCCACTACTTTTCGTTTTATTTATCAATAATCTTGATTGCTCCTTTTTTTGAACTAATTGAATGGTTGACCTTAGACCAGCCTCAATATTGGATTCGCCATACACACGTCTTTAAGAAAATAAGCTTGGATTTAGAGATGAGCAAACTTGAGCTTGTATAAAAATTGAATTAAAACCTTAGGCTTGTATATAAACATGAATTAAAACAACCTAAAGAAAACGACGTTGCCTTAAGAAAATTTGAGAAACAATATGTTGAGGTTAGGGAACCGTAATTTTCTTATCTGAGAGTAAAACACGGCGTTCCCCAGGGTGGTGTATTCGTTCCTACACTTTATATTTTATATGTTAACGCCTTGATGATTTATCATTCATTATGTGTGCTATTGAGTTGTATTAGTTGTGAGGCAAATATCAAATTAACTAATATAAGTAATTACTTTAAAGAAAATGAGTTGTCATAAACAGTCGAAGAAGCTTTTCTAGGGTTTAAAGCAGACCCTGCCTAAAATATGGGTTTGGTAATTGTTTCTAGATGTAATTGGAAAATCCATGTTGCTGCTATTAGTAACAAGTTAGCTAGAAGTTGCTTTGTGTTGTCGCGCTTTTTTCTTATTTAAAAATATTTCCCTGGCGTTTGAATCTATGGATCTTTTCTTGACACCATTCTCGAGTTTGTCGCCCCTTAAAGAAGAGTTCATGCCTTACGATCTAATAGCTTGACGAGTTTCCCCAGGAGTAGAACGCATACTTAAAATGTTGAAAAGGAAGTACGCATCCCCGAAGAACATTATCTCCTGAAGTAAATATAATGACATTAATAAGTTTGTTCACTTTTCAGTTACTAACGGGTGGCGGGTGGGCCATCTATCGGTTTAAATTTGAACCACCAGTTATTATGAATCTGACAATACTTATGTCATTCTATTCTGTCACAAAATTCAGTATATTATCTCCACTGAACGAAATGAATCGATTTACGCTTGAGCAACGTTGGGATTTATTGGAAATTTATTTCCAAAACAAAGACAATTGGTCGGAAATTGCACGAAAATGTCGTACAAAATTTGGTCCCAGAGAAGGACCAACAGTGCCCAGTATACGCTAGTTTATTGCTAAAGTTCATGAAACTGATCTCATTGTTGATGCGCTAAAACGTGAGCGTGTCCGTACAGTGCGTACACTCGAAAATATCGAAGCTGTGGCTGAGAGTGTGCGTGAGAATCCATCAACATAAACCCGTCATCGTTCTCAAGAATTGAACATTTCACGCACCTGTTTACGTCGAATTTTACGAAATGATCTCGATATGACGCCTGACAAAGTTCAATTGGTTCAAGAGTTGAAGCCGCATGACCATCTGCTTCGTTTTCGCTTCGCTAGATGGGCCATTACGCCCCATATTTCTTTGAAAATGAGGACGGCGCAATGGAGACGCCTATCGCACCATAACGGATTTTTTTGTGCCCGCTCTTCATGGTATTAATGCGAACGATGTTTGGTTTCAACAGGATGGTGCAACTTGCCACACATCTCATGCCACAATCGATTTATTGCGTCAAACGTTTGATGGCCGTTTAATTAGCTGAAATGGTGATGTCAATTGGCCGCCAAGAAGCTGCGATTTGACACCGTTGGACTATTTTCTGTGGGCGCTGTTAAAGAAAAGTATTATGCCGACAAATCAGAGACAATTGAGCATTTGAAAGCCAACTTTCGTGATACCATTGCAGAGATACGACCCCATACACTCAAAAAACTGCTCGAAAATTGGTCCGATCGAATGGGGTACTGTGAGGCCAGCCGCGGCAGCCATATGAATGAAATAATATTCCATCTCTAACCGGAACAATAAATTTGGCAAAATTTCAAACCGTTTTTATTTCATTGCATTTTTAAATTTAAACTTTTAAATGGCTCACCCGCTAGTATGTTATTGGCAATATTGATTAGACACGTAAATAAGCCAGTTTCATTTATACTATACCTGGAATTCGCATATTTTATCATGACATATACTTGCACTGTGTGAAAACATCTTCATTATCTGGATATCAAGGTATATAATAGACTTTCTACGAGTTTTTAACAAATGCCGAAACAAATTTTTAATTTTATTTTAGATGCTATTGATTTCAAAGGGTTTCTACGGTATTCGATTCGTAAAAGAATTTGGGCGATTCTGAGCTTAAAATGTCTTAAATTCAATTGTAATGTTTAATTCTAGGTATAAAGTTATGAAATTGTAATTCGAATACATTATTATTATTATTGCTTTTTTTAAAAATAAAAGTTTGCAATTTAAATTTTAAACGATTGACTTTCATTACTTACCGCTAGTCTTTCTTTGTATTAGGTTCGAATTAATGTATGGTCTCACCGAAGTAGAAAGTGTAAATCTGTTAAACCCCATTTACCTCTTGCATGGAATGTTGGACAAGGAATTAGACAAAGAACTAACAGATTATATCAACGCACGCTGCACGTTCAAGCCGGTAGAATGCAAGCTACGAACACTGTATAAGTACTGGGAAGGCAAGAGCGCGTATGGAAATTTAAGGCCGACCAATGAGACCAAGGCTAGAGATGTACTGTTGGATATTTTATCAGATGCTAGATCGGCCGCTCCGATGGCACAAATGGCAAAATACCACAACATATTAAATGCGCAATCCTATTTCTACGTCTTTGGTCATACAACTGCATCAAAGACATCTATAGTAAGTAAAATTATATTAAATAATTATTAATATTAAGAAAAAGGATTGTAAATGCTTAAAAAAGTAAAGTCGTTAGTCAATGACTTAGAATCACAACGAGAATTACTATTTTTGATATGTAATTGCAAAAATAAGCATATTCTCGCAAATTCTTTTATTAAAAAACATCGACGTGTAAAGTGTCTTCATTTCTATTTAATATTTCGTATGTCTCTCTTTGCTATAATGAGAAAAGCAATTCTTTTTATCATGCACTCAGTTAGGCTTGTGATACCGTTTTTAATTTGATCACTATTTCACCAAAAGCCTTTAAATTTCTTCCAGTCGGCTTTCTACTGCACTGAAACTGAGTTTCAGTGCAGTAGTTTAGCCCTGATGATATCTCATACAAATGGGTACGAAACGTCGGCAGATATACAAATGACGCGGTTCCAACTCGGAAGCCCAGAAGCAGATAGCATGGACCACGACTACGGAAGTCTACGTACCAGAATAAATTTAGATATTTTTACAAAGAAATGCGGCAGAAACCCTCGAAGAGCAAGTAGTTTTAACATTAAAATACCATTGAAAAATTTATGTACCCATAAATCAGATGATGATTAAATCTAGTACACAAGTACAGTAAATATTTAAAAATAAATTTAGCCCAAGATTTGATTTGTCGCCATTTGTGCAGCAAACCTAAAAAAAAAAAACAATTCGACAGCTGCTAGTTTGGGGTTAGTAAAAATGGAAAGTTACACGATAGAACAACGTGTCTTCATTATTGAAAAATATTTCAAAAATAATGAAAGCTTGGCGACCGCTGTTCGAAAATTTTATACAAAGTATTGTTGGAATGGTGTTTTAACTTCGTCAACTGTGAAGAGATTAATTGTCAGGGAGACTGGATCCGTTGTAGACCCCAAACACACTGGTCGTCCAAAAGCAAGCCGTTTAAATGTCAATATTGAAGTAGTGCGAACCTCAATTCGGCGTCGTGAACAAGAATTGCAAATTTCAAGAAGCTCTTTACAGCGTATAATCAGTAAAGATTTGTGTCTCCATGCTTACAAAATTCAATTAACACAACAACTGAAACCCAATGACCATGCACAGGGAAGAGAGTTCGTTGAATGGATTATTGAACATCAGCAAATGGATGCTGATTTTTCGAGCAAAATCATCCTAAGGGATGAAACACGTTTTCACCTTGATGGCTTTGTTAATCGCCAAAATTGCCGCTTTTGGGGTTCTGAGAACCCATATGTGATTGTTGAAAAACAAATGCATCTACAACGTGTCACTATTTAGAGTGGATATTGAGCAGGAGGCATAATTGGACCATACTCTTTTGAAATGAGGCCGGACAGTAACTGTTAGTGACTGATATCACGATAACACAGTTCTTTCTGCCAAATTGGATGATATTGATGTGACCAATATATGGTTTCAACAAGATGATGCCACATGCTATACAGCCCGTGAAAGATGTCAATTACTGCATGAGACATTTCCAGGTCGTGTACTCTCTCGTTTCGGTGATCAGAATTGCCCCCCTAGATCGTGTGATTTAACACCATTAGATTTCTTTTTATGGGGTTATTTGAAAAAACAGGTCTATGTCAATGAACCCACAACCACCCCTGCATTAAAGGAGGAGATTCAACGCTGCATCAACGAAATTCAGCCACATTTATGCATAATGGTCATGGAAAATTTCGACAAACGAGTGCGTATGTGCATGCAAGGCCGTGGAAGCCATTTGCCCGATGTGTTATTCCATAAATAACCCTATCCTATGTACTTTATGATTCAATAAAAAATGACAATCAAAAGACTAAAAACTGTGTTTTTTATTTAATTCAAATCTTGCGTTAATTTTGGAACACCTTTACTTACCTGTACAATTCAAAAATTTCTCTTAGACATTTAAAATCCTAGTTCTCCTAATTCAATGTCCAACACTGTATAATAAATGAGTTTTAGTTTAAGTTAGATTTCTATTTTAAATTACTTTACTTACCTCGACAGTATATTTCACAAATAATTAGTTAAAGCAATTTACAAGAAGAGACGAGGAAACTACTTGTATAAAAGTTTCATGGAAAATTGCACATACCCTGGTTCTTTTATTTCTACTGCTATATGAACTTCATCCATCAGAGTAAATACTTGAATAATATTTCATTGCTCCTTTCACGGACAAATAATTCTTTCAACTCATTTCTTTCATACGGTAGATTTATGTAATGTGGTTTTTCGTGGTAGGCTTTATTATGAAGAAAATGTCTTGAAAATGTACATCATCAAGAAATATTACTAGTTGAAATTATTCTCAAGAATATTGTAACTTTGAGATTCTGTGGTCATTTTATACAGTGCGCGAACTATTTTATAATTTTTTCTGCCAACTGTAATGTTAATGCTACCATTTTTCCACTAGATTTCTTTAAATTTATTAGTGCAACTCGAAGTATGTATATTTAAAGTTATGTATCAAGATACGATTAGGGGTTTCGCGATGGAAAATTGATGAAAATTAACATTCCTTGCTCTTTCATACTTATTGTCAATTATAGAAAATTAATTAAAATTTTTCTAAATTGGTCAAGATCCGAACTTGTATCTATCCTTCTGCAGACGATTGCCTTAACCAACTAAGCCAAGTAATACAGTTCCGAATCCCATAATATACCATAAATTACATCATGGAACAGATCAAGTTGTATTAGTGTGCAGTCAGATTTCGATGCTTAACAATACTTCTAGAAAACGTTAGGGTACAAGCTTGAATCATGATATAATGCAGCCTTTAATTAATCTTCTGTAATTAATAGTAACAATGAAATAGCAGGAAATGATAATTTTCAATTTAATCACTGAAGATTGATATACAACTGTGGGCAAAAAATAGTAAGACTTTATTCATAATTTATAAATTCTTAATTTATTCTTCCAAATCTATTTCGTCCCCTCAAAGTAATCAACTCTGGCTCCAATATACTTGTGCCAACGTTTCTTCCAATTCTTGAAATAGTTGTTAAAGTCAATTTCAAGAATAGCCTTCAATGCGCGTAGCGATTCACGTTTAATGCCTTCAATTGACTCAAAACGGTTTCCCCGGAGCGGTCGTTTGAGTTTGCTGAATAGTCAGAAGTTACACGGAACTAAATCAGGCGAATACGGTGGTTGCGGCAAGATATTGGTTGAAAATTTGACGAAAAACTCACGAAGAATTA
Source organism: Dermolepida albohirtum (assembly GCA_031893035.1). NCBI lineage: Eukaryota > Metazoa > Arthropoda > Insecta > Coleoptera > Scarabaeidae > Dermolepida > Dermolepida albohirtum. The sequence goes on along the minus strand of JAVIWB010002850.1, from coordinate 290,772 downwards.
ATGCAGTATGCGACGGTGCATTATCGTGGTGCAAAAACCAAAAGTTGTCGGCCCATAATTCTGGCCTCTTTTTACGAATAGCATTGCGCAAACGACGCATAACACTCAAATAGTATTTTTTGTTGACAGTTTGGCCGGTGGAAGGAATTCGGAGTTCACCACACCTCGATAATTGAAGAAAACTGTCAACATAACCTTGATTTTTGACTTGCTTTGACGTGATTTTTTGAGCTTCGGCTCACCTTTGATACGATATTCGGCCGATTGATCGTCTGTTTCCGGGTCATGAGCGTAGATCCAAGTCTCATCTCCAGTTATGATGCCTTTCATTTTGTCTTGATAGTCGGAAAGCATTGTTTCACAGACGTCAACGCGATGCTGTTTTTCGAAAAAATTGAGTGATTTTGGAACAAATCGTGCTCTCACTTTTCTTAGGCCCAAATGATCTTTCAAAATGGTTTTCACTAAACGATATTCCAACGATCCCAGTAAGGTCTCTGACTGTTAATCGTCGATTCTCAAGCACCAATTCCTGGATTCTATTGACGTGTTGATCATCAGTTGATGTTGATGGTCGTCCTGGACGTGATTCCTCATCAATGCGTTCTCGACCCTCTTTGAATAATTCGTACCAATCAAAAACACTTGCTCGAGACAAATAATTATCACCGAAGGCCTTTTGCAACATTCTGAACGTTTCGGCACCAGAAATTTGATTCCGTACACAAAATTTAATGGAACTTCTTTGTTGAATAATTTCACTCATTGTAAAAATCGCCGAATGCACTTTTTGTACTTCAGAAAGACAAGCGTATACTAAACACTAATGATTATTTTGATGTGACAGTTGGCACAGATGTCACTGACAGTCATATCAACCTAGAAAAAAAATATTTCGACGAATGGGTTTTCGCGCGAAATTTAAATTAAAAAGTCTTACTATTTTTTTTCCCACAGTAGTATAACCCCTTGCCAAATTAATTTTCGTACTCTGTATACGTATTTCGACAACTAAGTTGTCATCATCGGCAGATAATTAAACAGTGTCGCACCTGGGAAACTACGGTAAAAATATCCGTGCGAAAACAAATTCCGCGCGCGATCCGTACCGCTGAAACCCAAAACGTACACTGTATATTCGTTTCGCATGACTTTTAAAAATTGTTTTACTTGAACTAAGATGAATGACATTAAAAAAGAAAAACGGACATAACAGATAAGTACCTATATGTGATTTATTGCACAGTCCCCTTTTTGTCATTTAGCAGACCGAAGAGCGACGAATTATTCGGGCCCGCGTCAATGTCTAACACATGGCCTTTGTTCAAAATCACCTTTAATTTTCAATCATCAGAATTAATAATATAAAATTTATTCTGAATTAATAGGATGACAATACTGTTATGAGAAAAATTCATAAGCAATTTTCATTTTCATATCTTTTTCTGTCAGAAAGCAGAAACAATACTCTGAACATTTCATGTAGACTTGGAATTGCAAGTAAAGACAGCAATGTCCAACATTTTGAAACATTTTGTCCACCCGAGAATGTCTTTAACTGACTTTAATATATTCTGGTCTACTAAATTTAGATTTTCAATATCAGCCTTCAATAATGAGGAAGATGGAGATATTTTGACATTAAGAAAAAGTCAATAAAAGTACTATTTACATTCAATTTATTTGGTTTAGACTATTTGAAATTTATAATAAATACATTTTATTAAGTGTAAGTATGACATTTACACCAGGTTTGGAATTTTAATATTAGCAACCATTTATTAATTAATAATAACTATTAGGTGCGCAACTCGCAGTTCTCGCTGTTTTTCAAGAGATGGCTCCAGTAGTATGTGCTGGTTGATTGTGACATAATCAGAACGTCATGAACCAAGCTTAGACATATGGTAAACAAACCGCTTTGACACATTAGTGATTTTATTTTTGCGTCATATAGTTCTGGTTATGTGAAAATGTCTGATTTTGTGCCAAATAATCGTCATTTGCGGGAAGTGTTGCTTTTCTTCTTTCATTCGAAGAAAACAGCCGTTGAAGCACATCGAGAACTCCAAAAAGTTTACGGAGATACTGCTCTAAGCGAAACAATGTGCCGTGATTGGTTCCGTCGCTTCAAAGACGGTGATTTAGATGTTGACGACCGTTCGCGTGAAGGAAGACCAAAAACCTTCGAAGACGCTGATTTGGAGGCATTGCTCGATGAGAATCCGTGCCAAATACAAAAAGAGCTTGCTTCAGCATTAGGAGTTAAGCGCCAAACCATTTCTCAGCGATTGCATGCGTTGAGAATGATTCAAAGACAAGGAACTTGGGTTCCTTATGATTTGAAACCAAGAGACGGTGACCGTCGTTTTTTCGCTTGTGAAAAACTGCTCCAGCGGCGAAAAAGGAAGTATTTTCTTCATCGCATCGTTACGGGTAATGGAAAATGGATTCATTACAGCAACCCAAAGAGAACAAAATCATGGGGACTGCCCGGTCATGCTTCTACGTCGCCGGTTCGGCCGAATATTCACGCTGCGAAGGTTTTGCTGTGTATTTGGTGGGAAGAGGGCGGTGTTATTTATTATAAGCTAATGAAATCGAACGAAGCCATCACTGGGGAACGGTATCGAACTCAATTGCGGCCATAATATGAGCAGAGGCACGAAAAAGTGATTCTACAGCATGGCAACGCTCGGCTTCACGTTGCCAAACCCGTTAAAACCTACTTAGAAACGCTCAAATGAGAGGTCCTACCTCACACGCCATATTCCTCCTTCATATTCCTGCGCCATCCGATTATTACTTGTTCAGTTCGATGGCACATGGTCTGGCTATTCAGCAGTTCCGCTCATATGAAGACATCTCAAAATGTCTTAATTCGTGGATAGCCTCAAAATACGAACACTTCTACCGTGACGGTTCTGCCAGAAAGATGGGAAAAAGTTGTCGCTAGCGATGGGCAATATTTTGAATGATTCATTTGTAAACATTTTTTCACAATAAAGTTGCATTTTCATCAAAAAAACAGCGAGAACTTAGTTGCGCACCTAATACAAAAACGATACATTTGTGTAACTACTACAGTCCGTCAGTATGGAAACCAATATTTTCAACAAACCCTTGCAAGCGATGTACGCGTCGTAGTACGCCTTTCTACCTATTCTGTTGATGATTCTGATGGGGGGATCTATTGTTTGCAAGACCTTGGAAAGAGTTCGGAATCGAATGTCACGAAGTGATTTCTCCGTCTTTGCGATTAAGTAAAAGTCACTTGGTTATAAATCTGGTGAATATAGTCGACGGGATAGTACTTCCAAACTCTAGCGTGCTGTGTGCGACCTAATATTTTACTGTAATAAGTTTTTTGCAAATTGAGATACGTTTCCACCTGTAGGGTGCCCATAGTTCCTGTAAAACCTGACGCACGCAGGTAGTTCGTCTCATTTCAACGCACTAGCGCGCTGATTGAGAGTATCGTATTCTCACTGTCATTGGTGGACGTGGTGAATGTGTCCTCGCGGACTAGTGTCACCATATAAAACATCAGTCCACACACTCTACCACTAAGCTATCCGAAAATAGCCGAAACGTTGAATTACTTAAATTCCACAAAGCATGGAAACAGTTCCGACAACAACTCGAATTTTATAATCGATCGTCAAGAATTACACGTCATGAATTAACTTACTATTGTATATGCTTGCAATGTTTTACTGATCCAATGAAAAATTAATATTATTATTGTTGTTATTGAGATTTATCAGCTTCATAAGAAAAAGCCACTAACTATTCTACGAGGAACATAAGTATTACACATTTCTTACAAAATAATTCATCGGATCACGTTAGCTATGTATAAGACAGCAAAATCGAAGATCCGACGTAAAATAAGAAACGTTAGTGTTTTGTTCACGTATCAAATGCATTGGTGCTTCCCTCCCAAATTGAACATTAAAGGGTATATAATTCCCGACGGGTTACGGCATCTGCGGAATGGAATCTGCACAGTTGAAGCCTCCCGAGATTTAATTTTATATAGATCTCCAATAAAATGCGTCAAAATTGAACATTGTTGAACTTGATGTGATAGTATGTAACTACCTCTCCATAATTTAAAGTAATTTCATTTAATGTACGGAAGTACACCAGGTAGAAGTATAAAGTATCAATTTTATAGTACAGATGGCTTTTACGAATACAGTTCAGTTCCACATTACGTAGTAATTACATTATACGTTCCTATAAAAGCTTAAAAATGCATCTGAAGTGCAATATTATTTCAGTTTTATGGATTATACTTTCTTTGAATGTCGTTTAAGGTTTTTATATTAAACTCGCATAATTTTAAAGAGAATTGGACGGTATACTGTAAGGTGTTGCAATAGGAAGTTTCATTTTCAATAGCCCTCCATTTTAGCAGTTGTCATTACTGAACCTGTAACTACATGACAGATGACAAGTAAAAACTACGCCATTAATAAAATAGAAAGATATACGCTTCAACGACGCATTGAAATTATTAAAATTGACTACAAAAATGGTGAAAATTTCGCGGTCACAGTTCGCAAAACTAAAGCATTTTGGGTCGTCGTGAAGCACCTTCTCGGTCAGCATTTGTGAAACTGCTGGAAAAATTTGAGCTGTTGGACAAGTTATTAATGTGAAGAATCGAACTCGTGCACGTCGCGCAAGAACAAATGAGAGTATTGCTGTTGGAGCTCATACTGTTGAAGAAAACCCAGGTTTGTCCATTTCTCTTCGATTTTTGGAACTGGGCATTCCATAAACGACATTATATCGTATTTTGTATAAAGGCTTAGGTCTCAAGACTTTTACATTTCAGTTAAAACAAGAACTCACGCTTACCGACCAACATCAACGTCGTGTATTTGCTGATTGGGTCCTTGAACTGCATCAAACTGATCCGGAATTTCATCGAAAAATCATCTTGAGTAATGAAGCCCATTTTCATCTCGGAGGTTACTTTAACAAGCAGAATTGTTGTATTCGAGACCCAGAAAACCCAAGAATTAATGTTGAAAAGCCCCTTCATTCTCAACGTGTGACTGTTTGGTGCGGGTTTTGGTCTGGCTGTGTCATTGGACCTTACTTTTTCGAAAATGAGGCTGGAGCAACTGTTACGGTGAATGGATTGCGCTATGGAACGATGATTAATGATTTTGTATAGCCGAAATTGGAAGATGTTGATGTGGACGATGTTTATTATCAACAAGATGGCGCTACATGCCACACAAGTAACGACACCATCGCTTTTTTGCGTGAAAGTTTCCTGAGCGTGTAATTTCTCAAAGAGGCGATCATAATTGGCCACCGAGATCTTGCTATATAACACCTTTAGACTTTTCTCTTTGGGACTACGTGAAAGATAAGGTCTATTCCATTGACCCACAATCGATTCAAGACCACAAAGATGGAACTCGTGAAGTTATTGAGGACATACAGCCGCAAATGTGCGAATTGGTGATGGAAAATTACATGAAAAGAATATGATCCTGCAAGCGTAGCCGTGGCGGCCATTTACTAGTTTCTTTTTACATATCAAAATGAAACCTCTTGTTGGAAGACCCCTTATTTCTTCACCTAGCAACAAAAAAATGATTTTAATATAAAAACTCAATTGTGTGGTCTTCACAATCTATTTTATTTTAAAAATAGTAACAATTGTTTCACAAACACTGTGGCTTCTTCGGACTAGGAGGTAAATCTAACAAAAATGGAATATCTTTCATACCACTAAAGAAATTCAGGAATTGGGGTGATATACAATTACAAGGAAACAAGTTTAAAAATGGGATATATATCAAATTTACTTGATCATTTAATAAATTATTACATTTTTTGTGTTAGTTTATATTTATAATTTCAAGTACTGGTAACATTATGCCTTTATTTGCCGAATGTTGAATGGTGATATTTGAATTAAAAAAGTGAAAGTGTTTCAGTGCGATAGCCTGGAAGCCCAAAAGAAGATCATATGGACCACGACCGCCGAAGTCTACGTACCAGATTAAAACTTATAGACTTTCGATTTGTTTGTCTTTGTCATTTTTAATTAATTTTCCTACAATATTTTTAGAATCATTACCTTATGTCATTTTTAACATAAGTATGTTATGTCCTAGCGGAACAAAAGTGTTCATGGAGATGAATTGCCGTACGTCTTTGGAGTGCCTCTGGATAGTTCCAATTCACATTTCCATAGTCGCTTCACGGAAGATGAAAAGAAACTTTCCGAAGTGATCATGACTTTGTGGTGCAATTTCGCTTATAACGGGTAAGTGGGCGTTTACACAATCAAATCTCTGTCTCAAAAGTAAGTGAGATGGCTATGAAATAAAACAATAAAATTTGTTGACTAAAACAACTTTAATTATTTAAAATGCTTTACTGTAGCAGAAAAAACAATGATTTATGCCTCCAAGGATTGCATTAAATTGCTTTTTGCTATCGTTTGGTGTGTGGTGATATAGACATTATCCGCTATTGATCGGCGAATGTTTTAAATTTATGCAACGCAACTTCTTTTGATCACCAAATGCAGCTCAAATAGGGGCGACATGGAAGTAAACAAAATTATGTTTAGTTCAAAAATCAGTGACAATAGACCAACAATGAGTAGGTGGGTATTGTGCAACAATTTTCAGCAGTTTGGCTTTCGATATTCATAACAAATACCGTCCGCCATACATTCTAAAATATCAAGATAATCCCTAGCTATAACCATCATACCACGCAGAATGTATAGTTTATGGATAATTATAAAATTGTAAGAAGAATTGAGCATTGTTTAGATTCCAGACTTCTGTAAAATACTCGTATTGAAACATTGAAAACAATATGTCTCATCATCAATTACTTTTAAGAAATTTTCGGCTCTTCAAGTTTCTCTAATGATGTTTTTAATATGCTCATTTAGGCACGATTTTCGGCCATTGTTCAAACAATGCGGAACAAACCTTAAATTTAACTCCAAAAGTATTGCGATGGAAGTGCGATGGATTATTTATTGTTTTAGGTATTTCCATTAATCTTAATGAAGATATTTTCGAAAATTTCACGAAATTACGATTTCGATTATCCGATATCACCTTTCACATCTTCTCTGAATTCCTGGATTTGTATACACTACCAAACTACTTGTTTCCAATAAATACGTCCTTAATTTTAAATATTTGAAGCGTTTCCGGTGCAATTCGACTATTTTGAGCACAGAACTTAATGTCGATTCTTTATTGTTTATTAGTTTTTTGATCAGGGTATAGAAACTACTATTACTTAAATACGTCGTGCCTTGACTTTTGATGACGTAAATATGAAATTTTTAATTGTCGTTATGATGGTTAGCGCTTGACAATCTTCTATCGATAGATGGCGCCACCAATCTCGCTCAAAGAGGTTATATTCTGGTCATATTCGGGGTGTAGAGTATACTTTGTTTTTTCACATTTACAATTTTCCAACTGAGATTGAGTTATTGGTCCGTTTTTGCAATACATGGTGGTAGTTCATTTTAGAATATGCTAGTGTTTTTCTTTCGTTTCGTGGTGGTGCCCAACTGGGTCATAAGTGACTTGTCACGACCACAGAAAGCGACAGTATGTATTTGATGTGAGTTAGGTGTTCCAAAGTTCTGCTACTAACCACTTCTCTCCATAGGAGAAGAAGCAGTGTTGATTATTCTTTCTCTACACTTAAGAGTACCAGGGAAGGTACCGAGTACTCCGAGACGAGAAAAAATTTTAAAAACCCCATCGCCCGGAAAGAAATTTCGATCTGTCGACTGTTCTAGATACATTTCCGAAAATAAATCACGTGCGGAATTTCGTACGGGTATTTTTACCGTAGTTTTCTAGGTGCGACGCTGTTTAATTATCTGCCGATGATGACAACTTAGTTGTCGAAATACATACACAGAATACGAAAATTAATGTGTCAAGGGGTTATATATCAACCTTCAGTGATTAAATCCCCTATCTATACTCAACAACTCTACCGCTTTTGCTTTTACATGTTTAACAGATTGAAAATGTATTCCCTTTAATGCACATTTCACTTTTGGGAACATGTAGAAGTCACATGCTGCGAGATCTGGCACAGGATTATCAGGCACAACAATGCGCTTGTCCCCTAAAAACTACTTCACAGATAGGTCATTGTGGGCTGGTGCATTATCCTTGTGCAGAAGCCACGACTCGTTCTTCCATAAATCCTATCTTTTCTTCTGTACTCTTTCCTTCAGATTGATCAGAACTCCTTTGTAGTATTTCTGATTAACGGTTTGACCCTCAGACACACAGTCATTCATCAATATCGAAAAAACACTCAGCATTGGAACTGACACTTGACATTTTACCGACAGATGGCCCCACTAATTTCTTTAAAATAAAGTTGTTCTAGTATTTTTGTAAATAGGTGTATGTAACACTTTCAATTTTAATATAATTTATAATTTTTGTCGCAACATACTATATATATATTGTTAATTGAGACGTTTTTGTTATTTAGTTGAACACCTAACGTAGTAATTGCGATCGAAGTTACTGTAAATTCAGATCATAATTTTGGAGTACTTCCGTATTTAGTAATTTTTAAAAATGCGAGCAAAAATGGGATTACACATTTCGACTAATTGCAAACGGCAAATCTAAACACCCAAAATTCGATTTTCACAACTAAATTTTCCAATAGTAAACAATGCTTGGTCGTTTCTCTGTTTTTTAAAAGTATCCGCGAAGTTTTTTTACGCCATGAAAACGGTTATAATTAAATACCTAATAATATTATTGTCAAGCTCGTTTATATTATATTTGCTGCTTTTAACAGTTTTCGTTTGCTCTTTGTATTTGACATAAATAAGTGAGTGATTTAATTCGCACTTTGAAAGTTTGATAGATCAATATTTCGGTATCAAACGTTAGCCATTCTGATAAAATTAATGTGTCCACTGGAGCATAGACACTAATTTACTGTAATTGTATGCAGTAACAATGGTTAATACACGTACTACTAATGTATATTAGTCTGTACCTTCTGCTGGCGGTGGTCTAGTGATATATAAGCTGAAGTACTGATGTTCACGTTATTGTCGATTCACCTGGAATTAGGAGGGCATTTGTTTACATTATCTCTTGCCCAGAAGCTTGTAATAACACGCTATGACTTGCAAATATAGTAAATCACCGTACTTTGCTTTGCTGACTAGACATTGTTCATTGGACCTATGTAATCACTGCAAATTGATAGGGTTTAGTGTAACACAGTAACACATAGTAGTATATTCCTTTATTTTAATTTAATATTTAAGTTTGTACATTTAGAATATGCCAAGTAAAATGTTGGGAGATGGTTGTGCGGGAATTGGAATGCGATTAGTAGCAACACCTATATTTTGGATGGTATACAATCACTTAAGTGAACCATTTTTAGCATTGGAAATCTTAAAATATGACCTTGGTGCTATTTAATATATATTTTTCAATGCACCAACACTGATGTTTTATCTGGTGTATACTACCAGGTGTATCGGAAAGTCATTACCGGTTTTTCTAACAGATATTGCTAGGTTTAAGTATGCAATGTTATGATTCGACACATATCATATATCATTTTATTCTACCGACATCAAGCTTCAAAACTATACACGTCATATTTTGCGAAAATAACACAGTAATAGATTTAAAACTCTTTGAAAATGTCGAGTTTCGTGCCTGAAAAAGAGCATTAGTGGCACGCATTACATTTCTTATTTAATCAAAAGAAAAATCCCCTGAAAGTCATCATTTGCTGGTGAAAACTTACGGTGAACATGCTCCAACCATAAAAACATGGCGTGGTTTCAACAATTCAAAAGTGGTGATTTCGAAGTGCAAGACAAAGAACCTTCTAGTAGACCGAAAAAGTTTGAAGATGTGAAACTGCAGGAGTTATTGGATGAAGACCCGACACAAACTCCTAAGCCCAAGAAACTACTAGCGACCGACTACAAGCAATGAGCAAAATCCAAAGTTGGGAAAATGAGTGCCATATGAATTGAGGGACAGGCAAATGAAAAATCGAAAAATCGCCTATGAAATGCTGCTTCAAAGGTATAATCGGAAGTCATTTCTGCATTGAATAGTCATAGGTTATTAAAAATGGTTTATTTCGAAAACCCTTAACGTAAAAAATCATGGTTATCACCTGGCGAAGCCAGTCCATCGACTCCAAGGTCAAATCGTTTCGGTCCCAAGACAATACTCTATGTTTGGTGGGACCAGAGCGGTATGGTGTATTACAAACTGTTGAAATCTGGTCAAACAGTTAATACTGATCGCTACCGACAACAAATTATCAATTTGAATCGTACTTTGATAGAAAAACGTCCAAAATAGGTCCGAAGACATGGTAAAATGATTTTACAGCAAAACCGGTCAAGGAAGCATTAAAAGCACTTGGATTGGACATAATATCGTAGCCGCCGTACTTTCCACACCTTGCCCCGTCCGATTATCACCTTTTCACATCAATGAGATACGCGCTTGCAGAGAAGCCTCGGCCAATTTCAAAGAAGTTAGAAATGATAGCATCCATAAGTTGCCTGAAAGGCAAGATGTGTCGAATCAAATGGCCGATACTTTCAATAAATAAATTTTTCCATTTTCTTGAAAATTATGTATTTTTTTACGAAAAGACCAGAAATGACTTTCTGGTACACCTGGTATTTTATATAATTAGTAAAATGTTTTTTTTCGGAAGATATGCAACATCACTAGATCTAAAACCTTAAAGAAATTACACAATATATTAGTGAATGTATTGATAAACGACAAGTGGATGTTTTTTACGAAAAGACCGGTAATGACTTTCCGGTACACCTGGTGTATGACAAGAAAATCGAACCACCTAGAAAAAGTATATATTTTTAAACTATTATTTTCTTTTATGTTAGTCGTTTTGTTCGAAATATAATCTTTTCTCTTCTTCATTAGGACTTTCGACCATTGTGATAATAAAACATTTAATTTATATTAAGGACGTTTCAGCGGAGGGGTCCCCATTTTTCAAGTTATTTATTTTGCAATATCTTTTACCATTATATATTTCCAATTGTGAATAATATCATACTTTAAATATATATACAGAGTTGTTCATTCTAGATTTAGAATTGGCAGTTTCGTTTTCTCCCACTTTTGTATTGCAAACAACTTCCCCTACTTTCTCGCGTGTTACGCGTGAGAATGTCTGAAATCAGTCTTCACCAGCGACATGATGTGTGTAGGTCGGGGCTGTAAATCATTATGCATTGACAATACGTACCTACATTTTTGAATTGTATAAATTATTTGATGCATTTTATTTGAATCTTTTAATAAAATGCAACATGGCTATTTTCTTGAAATGTTTTGCCGTTTGGCGTGAAACTAATAAAATATTCTTGAAATAAATGAAATAGAAAATTCTAAAAATTAAAAAGATTTTCAAACAATGAAAAAATTAAAAGAAACTTTTAAAAATACAGTTTTGGCAGCTATTCAAACATCCCGTACTCTCTAACCTATGGACAATATTCAAAACAGTCTGAACAGTCGGTACGGGTCTATTTTCAAACGAAAAAACAAATCGCCCAACAATTTCTTGTGCGCTATGGCCACCATAGTACCATTTTATAATTTGTATTCGTTCTTCGTGTGTATAAGTCATTTTTAAAAGTAAAATAATAAATGCTTAGTACACCGCAACGGCTTTAACAAGAATGACTTATTTTGATTATCAGTAGGGGAGGTTTATCGTAGCAGCGCACGCACACACGAACTGTGGTGTGGTGAGAGATATTCTATCCTCCTTTCTCGCGCGCTTTAACCTAACTGCACTCTTTCCACTTGTGGACAGCGCATATCTAATTCTAGAATGAACAAGTCTGTATATGTTTATGACTACTTAATCACTTAAGGTTGATATGTAACCCGTTTCCACATTAATTTTTATAGTCTTCAGAGTACACCTGGTAGTATACACCATCTAAAACTCCAGTGTCTTTGGTGCATTGAAAAATAAATACTAAATAGCACCAAGATCACATTTTAAGATTTTCTCTGCTAGAAATGATTTAAATTTCACGTGGCAAGTGATTGTACACCATCTAAAATTTAGATGTTAATAATCCCGTTCCAATTCCCGTAAAATCATCGACGTATATTTTATTTGGTATACAGGATACGAAAATTAATGTGGAAAGGGGTATATATCAACCTTAAGTGATTAAGATAATCAACCACAGGCTTCATTAAAATTAACGACTTATATTTCTTAAAAATAAATTTCTTTTGTTTCATATTGAAAATGTTTTAAACAAAGAATTTTGAAATTAACTATTTTTCACATGTGTACTTGCTAAAGACTTAACAATGTTAAAATTAAAATATTTTATTTTAATTTGGAATGCAATTATGTACATTATGAGTTTTATGTATATTATTATGTGTTTCATGATATTGTTTTATGTATATTATTGTGTATTTTACTATATATAGTAATTATATTTATTTTTTCTAATACGCAAATTAACGCACATATACTGGTCGGCAACTTTTGTCGTCGTGTACACATTATAAGTCAGGGGACCGAGATCGGCCTTCATGACCGGCCGCGTCGTTGTTGCCGCCGGGTAATTGCGTGACGCTTCCCTAGTAGGTGCAAGGTTGATAGTGTCGAACATTTCCACTCTGTTGAGCGTACATGGATACCTCGATGCGTTGAACGCGAAGCGAGGTACTTTGTACTGTTTCGTTGCGTACGTACTTAAACGTATATTTGTGCGTATAGAACGATTTGAACTGCTCTTCTATTTAATAGTTAAACGGTTATATTTATGCTTATAAAATTATGTGCACATGCATCTCCACATACCGAATACTTTGCCATTCAAAATAAAATTGTATAAAACATTTATGTGTTTTATTTCAATTACATAGAACTTGAGTGCTTAAGAGTCTTTGCCAAAAAATTTATTAATTCGAAATATTTTAAGTTGTTTTTTAAAATCAATATCTGTTATCTTCTTTTCCTTTTATTTCATGTCAGGTATACAAATGTATTTATATGTGTTTTTGTAAATTCCCGTTGTTTATGTTTTTATATACGGAGAGATGCAGAATATATTTTATAGCATGTATTAGATAAATACATAGCATAACCACAAATAAAACACTGTATATCATAATTACCATCCATTGTGGTAGGCTAAATGTTGACAAAAAGATTATGCTCCGAGAAATGCATACTTTAGATTTACTCAGCGTATATGAAACGATCTTAAACCTATATATATATACAAATATATTTTCAAAGTTTTCTGAAACTGTATTGAAAACGAATTTTATTTGATTATGATCGTCATTGTCAGCTCATGTGAATCTGTTTCACTTACAGGAATCCCAACGTATTGCCGATTCATGCAAATGGAAGCTTGCCTCTCATTTGGCCGGAATTTGACAATAAAGATGAAAGCTACCTATATCTCGGTAATATAATCTATAGAATATTAATTTAGATATAGTTCTGTATTTTTAGCTTACTCAGCTTAAATATACTTTACTAGAATTGACCGAAAAATCCATGAAATGAAAATAAAGAAAAGAATTTTGGAGTTTGAAATTGCCTTTATTTCCTAATATAATCCCACGACACCTGGATATACTTCGACTAGCAATGATCCAAACTCTCAATGTCTATTAAATGATCAGTAGTATAGAATAACAAACCCCCGTGATTTTTTTACTATTATCCAGAAAAGCAATCATGGAAATTACGAAGAAAATGAAGCAAGAGCTTTCTCAAAAGGTTTTTAGAAGGAAACTTCTTTTTTGAGAATCAGTAAGCTCCTATTTCGCATTTCTGTTTTGTTTTTTGATAGAAGAAATGTATCCAAGTTTCATCCATGGTAATAATAACATGGCTACATAAATCAGAATCGTTTTCAAACCTAATACAAAGTTCAATGCTTCCATTCTTGCATTCTTCTGATCAATATTCAAACATGTGATCAATTTTACAGCAATTCGTTCGCGACCAAACCAACCTGAGCATATAATGGACACGTTCAAAAATATTCATTCTTTTAGTACAATTCAGCGGTCTGAAAATATCATGACATGATATTTTCGGAGGCGTTTGTCAAAAAATTTCATTTTTTCCATTATTTCTTCATTAAATTATGCCATAGAACCGACACGTGTATTGGGCTGTTCATTATCTTGATAGAAAATATTCTTTTCTCGATTAAACTAGGTCGTAATATGCTCCTGTGAACGTTTGGCTTTTTGAGAGGTAACTAATAAGAATATCTTTCGCATTTCAAACAATGTAAGCCATTACCTTTCCCTCAGATAGACCAGTTATTACACTTTTTGGGAGAGGATATTTATGTTGCTATGGTTTAAGCTGTCGTTTTGTCTTAAGTATGCAACCATGAACCAAAGTTTCATTTGTGGTGGCAAATCGGTGCATAAAATCCAGCAATTGTTTTTTCGAAAACATTCTAAACACTCACGAGAAACATGCATTTTGGATTAAGTTTTCATACAGCCACTATTTCAGACGTCTTCAGAGAACAATTTTCTGCATTACAGCATTCACTTTTTCAGTAGTTCCTGGCATAGCAAAAGATTTCGGATATCCACTACGTGGTATATAATTAACTATTGTACGACCATATTCGATCTCACGAACTTATTAATTATGTGGAAAATGAAGGAGCTGAGTTTCGACCATTCTTCATCTCATTATGAATATTTCGAGCAGATAATTCTTTCAGTACTTAATGACAGAACAAATTTCAACACCATTCATATCATCAAAAGCTCTGAGACGCACTTAAAGTCATCATAACGATACTAAGAAACATAGCGATCTTAAATATGACGATTGACCTAGCAAGGAAGACTAGTTGCCAGAAAACAGCCTCAAATTGCGCCATCAATCTATTATTCTACGGATTTCTCAGTCCATTCTCGTATATTTTAAACAAAATATTAGCTTCGATTTAAATATTCAGTGAAATAAAATGTCGTTGTTGAAGATGTTGAAGAATTAATTTTTTAGTGATTGTCACTACTGAAGTTGTGACGGTCGTTACTGAAATATTGACTGTCACTACTCAAGTTGTGACAGTCACTACTGAAGTAGTGACAATCACTATTTTAGTAGTGTGTGTCGTTTGAGAAAATTAATATCTAATTTATTAGACTACAACAATATAATTTCGAAATGATATTACATAGCATAATTACAATTTTATGTATTTTACAGGAATTCCATATTCCGTCGGCCGACGTTATAGAGAGTCCAAAATAAGATACTGGAATGAAGAATTTCCGTTGATTGATAAAATAGATTCGAGGCCGCCTATTCTTACAGAAATGTATCCCAAACCTCAACATCAGCCTACATTACCTTCCATTCTCGATCCTGCGTTTGAGTTTCCATTTTCCAATTTGACTGCAAGAACCACCTCCCGAGTCTTTCCTGAGATGAAATATGAAGTAAACGACGCCAATGGCATCAGAGTAGCAACCAAACCACCACAGACAGCGGAAAACACAATGAATATTTTAATAATTATAGGCGGCTTGTTTTTATTATTTAACGTAATTATGTTTTCTTACATGTACTACAAATGCAGGTTAAAAAGAAGGAGAAACGTCCAATTGAAAAGAAATATTGAAGGTCACATGGAAGTTCTAGATGTACACACAGACAAAGTCGCGAAAATCAGTCCAGTAGGTAACGGATGCAGTTTAATGAAGATGATCACGAATAAGTCTTCGAAAAGTGATGATACCTACGAAGCTGTCAATACCCAGGAAAGTACATCTTCCAAACGTAAACTGACAAGGCAGTTATCAGCGAGTACAATAGATGCACATACTAAGGTGAGAGATTGGATTGCTCAAGAGATTGTCAATAAATACAGTCCGAAGTTACTCAGAAAAAATAGACGCCAAAACAGCTCAGAGAGTAAGCAATCGAAAAATAGCAAGAAGAAGAAAGAGAAGAAACACGAAGATGCGAATAATAAAACTCAGTTAGAAGACGATTGCAAAATTACAGGAAGTAACTCAACGTTAGGCCAAAGTCCAACTCGTCCCGTTAGTCCAGCTCACGACGTTAAGGAGGTTCCTAAACCAAGCTTGATTCCCGTGCATAAGTCGAAGAAGGTAGACAAAATATCTGTGGCCATAGATGCAACTCCAGCTGGGAGAGGAAGCAGTGTGATGCGACAACAACCAATAGAACTAACAAAGTCATTGGATTATTCCAGTTTCGATAGTATTACTAATGTTACAGAAACTCCACTCAGAAGAGTGAACACTATAGAAGATATACTTAGTCTAACTTCTACAGGTACACAATCGCAGAAAAGCTTAACTAGTATAAATGTGACACTAACACCAGTCGAAGAACCTACAGTTATTAGAATCGATCATGGGCATTTGAAGCCGGACTTAATTGGAAACAATTTAAACAATTCATCCGGTAGGAAACTGAAAACATTTGATCCTGATATAAACGTTACGTCCAGAGATGAACCCGGATTTATAGTTCCCTTAAGTCCTGAAGAATCACTGCAGACAATCAAAAGGCGAAACTTTCCGAAAGTATTACCGGATTTTCCAGGAGATTCTGTACAAAATTCTATACATAAAAGAAGATCAATGCCTGCACCAAACTATCTTTTTCTACCAATTCCTGAAAATCCATCACTTTCTCAACCAAATTCGCCTACAGGTAAGAATATAGGTAAATGTCCGCCTATACCACCACCAAGGATGTCTTCTTCTTTAGCAAAGAATGCCCAATGTCCATTGATGCAGTCAGCTCCAGCCATCGCGCAAGAACCGCCTTTACCAGAAGAACCAGAAGTTTCATGTAATAACTTGTATATAGGTCCTTTGATACCGTCGAGAGAAAACAGGAAGATAGCTTTAAAACCCGTCGACACATATAAAATAAATAACCAACCAATTTATGATAATTTGAATCCCAAAAGAGTTGAGAGTTCTGAAAACTCGTCTCCCGCCAGGAGGATCGAACCAAAAGTTATAATAAAGCCAACGATCTCTCGCCAAATTAGTGATCCATCTAAAATAAAAGGACCAAGGGTTGTCGTGAATGATATTCTAATGGCGCCATTTAAACACGAAGTCGAAGTAAATATGGATGCTAAAAATGATATTCAGTCTGGCATACCGATGTTAAACAGACAGAATTCAAAGAAAGGGCAGTATTTGTCACCAACTAGTAGCAATAAAGAATCAAGTTCTGACTCCACACCTTCAGAAGGATCTGATACAGGCACTGTAGTGAAAAGAGCATAATTTAATAATTCTGTAGCATGTATGTGTTCAGTGTATCTAAGTATCGTTAATGACATTTAAATAAATAGTACAAACTTACGGTAACAATATTTGGTTACCGCTACACATATGTTGCAAAGTACATTAGTATATTGCGACAAAGTATTAACACAAAAAGGGTAATATCTCGTATTTTATTTTATGTTAAAGTTTGATAATAATGTCAAAAATTTTTGCAGTATTTCTAGTGTAACAGTATTTCAATAAGTTTGTATGTATCTTTTATACGTATTATAGTACTTATAATAATTATGTAAAATACATTGTGTAATTATATCTTGTATAATAAGTTTTAGATATCTTCATATATTCACTTTTTATAACTAAGATTTGAATTATAATAAAATATAGTACCTATATTATTGTTGTATTATTAAAACACAACTTGAAAGTAACTTGTAGCAAAATATTCTACAAAGGGTACTAGGAAAATTTTGCAATACAGCTTTGTTCATTTAATTTTTTCAAAGTAATTTCCTCTACACTCAATACACCTCTCCATCCTCCGAAACCAATCTTTAAACAAGTTCTGCCAAGTTTCACTAGGGAATGGCCCATGTCAATGGGCTCAGTTATTCATTAGCAGCGAGAGTGTAAAGTGCTTGCGATGGCATCGTGGTCACGAAGTGAGATAAGGGCAGTTTTCAGTTATAATTTCGTGCATGGTTTAAACACAGACGATCGAAAAAATGCCTGTTGCACTAAGTGATGTTTACCTACATCGCACAATGATATTCAGGTGGTATAGAGAATTCCAAAGGTCAAATTTAATTGTGGAGGATGCTGAGAGGCCGGGAAGGCCACGGACGTCTGTGAGAAACATGCTTGACGAGGAAAGGCGAGTGTCCTACCAACAGATGGAGGGTACTTCAGGCCTAAATGCGCCAGCAATTCGTTCGATTCTACATGATCATTTGCACGTAAAGAAACTTTGTTCTATCTGGGTGCCGCACCGACTGACTGAAGAGCAGATCACGCGAAGTGTGACTTGGTCGCGGGAGATGCTAAAAAAGTTTAATAAGGGACAATCTCGGTATGTGAACAACATCGTGACAGGTGACGAGACTTGGCTGTACTATTACGATGTGCCGATCAAAGCTCAAAACAAAGTTTTGGTCCTTGATGATGAGAACACACCCGTAGTCGTCAGAAAATCCGGATCTATGAAGATAATGATTTTGATTGATTTGAAATTGATTTCGATTTGATATGTATTTTTTAAATCGAGTGAAATTGTGGAACGCGTCGTTTTGGACACACAAAAGACAGTCACAGTTGGATCTATGAAGAAACTGCGGCCAAAGTCAAGAATGGACACCTGGTTCCTCCATCACGATAATGCTCCAGTTCACTGCGCCAAAGCCTCGCACCGAATATTTGACAACGACAGGATTAAAACTTCTCAAGCACCCTCCCTACAGTCCACATCTTGCTCCCTGCGACTTTTCACTTTTCCCTCATGTGAAAATGAAGCTAAAAGGGAGGTGGTTTTCCAGAGATGTGGACCTTCTGCGGGCTTGGGACAACGAGTGTGCTTTACTCCCTAGTGAAACTTGGCAGGACTAGTTTAAAAGTTGGTTTCGAAGAATGAAGAGGTGTATTGAGTGTAGAGGAAATTACTTTGAAAAAATTAAATAAACAAAGCTGTATTGCTAGACTTTCCTGATACCCTTTGTATTTGTGAAAAACAGCCTAATTTAGAGAGAAGAGTTTGTGAAAATTGGACCCCCAGATTACATCATCTATCCAGCCGTAGCGGTCACATGCCCGATATCATATTCAAACATTAAAGCCATAAAATTATCTTTCAAGTAAATGCAATTTCATGTATATTCCAATCTAAAATTCTACGCCTCCAAAAAAAAACACCATATGTTATACAATGAGGTTTGAGGTATATAAGTTCGTTTGGGCACGAATATATTGGAAAACCACTCTTGGACTAGTTGTGATGTGTTCTTCAGAGCTTAAGATAAATAGTATAAGCAATAACAGTATCATATTTGCAGATGGTTTTTTAAACTCATCTAAAAACACGTAATTATATATAAATTAGAAATTATATTAGCTGTGAATCATGTAGGACACCTTGGATAAGAAGTGTGATTAAAAATTAAAATATGAAATCGTTGAGAATCGCTGCTGTAGATGAATACTTTTAATACTATGCTACTTTAGATTTGCATAAAAATTAGATGTAATTTTTAACATAAGTCAAATGATATTTAAAGAAAAAATGAAAATACAGCGTGTTTCAAAAAGAATACATGTGTTACAAAATATTATTTTGTCCAAAGTATCGATCGCTGAGCCCCGGCTCGGCTATTGGAGAAACGAATACATAGTCTAGTTTATTTAATAGCCGCTAAACGTCAGTTGTCTTCTGTTTCTCTTGGTAACCGTCGTATGTTTAAAATGGCTACTCCGCAGCAAAAATCGAGTTTGCGAAGTGCAATTCCGTTATTACAGTGCAAAGACGTTGCAGGTTGAACTACCAAATTGTAGATACAGGATGTGTATGTAAAGGAAAGAGTCCTGGTCGCCCTCGTGTTTCTAAAGAAAATCTTGGACGAATTCAAACTACTTTCTAAAGTAATCCTTCAAAATCAACTCGTCGTACCAATCGGGAATTACAACTGCCTACAGCAACAATTTAGCGTGTTTTGAGATGTCGGTTGGTTATGAAGCCGTAGAAGTTACAGTTGTTACAAGTTCTGCGTCCTGATGACAAACGGGAACGTGTGGCACTTTGTAACGAGATTCATGATGCTATTGACAATGATAATACTTTCGCACAACGCATCGTGTTCAGTGATGAAGCGATTTTCCATGTTAGTAGTTTGGTAAACAAACAAAATGTTAGAATTTGGGGTCTACAGAACCCACATGCAGCCATTGAACATGTACAAGATTCGCCTAAAATCAATGTTTCTCGTGCGATATCCCGATCATATGTTTACGGCCCATTCTTCTTTGATGGAAACACGGTTAACGGTCAGCAGTATCTCGCTACGTTACAAAACTGGTTGTTTCGGAGGCTGCACGAAGACAACTTTATTTTTCAAAAAGATAGGGCACACCCTCACTGGAGTCGCCAAGTGCGTGAATATGTGAATGAAACTACCGAACCATTGGAGTGGTCGTCAAGGAGCTGGCGACTTGGCATATCTCAGCTGGGCTCCACGGTCACCAGATTTGACACTCTGTAACTTCTTCCTCTGGGGTTTCGTTAAAGACAAAGATTATGTACCACCACTCTCACAGAAACTGGAAGAGTTCCAGAACCGGATCCGTACTGCTATAACATCAGTGACGAAGAACATGCTAGCCCGAGTATGGGAGGAAGTTGAATATCGATGTGATATTGTTCGTGTGGCTGATGGAGGACATATTGGACATCTGTAATCTGAACTTGAGAGGTTCGTAAATATGTTTTTAAAGTTTTCACATTCGTATGTGTTAAAGTTTAATAAATATATGCATTCGAAATACGTATATTCTTGTTGAAACAGCCTGTATTGATTCATTTTTACTGTAGATTGTATATCAGGTAAAAAAATTTTTTTTTTGCTCTAGAATGGGTTAGTGATTAATTTTAGGTAAAGTCGTACATTCGACTATAGAGAAAAAAATTTATATTTATTTTTTTAAAATTAATTTCATTAAATTGTGCTGTACTTACAAAGACGAAGAAAGAAAATATAATTACCTCTCGTAGCCAACAAGTTCAATATACCCGTTGATTAAAATCGGCATCGAACGGACGCGGCAATAGAATACAAGTAAATAGAGAAAGCTTTCGAACAAGAAGACACATGCTTTTAAAACTTGTCTACGCTTGAATGGCACTAAGTTAAACGTAGCCTTCAGAGGAAGATTCGATCTTTCTGTATTTCCATACATAT
This sequence comes from Dermolepida albohirtum, assembly GCA_031893035.1. NCBI lineage: Eukaryota > Metazoa > Arthropoda > Insecta > Coleoptera > Scarabaeidae > Dermolepida > Dermolepida albohirtum. The sequence continues at coordinate 269,450 of JAVIWB010002850.1, read as the reverse complement.
TGGTTTCTGATATAGGACTTCGACGTATAGGACGACAAAAATGGAGGAAGGTAGCAAATAAAATAAAAGGCCATCGCTTCAACCTCTTATATGCATCCAATTTACACCCTTTTCGTCACTGATGTAAAGGCTCTTGTATGAGCATTTATTTAAATTGAATTTTTTATGGTCGAACATTTACAGTACGATGATTTCTCCGTAATACTGGACCAATGACTGGAACATAAAAAAAGGGTGAAATACCTGTATTTCATAGTAACGGGGTGACGTGGCTAGATTTAAATGCTATAAAACAGGTCAAGTTGAAAAAGAAACATTATGTTCGTCAGGTGATAAAGCAGAAAGTAATTTACTTTTCCCGTCAATATATTTTTCTGGTTCCAATGTACGTAAAATCGCCCCCTGCCTTCCAAATCGTAAAGGTGTAGCAATCTATTAAGAATTTAGTAAATATTTTAAACCACTTTGAACTTAAACACGACTAATGAATAAGGTTGCAGAAACAAGTACTTTCGCAATAGTGTGCGGCTCAGTTATTATCAATAGTAAAAATAATAAACGTAACTACTTACTATTTTAGTTTTTTTTTTGGGTTATTGATGTGGAGTGACGCAAAAATACGCTCTGGTATTGAGTCATTAGTCCTTCTACCGCTGACTCAGTCATACTCCTACGGCGAAATGAAAGTATGTTGGTGTATTTGGATAAGGAGCGTTTTGCGTCTAATGATGTGATGTTCGCGAACTTAAAAAGGATGTTCGCATCATATTCGCACTCTTAGTTTTCAGTTAAACTCTTGTCTATACGCACTACAGTTTGAAAATTCTTATTTACGACCGCACACAGTCGTTAATCTTCCTATACTATCTGATAGATTTCTTAACGGACTGAAGTAATATACTATATTTAGAGCTTCATGTAATGACAGCTTGGCGTTCTCTAATTTGGAAATACTATCTCGAAGAATTAAATAATGCTCGGAAATTTGCTATACTTAAGTATGGACTTCGGTATCTGAAACTAGCCGCTGACTTCCTGACATTGCTAGAGCATCTTGCGGATTAAATTAAAACATAGGGTTTAATAATGTGTAAAAAGTTTCGCATAATATAAAGCAGTTTTAAGCCACATTCCTCATCTTGTCTACACCGGCTGTGGTGGCTGAGGACTGTCCGGACAAGCCTGTTTACACTCATGGATGCGTGGAAATTTAATAAAAACTTTTTCGGTAGAAACTATAAATTGGTCTACTTTTGGTCAACTGTTTCTAATAAATTTAGCTACAAAATGACATGCATGGAGCAAACAGGTTACATGAAGCAATTGAGGATAATATTGTTTTAGTGACTTTCTGGCTTAAACCATATTCAAACCCACATCTGTAACCAACATTACAAGTTGAATCGCCGATATATTGAACTTCCCAAAAGTATGTTTTATAGTTTCGATTATCATTTCCGTGTTTTCTTTTTGTAATATTCAACTACGTAAAAGAAGAGCCAAGGAAATCTCACCGCTTTTTAAAGTGCGCATTAACACATTTAAAATACTATTCTGTCTTGCAACCGCTGTTTCATCCACCGTCAGCCATATTTTTTGATCTTTTATTTCTGTTTTTATTTGATCCGTAATCGTGTTTTTCACCCGAGGAAAATTATACTGTAACAGACCTCTTGTTGGCAAACTCCATTCCAGTAGTTCCCCCAAAGGTTTCATAATTCTTCATTGTCTACAATATTTTGTGGAATGTTGCACACATTTAACATAGAAATAGAGTCATAGAAATTTATAATATGGTACATCACGTTGTGCATTAAACCGGTGTTGTTTGCTATTAACATGTCTACTACATACAATAATACTGTACGGTAAAATGTTGATATTGCAAACAATACATTTATAATGGTGCCAGACTATTCTAACATCGAAAATCGGTTAAGAAATCTATTAACACTCGTCGAACAAAACAAAGAACGCCGTCGATTGGCACTCATACACATACTATAGGCATATGAATCTCGACTTCGGGTATATCCTACTACTTTTGAAATATATCATCGCAGGCAATGAATGCGCACTCGTTTCTGCAGGCTTACTAGTGAGTAAAAATAAGTATGTTTCTTTCAAGTAAATAAGCAAGATCTCTCATGGATTTGCATACTGCGTTTGGAAATTACCTCTCTATTATGCATTATCTACTTGCTTAATCAAAAATTATTTTAAGTAACAAATTATTTGGGATCAAGTGAAAAAAATTGATTGCGCCTGTTTACTAAGCTACGGTGTTTATTTTTTGTACTTTTCTTTAGGTTTTTGCAATATTTTTTTCTGAAAATTCGTAACACATATTTACTAAGTTATGGTTTGTCTTTTTTTTGTACTTTTGTATAGATTTTACAATATTTTTTTCTGAAAATTCATAGCTCGTATTTACCAAGTTATGGTTTGTATTTTTTGTACTTTAGTTGAGATTTTTACAATATTTTTTGCTGAAAATTCTCTTTACTACGATATGGTTTGTATTTTTTTTTGTACATTTGATTAGGTTTTTGCAATATTGTTTTTCTGAAAATTCATAGCACATGTTTAATAAGTTATGGCTTGTACTTTTTTGTTCTTTTGTTTAGGTTTTTGCAATATTTTTCTTTCTAAAAATTTATCGCACGCATTTATTAAACTATGGTTCGTTTTTTTTGTGTTCTTTTATTTAGATTTTTAAAATCTTTTTTGCTGAAAATTTTCTTTACTGCTATATGGTTTGTATTTCTTTGTATTTAATTGGAACATTTGATAAGAATAAGTAATCACGGTCTCCTTCTCTCGTGAAACACAAAAATGTATTGACCGAAAAAGCGAGAGCGCGTCTATCTCGCATGTCAGCAACAAAGTTTCCAGAGCATGTAGACAGACGCTTGCGTCAAGTCTATTTGCCAATTAAAAGAACGTTAAAAGGAATCCTTTTAATATTAACAACACCCTGTCTACTACATATGTTTCACAGATATCACTGTTCATCATCTTGATAGACGCGCTCTCGCTTTGTCGTTCAACACATCTTTGTGTTTCACGAGAGAGGGAGGCTATGATATGATAAACGCTATAGGAATCGTTTATTAATAACATAAGTCTGCCTGATGATCAGTGATATCTGTGAAACATATATAGTAGACAGGGTGTTATTAATATTAGAATTATTCCTTTTAACATTCATTGGATAAGAAATCTAGATTTCTATCTCAATTAGGGAGTTTGGTCGACAATCATCTATGGAAGTTGTACTAATAATGCAGTGATGCACTGCATTTTCACCTAAGGAGACTTGTTCATCTTTACTAATATGACGCGATAAGATTCAAGTGGCATTTATAAATAAAAGAGGACGTAACTGATCTAAGTTATTACCTTAGGGTACTCCTAGATATGCTAAAAGAGTGACAGCATGATTGACAGAAACACAAAAATTATTTCGCATCACTCATATAAGAGATAAGAAGTCTACTGCTTTTTTAAATGCTTTTACATTTTGACTTCTATCTAGTATTTATGTAAAGAGCAAAGTTATATTGTGGTATGCTATCTGCTTCTGGGTTTCCCGGCTGGAACCGCGTCAGTTGTATATCTGCCGACGTTTCGTACCCATTTGTATGGGACATCTCCAGGGGTGAACTACTGCACTGAAACTGAGAAACATTTTCAGTACAATAGTTCACCCCTGAAGATGTCCCATACAAATGAGTACGAAACGTCGGCAGATATACAAGTGACGCGGTTCCAGCCCGGAAACCCAGAAGCAGATAGCATGGACTACGACCGCGGAAGTCTACGTACCAAATTATATTGTGTTATTCTATTGCAAGGTAGGTGAACAATGAAACACATTTATTAATTATTTATTTATTAATAATTAATTCCACATTATTTAAAACATAGGTCAACAGGTCCAAAATGAAGTTATCCTATTCAGACGCGTCCATAGATAAATAGCAGAACATGCTGAAAAGAATGACTACATCGTTGACGTCTAGTTCCAAAATTCACCGAAAAAAGATTACAATTCGATTAATATATTATATATACAATCCTATATGAATACATCGCTCGTATTATTTAACTATTATGATTCCTTTGTGTCATAGATTTTCGTTTATTTGTTTTACTAATTTTTCGTTGAAGTTTGAAACGGCACTACCATTATATTATGTACAATACAATGTGTGTTATTCCTCACTTAGATACTCAATTTCTTCATTAGATTGTCCATTATAATATAATAATTTTAAATTAACACTTTTTCATTACCATAAATAGAATATGTTCAAGAAACCTGATTTCGGCGCACTTAAAACACCAACTGATACCTTAACTTTCTTTGGCACAAAATATAAAAGTATATCTTTATCGTACAAAAGTTCTTTCTTTATTATTAATATTTTAAAGGATTGAATGGCAGTACTTACAAAATTTTTCTTTCAAGCGTATTTCTGTAGAAAGGAAAATGTGTGTGTAGTAACTATTCAGAGTCTTACCAATATTATAATAATGCAAGCATACAAAAAATATTAATTTGACGAAGGTAAAGTAGTATACGTTTGTATTTAAAATATAATTTTTTGATGATTAGATTAACAGAATTATAATACGTTTGTAAAGACCCTGCGTGTATAAATTAGAACGGATATTTCCTGCAGTTACTTTTATAAAATATATCGACAGTAATTCTCTAGAATTTGATCATTTAAAAATATAGCTTAAATATTAATATTTATTTCCCTATATTATTTATTTGTGATTCATTAAAAGAAAGAAATCACAATATGATTATGTTTTCAAGATAAATAACGAAAATAACTATAACAGGAAGTTTATAGCTCAACCGGTCGGGACCTAATTGCAGGACAATTAATGTTTACAGCAGTTGCAAATAAAAAAATGTAAGAAGAGGTAATTACGTAGTTGTTAATTCTATTGATTAAAAAAATCAAGCCAGCAAAAGCATTAATTAAATACATTTTATTAAATATAATCTCCTTCATTTTATTGATGAAACTATACTACTGTGGGCAAAAAATAGTAAAACTTTTTAATTTAAATTTCGCGCGAAAACCCATTCGTCGAAATATTTTTTTTCTAGGTTGGTATGACTGTTGGTGACATCTGTGCCAAATGTCACATCAAAATAATCATTAGTGTTTAGTATACGCTTGTCTTTCTGAAGTACAAAAGGTGCATTCGGCGATTTTTACAATGAGTGAAATTATTCAACAAAGAAGTTAGATTAAATTTTGTGTACGGAATCAAATTTCGGGTGCCGAAACGTTCAGAATGTTGCAAAAGGCCTTCGGTGATAATTGTTTGTCGCGAGCAAGTGTTTTTGATTGGTACAAATTATTCAAAGAGGGTCCAGGATGGCCATCAACATCAACTGATGATCAACACGTCAATACAATCAAGGAATTGGTGCTTGAGAATAGACGATTATCAGTCAGAGACCTTACTGGCATCGTTGGAATATCGGCAGGATCAGTGAAAATCATTTTGAAAGATCATTTGGGCCTAAGAAAAGTGAAAGCACGATTTGTTCCAAAATCACTCAATTTTTTCGAAAAATAGCGTCGCGTTAACGTCTGTGAAACAATGCTTTCCGACTATCAAAACAAAATGAAAGGCATCATAACTGTAGATGAGACTTGAATCTACGCTTATGACCCGGAAACGGACGATCAATCGGCCGAATATCGTATCAAAGGTGAGCCGAAGCCCAAAAAACCACGTCAGAGCAAGTCAAAAATCAAGGTTACGATGACAGTTTTCTTCGATTATCGAGGTGTGGTGCACTCCGAATTCCCTCCGACCGGCCACACTGTCAACAAAGAATACTATTTGAGTGTTATGCGTCGTTTGCGCAATGTTATTCGTAAAAAGAGGCCTGAATTATGGGCCGACAACTCTTGGTTTTTGCACCACGATAATGCACCGTCGCATACTGCATTAATTCTTCGTGAGTTTTTCGCCAAATTTTCAACCAATATCTTGTCGCAACCACCGTATTCGCTTGATTTAGCTCCGTGTGACTTCTGGCTATTCAGCAAACTCAAAACGACCGCTCCAGGGAAACCGTTTTGAGTCAATTGAAGACATTAAACGTGAATCGCTACGCGCATTGAAAACTATTCCTGAAATTGACATTAACAACTGTTTCGAGAATTGGAAGAAATGTTGGCACAAGTGTATTGGGGCCAGGGGGGATTACTTTGAGGGGGACGAAATAGATTTGGAAGAATAAATTAAGAATTTAAAAAATATGAACAAAGTCTTACTATTTTTTGCCCATAGTAGTACTTCGCGTCGATGAGCGTTGTCGTAAGCAGCTGGTCCATTAAAAGGTATTGCATGACGTAATAGCAAACCATAGTCTCACTAATGATACCCATCAAAAGCTTCACATAGAAAAGATCTTGTCAGGAAGACAACGAAGCCGTACCATGTCAACTTAACAGGTTAGACATTGGACAGTCTCTCTAAGAATAAGCATAATGCACTTTGAACGAAAGACATTTAAAAAATGCTGGATGCAGTCCAGTTGCGAACTGTTGCATGCAAAGCATACATTTGGAGTACATACTCGTGTTTACGAAGGCCTACTAAAGGGTTTTTAGTAAGTTAATATCGTTCCAATAACGCAAAAAACACATAATAAAACCAAGTGACCAGAGGTATCGAGGTAAACAGATTTAGTAGGTATTTAAAAGTAAATGAAAGGTCGGAGCTCAATTGCAGGACAATTAATGTTACAATAGATGCAAATAAAACAATGTAGAAAGAAGTATGATACTTACATCAACGTAGTAGTTAATTCTATTGACTAAAGAATCAAACTAGCAAAGTTATTAATCAAATACATTTTAACAAATATAATCTCCTTTATTTTATTGGCGATACTGTACTTCGCGTCGATGAGCGTTGTCTATTAACAGGTATTGCATGAGGTAATAGCAAACCATAGTCTCACCAACGATACCCATCAAAAGCCTCACATAGAAAAGATTCCATCAGGAAGAAAACCAAGCCATACCATGTCAACTTAACATGTTAGACATTCGACAGACCCTCTAAGAACAAACATTATGCACTCTGATCGAAGGAAACTTAACAAAACGCATTGTCCACAAATATCTCCGTTATTAATATGTTTAAAGCCAATTATAATGATTAAGATACAATATTTAAATGTACCACTAACAGTGGTAACTTATAAAGACGTTAAAAATCCAGACCTATTCTGATAAAACCGACACACTAAAATAATATTTTGTATTCGAAATTTGGATGTAAAATGTATATAACTTGGCAGAACTCCAAAAATCCTAATTAAAGACATGCGCACATATTAGCAAAATTAAATAGGACACGCGTTACGAAACCAAATGAAGGAATTAACGCAAACACCTCAAAACAACGAAAGAGAAACACACAATATACGATAACAGGCTCACGAAAGGGGTCATTAAATAAGTAGGATTACAAACTGACCTAAAACTAACTGAGAAACGAAACGTTAGCTAGGAAATAGATCACGAATACAAGAGGACTGCAGCGCTATGCGGGAACACACATGAAACTTCACATCGAAACATAATCCTCAAAAGAACAGCAATAGAAATTATAACATATAGATTGAAAACGAAAGTTATTATGGTTAACAACTAGCAGAAAGAAGCAAACTCAGTTGCAACATAAGTTCTAGGTCGATAAATTAACATAACTATATAAATACGAGAGAGGATGAGGGGATTATATCATATGTAAACAACACAAACATTTACGTAGAAGCTATAGAAAAGTATGCATTTACATGAATAATTAGACGTCAGAAAGCAATGGGATTTGAAAAAAGCTTTTCATGTACAGGTTCTGATCAAATGAACATTTAACTCCTCATAGTAAATAGTTAATTCTATGTTACATAATACAAATGGATGTTATATACGTAGGTGCATAAGAAACCACAATTAATAAAAGTATCAATACTGGAACAAATAGATTTAACGATAACACAGAACGATGAATAGAACTAAGATTAACAGAAGCTACAAATTATTAACTACAAAGGAACACATTTTACACCAGATAATTTAGATTTTCCAGAACCTTTACTATAGTAATGTTAATATGGATCATAATTTATCCGCTAGCAGTTTCGATTCAATTCATATTGTCTTTTTTGAACGAAACTAAAAAGTACAAAACCAGTTAATTCGAAATGTAAAATTTCGTTGATAACCCTAAATTTCTGTAATCACTTTCCTTTCAATATACTGTCGATACATTTCGTAATGTATAAAAACAGGAAATAATAATCGAGTGAGATACCGAATTCTTTTAATTACACTTACACGTAAAAAACATTCATAACAATATCGTCTTTATCATTTACTAGGATGTTGTGTCAATTTAGGCCAGTTAAAATATAGGCCTTCGTCGTCTCAATTCTCTATAATTTCGATTAAAGTACCGCACAATGTGAAACACATAATAAAATTTATTTATGTATATATATGTATATGTTCAGGACGTAGTTTCAGTCGAATTCGTGTATTACGTGTTAATTAAATACTAAATATGTATAGGTGGTTGTCTTGAGCATAAATTAAGTTTCAATTTAAACTAAATTAATGTATCACACGCGCATCTCGCTCATGGCCGCCTGAGGTACTCTCATACTGTTCTTGCTACTAGGGTTACCATTATTATGCTGTGCAGAAAGTAGCGGCTGACTTTCTGGCGGACTTTTTGCTCTTGGTGGTGGCGGAGGTCGAGGTACATTCATATGCATGGTCGCGTTCCCGTTCGGTGGCTGAACAATACCTTGCTGTTGCATTTCGGCTATGACGCAAGCCGTGTTGTTCATCAGCGTCGCATTCTTCGGCAACGTCATACAGCCCGTACTATAATTCTGCGAACACATTGACGAATTCTTCGGTAAGGTCATGCAATTCGACTGCATAATATTCGGACTTGGAGGGGGTGCTTTAATATTAGACATTTGAATATTGGCAGTGCATAAATGCTGTTGCACTTTCGATAAAGTGTTCATGTCTTGCGTATTTGCAGCCAAGATCATCGCCGATGTGTCCTGTTCGACGTCTACAATTACACTACCGCTTTGAGAGTGTCCCATGTGATAATGGCCGTGTTTAGATATCGTTTCGAAATTCGCTTGGTTTCGATTTTGTTGTTGCTGCAATGATTTCACTTCCATCCTCGTCTTATCACGTTGATAATAAACACCAGCGAATATTAACACGTTCAAGATTAGTAAAGAGCAACCAATTGCAATGGTGACACTTAACGCTGTGCTGTACGCTGCATAACCAGCCGCTTCTAAACTGGCCAATGTGTCAGTCGATGTATTTTGGTTTTGAAATGACTGATGGTTGAAACCACCAGGAGATACGACGTTAACACACGTGGTTACGATAGTATCCATAGTCGTAGGTGATTCCAAGCTCGTTAAGCTTGAATTTGGTCTCGTCCTGTAATTCAATTCCATGGTCGGGTTGTAGTAACTAACCCTAGATAATGGATCAGGACGAACGGCACCGTCATACAAGTCTGCATTGTTGTGGTTTCGAAAAAGATTGTGTCTGGCTACCACATCTTCCATACCTGCCCGATGAAGCTCCGGTATTAAACGTAACCAAACGCTTAGTTGGTGGGCACGAAAATGGTTTTTCATACGGGGCTTCATTCCTGAAATGAAAGGGAAAAAGGATTAGACCAGTCAAAGTATTTAAAGGTATATTAATTGCAAAGTAAAATGAAAAATTTTTAATTCTGTAATGCTTATACAGTCTGTTAACAAAGTAATCTCACAATTCTAAGCATTTTCGCATTCACATATGTAACTACAACTGATTAAAAAAGTTTACATGATTGTTTTTTTTCATTATTTGAATAATTCTAATTACAATAGGATCAGATAGGTCACAAAGTCTACAAAACGATACAAACATAAGAAAGCAGCTAACATATACAAATATGTGTATAACATATTATATTGTATATATATAAAGCGTGTTTCAAATTTCGCGGTTTTTTTAAAGAATAAATAAAACACATAATTTGCTTTCACTTTCAAAAATTTTTTATTGGTAATTCAATTATCAGTTATGACATTTATATGCGAAAAATAATATCTGTCAAATGGCCTCCTCTTGCATCTCCACAGACGTCCACTTTTTGTTAAAAGTTTCAATGACATTTTCACATAATTGAGGCTCTATCTCACCAATGACACGAATAATTTCATCTTTCAAAGCAGGAATTGATTGTGGATTGTTTTTATAAACCTGACTTTTCACATAACGCCAAAGAAAATAGTCTAATAGTGTCAAATCACATGATCTTGGTGGCCAATTAACATCAGCATTTCTTGAGATTACACGTTCAGGAAATTTTGCTCTCAATAAATCAATTAATTCGTGTGCAAAATAAGGTGTAGCACCAACCTGTTGAAACCACATATTCTCTAGATCTATATTCATTAATTCAGGCCACAAAAATTTGATTATCATACGAAGATATCAATCACTATTGACAGTTACAGCTTCGCCAGCAGCATTTGCAAGTCCAACTACACCACATGACCATAATGCACACCAAACAGTAACTCGTTTAGGATGCAAAGGTTTCTCATGAATAATTCGTGGATTTTCCTCACCCCAGATACGGCGATTTTGTTTATTAACATAGCCATCAAGTTCAAATTGTAACTCACCGGAAAACATTTTTTAAGAAAAACCAGCTGATTGTTCATTGATGAAATTGACAAATGAACGACGTTTCAAATGATCCAATGGCTTCAGTTCCTGTGTTAATTCAACCTTATATACCTTCAGAGCTAACTCGTTTAGAAGAAATGTTTTAAGACGTCAACGAAGCGTAGACGACCACGAAGGATCATTTTGAAAGCAGGGCTTGTGATTAGATGTGCATAAAACTCATAATTAATATGAAATATATTGAAAAATAAATAGTCACAGTACGTTCTTATTTAGGGCGTGAATTTATAGCGGTGGCTATGTATATACGTTTAAAATTAAATTTTATTTAATATATGTAATTGTTTTCTATATTTTGGCGATATATTAACTACATAAAATAATTGGAAATAGAAAGCATATGTTTGTGAAACCACAATTGTTACAATCATAGCACAATTACTTTTTAAATATATTTTTGTTTCTATGAAACACCGTAATATTAAAAAGTCCATGCTAGTAATAATGCTAATTGCAATTTATTTTTTATTAAATGAGATGTTCTGTAATATAAAATGTAAAGTCGTATACGCCATATAGCGTGTTTGTCTGTATCTCCTTTTTAATTACTATTAGTTGAAGAAAGGAATGTAAATGGTAATATTTTGGGAATAGGAGGATAGTTTGACAAGTAGTGAGAATGACACATAGGTGGCGCTCTAATTGGTAAAACAAATGCACTGTAATTTAGAATGCCTATTTATATGTTTACATTCCGATATTTAGATAAATCGGTTGATTAGTTTATTTTTGACAGATGATTGAAGAAGAAGCAACACGTCGTTTTGTTCAAATGGAAAAAGGAGAATATCATGCGGTGATTAAATACTTCGTAATTAAGGGTATGAAAGCTACCGAAATAAAAAATGAGTTACGGGAAACATTAGGTGAATCTGCTCCATCATCCGCCACAATAAGTAGATGGGTAAATGAATTTAAACGTGGTAGAACAAGCTGTGTTGATGAAGCGCGCTCTGGAGCACCCAAAATCGTGACTTCTAAGGAAATGATTATAAAAATCCATAATATTATTACGCAAGATCGACGACTCAAAGTGAGAGAGATAGCAGACACGGTAAACATTTCAACAGAACGCGTACAAAACATTTTAACGAAAGAATTGTGCCTTTCCAAGCTTTCGGCAAGATGGGTGCCGCGATTGCTTACGGCTGATCAAAAGTTCACTCGTTTGCGCATTTCCAATGAGGGTTTGGACCTTTATAAGCGGAATCTGGTTGATTTTTGTAGGCGATTTCTTACTTGCGATGAAACATGGATACACTACAGTACACCCGAAAATAAACAACAGTCGAGACAATGGTTGGCACGTGGTTCTGCACCTCCAAATAAAGCGAAAACCACTTTATCGGCAAACAAGGTGATGGCATCAATTTTTTGGGATTCAAAGGGCATTTTGCTCATTGATTACCTTCAGAAAGGTGCCACAATAAACGGACAATATTATGCAGAACTTCTACAGAAATTAAATGTTGAGATTTGTGCTAAACGGCCAGGAATGGCAATGAAAAATATTCTGTTTCACCAAGGTAACGCTCCCTCACATACCAGCAGAGTTGCGATGTCCAAAAGTTACGAGTTACATTTCCAATTAGTAGCGCGAATGCGCTTTATTCACATTCCGACTTCCACCTTTTTCCAAAATTGAAAACGGCACTAGGTGGAAAGGTCTAACGACGAGCTTATCATCTTCGTAAATGAGTATTTTGCAAGCCTTCCGGAATCGCATTTTAGAGATGGCATAAGGGCATTGGAGCACCGGTGGAATAAATGTATTGCTCTTTCAGGAGAATATATTGAAAAATAAGAATTATTTTGTATTAAAAAAATTCGTTTTTCTTTTCCATTCTCACTACTTGTCAAACTACACTCGTATTAATCCTTCTATTTTTCACACAGAATACATATCTATTACTCTGTCTAGATATTTATTTGCTAGGTACTTATAGGTATATTGAAATTAATATCGCAATTTCAATTTATGCCAATTTTTAGTGTGCTTATTATTTTTTCCTACTGGTTGATTCAAACATGACCAGTATCCTACCCCTTCAACTACGGGGTAGTTCCTTAAAAGCCCCGGCTTGTAAGAAAACGGAGAGACTTCTTCTCCGTCCATGACCAAGTCCACACGCATCACTTGCGGGAGGTTGTACAGTTAAGTTTCTAACGCAGTGTCCACGTGGTTATTTTGCGACCGCCAAAAAATATCTATTTACTTTGTATGCATTGTCCTGTAGGTGGATGTAGTCTCTTGGACAATAAATGTTATTATTATTATTATAAAAATAACAGTATCTCTAATGAAATATATTCAGAAAAAGAGAAATAATTATTAACACATATAAGCCTAGCGAAATGTAGACAATTATCCTAATACATTTTACTAATAAAATATAAATACGTTGTTAACGGTCGAATGAATAGAATAATAGAGAAATTCGTGAACTATTATATTGGGTCTGGGAAAAAGTTCGTGGCGTTTTTCCCGATAGATGGCATTGGTTGCCGATAACTAAAGAACAACAAGTCACAGCGACACCACCGACGGCTCGTTTTTTAGATGACCTTCCGAACGTTAGTTTGAGCGTAGAAACATTGTAATCGGTGCAGTGGTTGGAAAGTTATTCGCACTTGAAAATGGAGAAGAATAATGAGAAATTTCGCTATATTCTGCAATATTATTATGATAAGGGGAAGAACGCTGCGCAGGCTTGTGATAAAATTTGTGCTGTGTACGGTGAAGGTACTTTATCGAAATCTGTTGCGCGGAAATGGTTCGCTCGCTTTCGTTCTGGAAATTTCAATGTGAAAGATGAGTCACGCTCCGGTCGTCCAATCACTGAAAAATCTGATGAAATTCTTGAAAAAGTCCAACAAGATAAGCATATCAGCAGTGTCGATATTGGCATGGAGCTAGGCATTGACCACAAAACTGTTTTGAACCATTTACATAAAGCTGGTTACAAAAAAAGCATGACGTATGGGTTCCTCATGAGTTGAGCGTGAAAAACATGATGGACCGAATTAACATCTGCGATGCGCTGCTGAAACGGAATGAAATCGAGCCGTTTCTGAAACGTTTAATAACCGGAGATGAAAAATGGATTACGTACGATAATCGGAAGCGTAAAAGATAGTGGATAAAGGATGGTGAGCCGTCACAAGCGTTCGCTAAGCCAACATTGACGCCAAAAAAAGTGATGCTGTGTGTATGGTGGGACTGGAGGGGAATCGTCCACTACGAGCTACTTCCAACTGGTCAGACGATTGATTCTCAACTCTACTGTGCACAACTAGAGAGATTACGTCAGGCGATTGAAAGAAAACGGCCCGAATTGATTAATAGGAAAGGTGTTGTCTTCCATCATGACAACGCCCGACCACACACTTCTTTGATGACCCGTCAAAAATTGAGAGAGTTTGGTTAGGAAGTTTTGAGGCACCCACCTTACAGTCCGGATATAGCACCCTCTGACTATCATCTGTTTCGATCTCTGCAGAACTCTCTCAATGGAATTAAGTTGGTTTCAAAAGAAGTCTGTGAAAACTACTTGATTCAGTTTTTCGACCAGAAACCACAGAAGTTTTTCACCGATGGGATCATGGATCTACCAAAAAAATGGCGAAACATTGTCGATAATAATGGAGCATATTCGGTTTAAATGAATTCGTCCACGCGCCATGCGGGGACCAGTTGAATTTTACTGAAAAAACGCCACGAACTTTTTCCCAGACCCAATAATAAAATTTGTCGAGCAGCAAAAATTTCAGACTTTTGAAACTGCAATGTAAACCTTTCTATACTAATTTAACAACAAAATTACTTGAATAATTATTTTTGGAATTGCAAATGATATACAATTATAACATGACGATTACGTACAATTTTCTTTGATGAAGTAAGAAAATAAACGCTTTTAATTATAGACTGTACTAAGAATGAACGAAAAGAAAAACTTATAGTATTAAGTTGTATGTTCATGTACACGCAACAAAGTTAATTTTGGAGATAACATTACGGGGATAGCAGTTGTATAAGGTCAATACCTACGTGTACGAAGAATATTTCGGTGAATTTTTTCCGTTTTCGAAAGTAGATTTATATAAAAATGGAAGAAGGATAACAAACGAAAAGGATAGAATTTCATTAATTAGAATCCGAAAAAGAAGGACGCCTAACTTTTAGTTAATTAAGCAACACCTTTATCGATTGTTTTAGATGAAGTTTCAGTTCCTCTTAACAGAAGAGTTACGTACATTCCATGCTTTTTTTATCAAATGTAAATTTTATACAAAATTTCTCAAAATATTGTATTCTCCAAGAAACTAATTACATATCAAAAGAAAGCACCAAAGAAGATGCAATAAATAAGCTGTTAGAACTACTTTTATTCCAAATAAAAATGTTGTTACACGGTACCTTTACCCAGGAACAAAGATGGTCCGACTTCTAAGAAATTAAGAAACAACACACGTATATTGATTGTTTTATATTGAGGTTTTAGTTCTCGAGGTTTCAGTTCTAGGTGCCACGTACATATTCTGCGTCTTTTTTTCCTGAGATGTAAAGGTCTTTCAGAAAACTATAGTCGCCAGAAAATATGAAATTATATATTAAAAAAAAGCGTTAAAAAATACAGATACGAGTATTAAATATATAAAAATGTTCCAATTAGAAAATATGAATTTGATTTTGACTATTTGTTTTCTTTGTTTTACATTTCTTTGGTTTCGTTTTCAATTCTTTTTAAGAACTTTATTTCCATTGGATATTTATTTATATTGGAAATAATTGATTAATTTTGAGTATTCGGCTTGTCAATTAGTAACAACAAAACTCCATTGTTTAATTTCAATATTTCGCAGTTTTTTAATGCTTTCTTAGGATATGCTAAAAGATTGATGATGAATAAATTATAATTTTTACACTTTTTTATTGGAAGTTTCGAGTGTTGAGGTAGTAAAAGATGTAATTTATATTAACGACATTTCGGCGAAAGGGGTTCCCCTTTTTTAAGTTATTTATTTTATTCAACCTGCAATACCTTTTACAGTTATATATTTATAACTTTGCGAAATAGTTATATATCGGGTGTTTTTTTAAGAACTTGAGAACTTAAAATGATAAAACAAGACAGAAATATTGTTGGAATGAAATTTTTTTTATCATAATCTGGTAGATAATTTCATGGCATTTATTTTTTAAATACGATTTCCGGCATATGTTCGCCGCGGCTACGAGTTATATGGTCCATTCGATCAGTCCAATTTTTGACTACGTTTTCCAAAAAATCTGGCTATATGGCGTCAATGGTGACTTGAATATTGACTTCCAATACTTCAAGAGTTGTTGATTTGTCGGCAGAAACTAATGACTTAACCCCATAAAAAGTAATCCAGAGGCGTTAAATCGCATGAACGAGGGGCCATTGAAAAGGACCACTTCCGGAAGTAAAGTTGTCAAACAATTGCAGTCCATACCTCTATCGATTGATATTATTGCCAGTCCAATTAGTGATATAGCTAAAGATGTAAAGCATCACCTCTTCGAGAAGGTTTGAGACAAATCATTTAGCATAATAAAGCAGCAGATAAAAATAGAGAGGCTCACTTAATTACATACGATCGATTTTGGGATGATATGCTAGCAGTAGGAGAACTACTTTTCTCCAATCCAATAGAACTCAGAGGAACATCTCATGCATTATTTAATATACGAAGTGATTTTGTAAACTGCTCATATAATGTCTGGAGGACTTCAAAATTTGCAAGTACTTGTGCAACAGAAATTTCCAGTGCTGGACATATTTCATGATTCACAGAGAAGCTCTGGCTGCTGAAGAAATGAATCTCCCCGATGGCTGCTTTTAGGACAAATGTAGATCTCAGCTAAATCCAGAAAAAAACTCAATGACAATTTGAAATATTGAATCTTCTTTCGAAAAGCTTTGCTCTTCAAGACAGGTTCAAGAATGCCACTGATAATTATTAAGCTCATTGGTAATTGATATAAGAATGTAGTGTATTACTTTTCTTTCAACAAATTAAAACATCATTTTTTTGAGAAGCTCACGTCTCCGATTTCGTGTTGTTGCGGCCCCTGGGAGTCGTCCCACTGGTTGAAAATCATTACATTTAGGTTATTAAATGAAAGCGTATTATTTTTAAAACAGACAAGCAAAGGGAATCGAATGAAAAAAATGTATTTTTCGTAATCTACTGCCAGCGGAAAACATTTTTAATTTCTGTTCCTTACAAATAAATTTAACATTTATTATCAATACTTTAGTACTAATAATAAATCTAATATGCCATGTTCAATTTCATTTCAAATAACTTACGAACATGAAAAATTAATTTTAAGAAAACCACGTACGGATGCAAACGCTATCAATATCTAAGCTTATCGTTTCAACATCTTCCCATTTGTATATGTCTCACACACAAATTGCAAAGGAATAAATTTAAGCGAACATTTGGATCATCCGATGGCTAGTAAATACTCTTATTCGAGAACAAGCTGACTGATCGAAAGACATTCCCTGTTCTCATGTGTAATGCAATTCAGATGGATAAACAAGATTGCAGAAATTCGTGCTCAGGCTTTAACGGTTGCACGGCGTAGTTTCATTTCATTCTTGACATAGCGTAGAGTAAGTAAGTACCACCACCGTTGGAGTTGCTCGACTTTTCGGACCTGGATGTAAAGTATTTCAGTGCACTTACACTGGGCTTCGACCGAATATAAATGTGACTCGCTAGGAAGGTTATCAGTGTTCCTCTGAATGTTGCAAATCTCGTGATGCGGCTTTCAGCACACCAGTAAATCGACCGAGATACTTGGATAGCTTAGAATACATGGACGTTCACGTTTTTCGTGGCGTGTTCTTGTTAATAGAAATTTGAGTTTGTTTGTTATTGTTTCGTAAATAATAATGAAGCGTTTATTAATCATTCTTTTAAGAAGTATTTACAGTGAATAAAAGGAATTTTCGTCTAGTAAGTGGCGTAGTTATCTATTTGCCACCCTGTTTTCAAATAATTATTTGTCTGCAGGTAAACCACTTTAAGCGACTGCAAATTGCTTGTTTCCAAACCAAATAAATAGAATGTCGCACGGGTAAATTTATAGTATATCAAGGGAAGTAGGACTTCACGTCAACAATTTATTTTTTACGGAAAGAATGCTGTTACGTTTTTCAATTTAAACAGTGTAGAATCAGTGAGAGTCGAGATATGTGCGCCTCTTTAATCCACAGAATGAATTTAGTATATCGCTTCAGCCTGGTGGGAACAGCTGTAGTGTAATAATATCAGACGATTGTGGTAATGCTTCAATTATTGAAAAACGCGATAGCGAAGTTCGTGTTCGTCTCGCCAAATATACAGCTCCTCATGTCACGGTTCGTACATATATAGGCAAAACACTTCTAATTTGACAATTGCCATAGGTGATTGTATGAGAATAAATTCTATTCTTTAGGAGGTGTCTCGAGTAATCAACTTTCTTCAAATAAACTATGGTATTATTAAAAAACTTATTCTCTGATTTGGTGCGTAGACACCCGCGGTCGTGGTGCATGCTATCTTCGTCTGGGCTTTCGGGCTGGAACCGCGTCACTGGTATAACTGCCGACGTTTCGTACCCACTCGTATGGGACATCTTCAGGGCTCAACTACTGCTACTGTTTGTTGCACTGAAACTGCTCAGTTGAGAAGGTGGCGTCAATGCTTATAATGAGTTTCTTTCCGATTCAATTTTAATGTTTGTTGATTGTCTAGAATCTTCTTTTATCCATTGAATGTAACAATGGTGCTATTGATACTCTTAGGTGGGTAAATAATATATATATATATATATATTTCAGCTCTACGGGCCTTTAGGCCCATAGCTTACCTCATATTACATTTCAAACCTATACATCTATTACATTTTCTTAACCCTTTCAACAATTTTCCTGCATTCGTCTCTATCTCTGGCCCTGTTTCTCAAATCTTTCACTTCCACTCCCTCCACATCATTCACTACCGTATCCAGCCATCTCTTCTTTGGACGTCCCTTCCTCTTCTTCCCACCAGTCCCCTCCTACAGGATCCTCTTCGCGTGCAGTTTTCCCGGCATACGGCTGACGTGCTCCAGCCATCGTACTCTGTGCTCTTACGAAGGCCGTTATGAATGGATAACCATAAATTTCCTGAACTTCCTTGTTCGTCCTTCGCCTTCACCCATCTTCCTCTGTCTTCATTCTTTTAAGTAGCTACGCTACTAATATACGCGATTTATATGTTCATAGTCTTTTGTCTATGTAAACAGTTAACAGTACATGAAATGGAAAAATATTTTACAAGATTTAAATCAAAGAAATTCCTATTATTACGTATAACCTGTTATCTGTTTTTTACTGCGATGAGGATGGCTATCTTTAGCTCTACCTATAGCTGCATTAAATAATTTTAGTAACAAATAAAATGTATAGAAAACGAAAAATCTCGTCAACATTTTAAATTTTCAAACGCGCGGATATTGCTAATTTCAAAATTAGTATTTGTGTAAAGCAGAAAATTTCAATCCAGACTTCCTAAATATTTTTATAAAAATAATTTGACAAGTACCATATGCTTAAATGTCTCATTTCGATAATAATCTTAAAAGTTAATGGCGAGATATTGTATTTGGATAATTATTGGACTAGTTAAGCTAAGGAATGTTAAACAAAGAAATGTATTACTTAACTACTAAGATCGTTTACTGTATATCATATAGTGTCTTGCTGTAATACGTTAAATTCCTCTTTTGTTTTTAACGTCAATCAAGACATACTGCATATTAGAAATACTGTTTACGAAGAGACAACCAGTTTTTATTTTCTGTTTTTTTTTTCTCTATGGATTCTAAATTAAAAGTCAACAGACGTATTTAATAAATTCAGCTCGAAAACCTAATTACATCCATCTTCTCTTCTTCATAAATTAAATTTACATTCACAAGAAAACGTTTATTCGTGTAATCGACTTATTTGTGAAGATGAATATCTTTGAAATTATTAAAACAATCAAAAGTGAATAATTTTCCGCGGGATAGATATATAAGGTATAACTTCCGACAAGCAGATTTTTCTACATTATATAATTGTTTAACGAAAATTGATTGGATGTATCTACATAATTACATGGATGTCAGTGTGGTACTGTCGATATTTTGCTATTCTCTGACCGTGACACTGAAACTCTTAGTACCAATACTTACGTCACAAAAAGGTAATTTTCAACTTTAGTACAGTATTCAAATCATTAAACTCTTTAAGATGAATTACCGCAAGAAAAGGGCGTAGACATAAAATTGACATATACGTACTTCAATGTATTTAAGAGTCTAAAATATTACTTTAAGCACAACTGAAGCAAAACTGAAAACGAAATTGCAAGTAATCCTATATTTTTCTGCAATATGTCAATGATAGGTGTGGTTCCCTTAGAAGACTGGGATGCGTTGCTTGGAATGGTGAAATTCCTACTGACATTGTAAAATTTTTTGCCAGCCACTTTTCGCAGATAAGCTTTACTGACTATTACAGTACCGAGCCACTGAGAAGGATGGTCTGAATACCAACTCTTTTACATTAATTGCTTCAGGTCCAGATATTTTAATAATAGTAGGAGAAGGCTCAAATTAAAGATGAATGCTGATCATGATGGATTACCGAGTTTTCATGTGGCTACGCAACAATATTATGCGGACCGTTGGCCAAATCTTAATTAATAAATTTTTTTCTTTGAAAACATCAATATTTTCTAATTTTGGAAGGTTTTCAGAATAGCACCAGTTTTCAAGAGAATGAGGTCGCTCCGAAGTTCATAATTATAGGTCGATTATCCTATTGCCAAACTTTACAAGGAACTTTGAACACCTTTGCGCTAGACTCTTTACCAGGTGTACAGGAAAGTCATTACTGATTTTTCTAACAGACGTCGCTAGACTTTATCCAATGTCATGATTTGACACATATGTTATTTTATTCTACTGACATCTAGTATCAAAACCATATACGTTATGCTTTGTGAAAGTAAAATTGCCATAGATTTATACCTCTTTGAAAATGTCGAGCTGCGTGTCTAAAAAAGTGCATTCGTGGCACGCATTACTGATCTTATCTGATTAAACGAAAAAGCTGCTGAAAATCATCGTTTGCTGCTAGAGAGCATGCTCCAACCATAAAAACACCTGAGGCGTGGTTTCGAGAATTCAAAAGTGGTGATTTCGATTTGCAAGACAAAGAACGTTCTGGTAGACCACGGAAAGTTTGAAGATGCGAAACTGTAGGAGTTATTGAATGAAGACGCAAACCAAATCAAAAGAAAATGGGTGCCACATCAATTGAATGACAAGCAAATGGAAAATAGAAAAATCGTCTGTGAAATGATGTTTCAAAGGTATGGTTGTCTAATGAACCGATCAAAATGCTCTTACACATAAACAAGTCTGCAGTGATGACATACAGGAAATGTAAAAATTCTCTCTACTTGTCAGACTACCCTCGTATATACACATATTTAATTTTTACATTTTGGATATTTATGATTGAATTATGAATTATTTTTTGCTAGTATAAACACTGTATGTATTCTATTTATATTTTCGTATTAGAGAACTTTTTCTGTCGGGAAGTAATTCACATTATTATTATTATAAAAACGTCATTAAGTTGACTAGTTAGGACATGTAATATTAAACTCATTCGGCGACATAACGACTACAACGCAATATGAATTTTAATTAATTGGTGTTATAAATTCACATTTTCATTTGAAAGTATATCCGGTGGCTTTCGAAAATTAGATCTTTATAATGCATGAGTAATCCGCAATAAAAAAACTGGAGAATAACCGATCAGAATTAAAACAGAGAAAACGTACATTCTCTAACTTCTAGGTCAAATATTTCATGATTTTTTATAATAATAAACAACATTTTAATAATAAAAGGTGATCCAATAAGACATTTCATTTTCAATAACCCTCCATTTTAACAGTTGTCATGACTCAACCTGATAAGTAAGAACTACGCTATAATAAAAATGGAACGATATACGCTTCAACAACACATCGAAATGATTAAAATTCACTACAAAAAATGGTGGAAATAAGTGGTCACAGTTAGCAAAATTAAAACATTTTTGGGTCGTCGTGAAACACCTTCTCGGCCAGCAATTGTGAAACTGGTGGAAGAATTTGAGCTGTTGGGACAAGCTAGTGATGTGAAGAACCGAACTTGTGCGCGTCGCACATGAACAAATGACGATATTGACGATTATATAAGAAAAGATAAGTTTGTCCATTTCTCGTCGATCTTTGGAATTGGGCAATCCACAAACGACATTACACCGTATTTTGCATAAAGACTTATGTCCTAAGGCTTTTAAAGTTCAACTAACATAAGAACTCACACATAACGACCATCAACAATGTCGTGTCTTTTCTGAATTTCCTGAATTTCAACAAAATACTGTCTTGAGTGACGAGGCCCATTTTCACCTCGGAGGCTACGTCAACAAGCAGAATTGTCGCAATCGGGGCTCGGAAAACCCAAGCCTCTCTATCATCAACGTGTGACTGTTTGGTGCGGTTTTTAGTCTGACTTGGTCATTGAACCTTACTTTTTCGAAAATGAGGCTGGAGCAACTGTTACGGTGAATGAAGATATTGATGTGGATGACGTTTATATTCAACAGGACGGCGCTACGTGCCACACAAGTAACGATACCATAGCTCTTTTGCGTGAAAAGTTTCCTGGTCGTGTGAAGAGGCGATCACTGAGATCTTGCGATTTGACGCCTTTTTTCTTTGGGACTACGTGGAAGATAAGGTATATGCCAATGGTCCACAATCGACTCAGGACCTCAAAGATGGAATTCGAGAAGTTATCGAGGACGTACAGCCGCAAATGTGGGAATTGGTGATGGAAAATTTCATGAAAAGAATATGGCCCTGCAAACGTAGCCGTGGCGGCCATTTGGCTGATATTGTTTTCCATTATTAATGGCATATCCTACAATTTAGTAAAAGTCCGATGATGATCCATGATTTCGCTTGAAAATACTAGCTTTTTTTTACATATCATAATGAATGGAAGACCCATTATCTGTGTAAACATAGCTTATGCCTCAGACATTTAATAGACCCTATCCAGTTTGTGACATCATTATCTCACTTAAGGCTCTTAAAATAATAGGTGTTTCGCAATATTTTAAAAATTACTGCTTGCTGTTTATTTTGTTTTATGTACCTATTATCAAGTTCACGCCTAAGGTTCACAGACTAATTTCGCTTTTTTTAATTATAAAGATATGAGTTTAACAAAGCAGCCCAATGCAAGATCGTATGCAACATTTATTTCATTTGATCACAAATCTCTATGCAGAAAGTTTGTATTTTAATATGAATTTCGTAAGCTAGACTTACTGACTCCGTGTAATGTAAATGTCTATTCTTTCATGGATATATGGTACATAAATACATCTGAATGTTAAAACTTAAGTTTCGATTTAAATACAACCACCAAGATACGATTTTATACCTACTTTAATGAGCGAAATCTTTTATATTTGTAATCATTTTGCATAACTAAAATAAATTGTATAATGTTCCATTCAAAATCCAAAACTTTAAACTGAAATTCCGAGCGTAGTAAATATGTATGTAACATATATATGGTGGTGTTAGATTCAATCGTAAAACAATTGGAATGAATTATATTGTCACCTGAAAGTGCAGGAAATTCAAAAGTACTCAATTATAGTAGGATCAGGTTGAAAATGTAACTCCGGCAGCAAACCGATTTGAAAGCTTCCGGATACGATGTCTACTTTTCGTTGGCTTTAACTCAGATTCCGTCTCCGGAATTTCCAAAGTCAACTTTCTTCAATACCTACGGTTTTCGAGATTTTGGACTTGGTCTCCGAGAGAAATTGATTTCTCTTATCGCCTTCAGTTTGTTCATGTATGTGTACGTGAACGTTGTGCGTCGTAAAAAGGAACTTTCTCGCCAGTAAAACGCTAATCTTAAGGAAATAAATTGTATATCTCTATTATAATAACGCGTGTAAGTGTGTATATCTGTATTATGTGCGTGAAGATATTGCTTTACTATTTAATTTAGTGCCTTTATAAAGCTTTTCTCGATCTTTATTAAACGCTTTTAACGCGCTTGTTTCATCACGTCTCTGACATATTTCTGCTACATTTAACTGCGGTAAAAGGCAGTGGTGAATTCTATACATTTTTTCATGACTACGTTTCTCCTTTCTATTTTCTACACTAGTGCATATGAATACAATTTAAAAAGTCAACACTTTATTCCTTTATTCCAATATATATAGTTATATTTTTAATAATTAAGAGTTCAAATGTTGTTTATTTAACACAAATTCAGACATTTTCAATGAGATTAAAAATAATTATACGAAATTCAGAACAATGTAACTAAATATGGTTGACAGATGTCAAATCTTTCCAACAAAAAAAAAACAGCTGTCATACGCTGTTTCTCATGAATAATTCGTGGATTTTCCTCACACCAGATACGGCAACTTTGTTTATTAAC
Source organism: Dermolepida albohirtum (assembly GCA_031893035.1). Lineage (NCBI taxonomy): Eukaryota > Metazoa > Arthropoda > Insecta > Coleoptera > Scarabaeidae > Dermolepida > Dermolepida albohirtum. The sequence continues at coordinate 245,009 of JAVIWB010002850.1, read as the reverse complement.
ATAGCCACCAAATTCAAAATGTGCCTCATCGAAAAAAATAATTTTTCGAAAAAAATCAGCTGGTTGTTCATTGATGAAATTGACAAACGAACGACGTTTCGTCATTAGATTTCCCATCTTGAAGAAACTTAATTATTTGTTTATAAAAGGGTTTCGCAATAAGGACTTGACAACTTTTTTTCAAAATAAAATGCAGACCATTTGAGATATTTCAAAAACTTTATTATCGGGTTGAAGTACAATCAAAACATCTATGAATGGAACTCGACTTCGTTCATATGGCCACCGCGGGCACGTTTGCAGCGGTCGATTCGTTGGACCCAATTTTCGATGACTCGGCCACACAATTCGACCGAAACGGCTGCTATTTCGCGTTCAATGTTGGCTCTGAGCTCTTCCAGCGTTGTCGGCTTGTTGGCATAGACCAATGACTTGACGTAGCCTCAAAGAAAAAAGTCTAGAGGCGTTAAATCGCACGAACGAGGCGGCCAATCGATTGGTCCATTTCTTGAGATAACACGCTCATCAAACTTACTTTTCAATAAATCGATGGTAACGTGTGTTGTGTAGCTTGTGGCACCATCCTCCTGAAACCGCATGTTGTCCAAGTCCATATCTTCCAATTCGGGCCAAAAATAATTGGTAATCATGGCGCGATAACGATTACCATTCACAGTAACGTGACGATCATTATCGTCGACGAAAAAATATGGCCTTAAAATGCCGCCGGCATGCAAACCGCACCAAACAGTTATTTTTTGTGGATGAAGTGGTGTTTCATGAAGCACATGTGGATTTTCACCCGAACGATAACGCATATTTTGCTTATTGACGAACCCATTGAGTCAAAAATGAGCTTCGTCACTGAAAATGATATTGCGATGAAATTGGTCATCTTGGCGCATCTTTTCCAGAGCCCAATCGGAGAACGTACGTCGCTTGAGTCAGCTTGATCTTGTATGGGTGTAAACCAAGATCCTTACGTAAAATTCGCCATAAAGTGGTCTGGGCGATGCTCAACTCTTGAGAACGCCGTGGAATTGACTGATTTGGATTATTTGCTACGGACGTTTCAACGGCAGCGATATTTCCGACACTTCGACCAACCCGTTGTCTCACTGGCACAGCAACATCACACAACGAATATGTAGACTCAAATTTTTGCACTAAACTTGTTACTGCCTGTCTACTAGGGCGAGAATTACGACCGAAAATCGGAGTTAACGCTCTTAAAGTAGCGGTCACCGACTACGAATTTCTGTAGTAAATTTTTATAATTTGCAGACGTTGTTCGTTCGTGTACTTTACCATGATGAAAATGTTAAGTTTGCTGAATAAATTTACAGTGACAGTTCGATGATTAGTGAAAGGGTGCGTTCACAAATTGAATTAAAAGTTGTCAAGTCCCTATTGGAAAACCCTTTATAACAACTAACGGCCTCCATTGAAAAGTAACTGAATTAAGTTGAACACCCAATATGATATTTTGTTTATATATATATATATATATATGTATGTATTTTTGCTTATTCTTTACTCACTCTATCTTAAAGGTCATTGGATTCTGCACCACTTTAATTAGGATCCAGGTAAAGATAAACATATAAAAACGAAAGTATACACCGGCTATTCAACTGATAATATATTTAAATAATAATAACAATAATAATCTTTATTTGTCTAATAGCGAATTGCCATTTAGAGAACAGTAATACGTGTAAATTAATTTTAATTTTAATTTATGGTGCAAAGTAAGAGGAAAAAAGAGAAAAAAAGTAGAAAAAATAACACAAATGGAACTAATATCAATTAGTAATGTATAAATCAATACAAAAAAACAAATATAATTCAAAAACAAGTGCCGAATTAAATAAAATACAGTTCAGAATATTATAAAACGTTTTGAAGAATGTCAAAACCCCTGCACATAACATGCACAGGTGATTTCAACAATACAGTTGCTTTCGCTCCAGGTAATTTAAAAGTGGAACAGTATCGTGTATTAGACACGGGTACATTAAAGTTAATGCAGGCTAATATCATCGGACAATCAATTTCGTTAGAGAAAAGTTTGCATAAAAATTTACAGCCATACATTTCACGGCGACAAGACAGGGACTGCATATTATGTTGGTTTAAAAGGCCATCGTAATTCGCTTCGCGCTCGGGATAAATGCCAGTCACTCTATAAGATAGACATTTTAGGAACCTCTTCTGGATTCTCTCAACGGATAACTGCTGGCATATGTAGTAAGGAGACCAAACCAGAGACGCATACTCCAACCCGCACCGCACCAAAGCATAATATAACATCTTAAGTACAGCAGTATTACTAGTCTCTACACGATCTAATAAGAAAGCCAACGATTTTGAAGCTGACGCATAGATAGACGAGACATGCTGACTGAAGGTTAGTTGGGACTCAAAAAGTATGCCCAAATCATTCACCTCAGATTTTTTATTTACCAAGTCAGATTTGGCAGAGTAATCAAATAATATAGGGGCAGTACAAGGTGTGTAAGAAACAACACAACATCTGGAAACATTCATTAAAATTTTGTTGTGGGTACACCATTCTTCAATTAAGGAGAGATTGACTTGAAATTTGACACAATCGGCAGGCGTGCGGATTATGTTGTAGATTTTAAGATCATCAGCATACCCCAGGAATTCACAGTTTAATTTATCTAAGTATTAAGCTTTCAAGTTTCTCTTCTAGATAATGTACTAAATTCTTATACCTAATCATAAGTTTTACATCTTCCAAAAAAAAGGAAAGTTATATAAATGTGTACTAAGTACTAATTAGCAATATTTTGTCTTCATTCCGGCATAAGTATTTCTTTAACTATTGGTAGACTCTAATTTGAATACCGCATGTTATACAATATAAAAGAGAAAGAAGGACTATTAATCGAAGTTCAATTTATTTTGAAGATGCAACGAACTGAAAATGTACTTTTGTAAGAATTAACAAAAAAACTTACGTGGATGTAACATAACGCATACACCCTAATCGATATTAAATTTGCGGCCTGGGTGTTTGCCTGGTTGGCACTTTTAGGAAACCTTGTACTCGCCGTCGTCGCTTCACTATCAAGACAAGACTTAATTCCAACACTATATACCACTTATGATCTATGACGACAGGCAGCGCCATCTTGCCGGTAATTACCGCTCTTCTTGACGTGACTCGTGCAAATGTCTGAGAATATCCGAGATGTATACGCCTGGAATGATCGCGCCCCCATTATAAATCTGCCCGTCCCTAGAGATCAGCCACGTACCATCTCTCTTTATCAATGTCTTCTTCGTCTACGGTTCGTTTTCTTCAACTTGTACAGCACTGAAGTATTTCTTCGTATTTTCCATCTCTTCTCTCACATAGTGTTGAAGTACAAAACACGTGAATATCTCTTTCTTTCTTTCTAGTACATTAATGGACGTAATACAAGTAACATAACAGTGATATATAGAACATCATCGTAATTGCAATTAACTGTTACTGATGTTAGTTGTAATGGATACAATTAGAATCATTTATTTTGCATTGTAACTACATTAATGGAGATGGTTCTACTTTATAGATCGCTAGTGATATATGTATTGAAACACATAACCAATAGTTTAAGTACACGAAGTTTGTATACAATATATTAGCAAGCACGTAATATATATACCAGGTGTACTGGAAAATCATTACCGGTTTTCCTAACAGATGTCGCTAGGCTTAAGTATGCAATGTTATGCGAAAATAACACTGTCATAGATTTATACCTTTTTGAAAATGTCGAATTTCGTACCTATAAATGTGCATTTGCGGCGCGTTATTTTCTTATTTAATCGAAAGAAAAAATTTGCTGAAAGTCATCGTTAGCAGGAAGAAACTTACGGCGAGCATGCTCCAACCATAAAAGTATGTGAAGCGTAGTTTCGAAAATTCATAAGTGGCGATTTGGATGTGCAAGACATAGAACGTTCTGGTAGACCGAAAAAGTTTGAAGATGCGAAACTGCAAGAGTTATTGGATGAAGAACCAACCCAAATAAAAGCAATTGGCAGAAGCATTAAATGTGGCTCAAAAAATCATCAGCGACCGATTATGACTAATGGGAAAAATCCAAAAGATAAGAAAATGGGTGCAACAGGCAAATGGAAAATCGAAAAATCATCTGGGAAATGCTGCTTGAAAGCTATGATCGGGCGTCATTTCTGCATCGAATAGTGACGGGTTATGAAAAATGGCTTTATTTCGAAAACTCTAAGCGCAAAAAATCATGGTTATCGCCTTGCGAAGCCGGCCAGTCGACTCTAAGTCCAAATCTTTTTGGTCGCAAGACGATACTCTCTGTTTGGTGGGTACACGGTGGCATGGTGTGTTACGAAATGTTGAAACCTGGTGAAATAGGCGAAAGCTTCAGTGTTAAGCTGGAGCAGGTCCTGGGCGAGAGAGTCAACATCAGCATTCTGAAGTCCAAAACTACGTTAGAGTTTCGAGAACTGGACGTCCTAATTATTGAACAGGTTCAAGAGGTAGTCAAAGAAGGACAGAGAAGTTGATGGTGAAATAGTAATCAGTCTCACCAATGCTAACAGGAGATGGTTTAAGATGATCATCATCTAGCTTAATCAACATCAATCAGCCCTGAAGCTACAATTGACAGAAAAGATCAAGATTGGTTGGATGAACACCTTGCGTCGACTAAGACGCAGGGTGGAAGTCAATAGAATGCTCCGGCCCAGACAGAAGGCCGAAAAACGCTGCATTAGCTGCGATGTGAAATGTCATAAACGTTAAGAATGTAAAAATGACGCGCAATGCTTCCTTTGTATGGCAGAGCCTGCGGTGAATAAGACGTTTCAGGTTTCGGCTCCTCCTTGACATTCAGGAAGGCGTTATATCAGGCAAAGAACAGCCATTTATAAATGATATCCAAGCAACGGCAGCAGTTAATCGCGGATATTTGAGGTGACATCCCCATGTAATGCAAACGGGAGCTCCGAGATGAATTTTCACCTCTCATAGTGAGTGAGGATCCTATACATTGGGAACGTTAACGTGGGGCTTGTTCCAAAATTTAGGGTTTTGCCTCATCGAAAAAGATATTTTTGTATTTAAATGCGTATTTAGAAATCTTCTGACAATTGAGCGAGCGTTGAATCAGTTGTTTGCAATATAAAGTATATACCTGAATCTAAATTGAGATCTACTTCCTTAAGCCTTTCTTGGAATTGTTTAGTAATTACTCCAGTGGTAGAAATTCTGACGCCATAGTGGCTGTATCTCTTCTGGTAGAGGGATATATTTATTGTGTTTCTCCTTCCGTTTCTTCTGAAGGTTGTGGATGTTAGAAACTGAAACGTCGATTATGTACATGTCTTTTTAGTATTTCTATGAGTTAGCATAATATCTGGTCAATTTTGTGTTGCTATGTGAACTTATCTTTATTTACTATTCGGTCCGCGTCTTATTATTTTGAAATATACTCAATAATTAATAACAATTTTACGCTGCAGATGTGTCAATTCTATTTTCTGCTGACAAAGGAAGTAACATGGCAACCCTGAATGTATTCTGCATATGTAAATTTTGAGATATTCTGTAGTCTGGTCAATTGATAATGATGGGCCGACCTAATTTATTTTGCGATAAATATGTTCATGTAAGGGTAACTATTGATCTACGTAATTCAATTATCTTACCATTGCCGACATAAATTCCTACTTTCTTGTAATGCCAACCCGAATGTTTTACAATTCAACTAGGCACTGAAGTGCAAAATATAAAGGGTCAGAAGAGCACACGACGGTCGTAAACAACGTCATTGTGACATGAGACCGTCATAAATACGAAACGAAACGGTGCGTAGAATAGTTAATATAACACTGTATAGGCTTAGACTATGACACACACCTGCTACCTCCTGACGATCCAGAGGCGGTTATCAGTAGTTAACCGCATGTTATAAGCTTGCGGTGTCCGGAATTATCCGGTCGTAGGGATTCCTGCTTGCACACGTAATGTAATGAATTCACAGAGGCCCGACTGTCAAACATTGAAATTCCTTGTAAGTCAGCTAGGCCAATAGAACTAACTGTGTGGTAGTTGGCTCACTTGTTTCATAATATTTCGTAATCGCAAATGTTTCTCCACTTACATGTAAGTTCAGATTTTTTTTGTACTTTACATACAGATCTAGATCAATTTTTAAAAATGAGATTTGAATTCCGATCTCGACTTTCTGAACTTGTCTGTTCCTACTTTTAAGTATTATTCTTTTAAGTATTGGGGTCTTATACGTGAACATCATCGAATACAAAACAATATAATTCCTTTTTCTTTGCGAGGCATAATTTTCTTTCTTAAAAACATTGCAATTCAAAGAAGTAATAATAGGTATTCTTCTAATGTAACTTTTTCGAGTCCTTTATTTCATCTAAATGCTAAGATAAAATGCACCCACAACTCTTTTTATTCAAGTTGAATTTGATGGAGCCTGTGGTTGATTAACTTAATCACTAAGGTGATATATAACCCCTTTCCACATTAACTTTTGTAATTCTGTATAAGAAGCATTTTGACAACCAAGTTGTCATCATCAGCAGATTAGCCGCAATGTGTCGCACCTGGTAAACCACGGCGAAAAATACCTGTACGAAAACACACTCCGTACGCGGTACACACCACTCAATGGTGTGTACCACGTACTTTGCGGCTAATCTGCTGATGATGACAACTTGGTTGTCGAAACGCGTATACAGAATTGCAATAGTTAATGTGGAAAGGGGTTATATATCAACCTTAGTGATTAAATCTTTTTATTTAGTTGTCTACTGCATACAATAGCATCCATTATCTACATGTTATTTTTTCGACGTTTGTCTTTTTACAATTTCTTTTCGGTTGTATTGCCCCATGGGAGAATACCCTTAGTCTTATGTATTTATTGAGACGCTCTTTTAGCGTCAATAAAATCAAACGCTGAAATAATATAACCCACATTTCAAGAATGAATTTAGCCATTAACCACATATGTAAATACAACTGTTTACAGTGCATTATACTACAAAAATGTTTAACTAGATCACCGAAGGTTGATATATAACCCCTTACCACAATAATTCTCAGCGTTCTAGTTAATCAACCACAGGCTTCATTAAAAATACCTCCAGAAATGTTTAATTTTAAAAAGAATACGCATTGCAATAAGTATAAATATCTTGCCTCCAATACATTCAGTTTAGTGAGATGTTCTCATGTATAGGAAATTGTCAGATTTTTATTGTGTGAGATTTGTATTCCACAATCTCAATAAAGGATAAAATATTGACTTGAATACTTTTATTGTATGTATATAGTTCTTGAAGTACATGTATAGTTTCTCGAAATTCTAAAAGTGAACGTTCTGAAATTCAATTTAAATTGACATAGCAATTTATGTCAATGCATTTAGCAAATTCATTGTAGTTCTAATCTCTTAGAATCAATTCGAGAGTGCTTCAATAACAGCTTTAAATAGATATTTATCTAAAACGTAATTTTATAGAAGACATACAAAATAAGCAAAACGTTAAAAGAAAATGGGGTGATATAAACAATGCTACAACTATGATTGGAAATGTACAATAGATCAAGTAATATATTTAATCTCAGTCTAAAAAAGTAATTTTGTGTTTAATTTGTTCCTAAATAAAATGTCCACAATTGGGGTTACTGCATCAATATGGATAATATTACGGGAATTGTTTAAGATATTTACTTAGAAACAATATATCAAATATAGTAGTAACAATTTCCAATAGATGACATAAGCAAATTAACTTTGTCCGCTGGGAAAGTGATGGTGCTGTTATTTGGTATAGTCATGGAATTTTCTTAATCGATTCAAAACGGAAAACTATTACAGGAGCATACTAAGCATCATTACTTGACAAGCTGAAAGCAGAAATTGTGGAAAAACTGCCACATTTGTAGAAAAAGAAGATATAGTTTCGCCAAAACAACACATCGTCTCACATCATGACGAAAATCAACGAATTACGGTTTTAACAGATTGACTATCCTCCTTACTCACTAGATCTAGTCCCAAGTGACTTCTTTTTTTTACCTCATCTAAAAATCGCGATCGGGGGACAGAAAATTTCGTCAAATGAGGAGGCGATCACCTTCGTGAACAATTATTTTGCAGAGAAAAACGCCGAGTACTATTTGGACGGGTTAAAGAGATGGGAGCATCGCTGGGAGAAGTGTGTAGAGTTACAAGGAGACTATGTAGAAAAATAAATATAAATTTTAAGAAAAAATGTCTTGTATCTTTGTTAGGTCGGAAACTTTTCAGACCACCCTCGTATTATGTGTACCTTTGGGACGTTTGCTTACTAAAACGGGGTACTAGATTCCTTGTGTCTCATACTGAGGTGAAAATATACAGGGCGTCTTTTAATTTATTTAAGAAGATTGCGCCCATATTTAATCAAAAACTGACACTATCGTCTTTTCCGCGGAAGCTAGCAAGGTGACGCCTAGGAGAGCATGTTTTGGTAATCAAATTCATTCCTCGAAGGTTTTGTTTTTCATATTTTTCTTTTAAGTAGCTAGAGTGTTACAAAATTAGGAAGTTATCCGTTTGTGTGTTTCATTATACTTCTCTAGGGCAAACAACGTACATTCATCTTAACGATTAATATTGTTTACAACTAGCAGGAATTAAAATAAAGCAATAGGACCCAGAACTTCCTTGAGATAGCTCTGAAAAATGAAAACGAAAAAAAATGGAAATCATTCTACGTATATAAATTTCATGTAGCAGTTATGATGATTTAGACCTCTTGACTGTTGTAGGAACCAATAAAAACATTGCAATAGGTAAAACTTAATATATTCTACGCAGTAATTTTCCTTTATGTACAAGCATTCTTAATTTACCGAACCCTTAATATTTTAGCCTTAGATTATCAAAAGCGCAGCAGTCTTTGATATTAAACAGCAAATAATGGTCTTTTATTAGTTTTTGCTTTAACGTTTTGTGCCCAAATTACTCTACAAACTCATTAATTTCAATTAAATACCTATTTAGGATCGTCGGTACGCCTTTATTTTTTACAGTCATCCTGCGTAGCATTTTAGCGGGCGCTCGATGTAATGTTAATGTAATTATTGTGCGTATTTTAATTAAAATTAATATTATTTAATTTTCAACTAATTCGAATCTGCCCACACTATACATTGTGGGCAGCTTCGAATGTATAGAAATACTTTTACAAGATACTTTTAACTGTGATGTATGGGGTTTTATTCGAAAATTGTTTTCAAAGTATATTTGCTGGTAAAATTCGATTTCTTATTATACAGCGTGTTTCGAAAAGAATATACGTATTACAAAGTATTATTTTGTGCAAACTATCGATCGCTACGCCTCGGCTCGACTATTGGAGAAACGAATACATAGTCTAGTTTATTTAATAGCCGCTAGATGTCTGTTGTTTTCTATTTTTCTTGATAACCGTCATATGTTCAAAATGACTACTCCGCAGCAGAAATTATTTTGTGTTCTCGAGTTTGCGAAGTGCAATTCCGTGACTACATTGCAAAGACGTTTCAGGTTGAGCTACCAAATTGATCCTTCGAATGGGTGGAATATTCGCAGATGGTATCGACAGTTTGTAGATACAGGATGTGTATGTAAAGGAAAGAGTCTTGGCCGCCCCCATGTTTCTGATGAAAATGTTGCACGAATTCAAACAGCAACGTAATCCTTCAAAATTAACTCGTCGTGCCAGCCGGGAGTTACAACTGCCGACAACAACAATTTGGCGTGTTTTGAGACATCGGTTGGTTATGAAGCCGTACAAGTTACAGTTGTTACAGCTCTGCGTCCTGATGACAAATGGAAACGTGTGGCATTTTGTAACGAGATTCATGATGCTATTGACAATGATAACACGTTCGCACAATGTATCGTGTTCAGTGATGAAGCGACATTCCATGTTAGTAGTCTGGTAAACAAACACAATGTTCGCATTTGGGGTCTACAGAACCCATATGTAGCCACTGAACATGTATGGGATTCGCCTAAAATCAATGTATTTTGTGCGATATCCCGATCATTTGTTTACGGCCCATTCTTCTTTGATGGAAGCACGGTTAACTATCAACAGTACCTCGCTATGTTACAAAACTGGTTATTTCCGAGGCTGCACGATGACAACTTCATTTTTCAACAAAAGGGGGCACCTCCTCACTGGAGTCGCCAAGTGCATGAATATCTGAATGAAACTCTACCGAACCGTTGGATTGGTCGTCATGGAGTTGGCGACTTAGCATGTCTCTTAGCTGGGCTCCACGGTCACCGGATGTGACACCCTGTGACTTCTTCCTGTGGGGTTTCGTTAAAGACAACGTTTATGGACCACCACTCCCACAGAACGTGGAAGAGTTGAAGAACCGTATACGTACTGTCATCATCATCAGTGACAAATGACATGCTTATGGGAGGAATTTTAGTATCGATGTGATATTGTTCATGTCCCTGAAGGAGGACGTATTGAACATCTGTAATTTGAACTTGAGAGGTTCGTAAATGTGTGTGTAAAGATTCATATTCGTATGTCTTAAAGTTTAATAAATATATGCACTCGAAATACGTATATTCTTTTTGAAACACCCTGTACTATGAAAATAGTCAAAATTTGGTGTCAGTTTAATTTAATAAATTACAATTACAGAAACGTATCCCAACAGACAAATTTCGCAAATGCAAATAGTATTAGTTTTCTGCTCTTGGTGGATTTACAAAATATTTACGGTCGCAAATAGTTGGAAATCAAAGCGCAAAACACCGTCACAATATTTCAGTGTAATTCAAGAGCACCCTCTTTTCAAACAGTGAAAATCCGGTACATCGCGTCATGAATTTTGGTCATTCAGATGAGAACCGCAAAGCTCACCGACCAAACCATATCAGGATGCGACCACTTTAATGGTGTGCGATGGTCACGCGAAATTCATTAAGGGAATTCGTATGCGGTCGTTTATCTATGCGGCTAAGGACAAAAATACAAAAAATATTCGTATTTTCGAATCGTTTCAACTGATAGCCACACCTTTTTGCACGTAAACTGAAGAGAAACTATGCTAAGAGTTTATAATGAACAAGAATAAAAAGAATACGTAAATATTCCCAATAATGATTGTCGTTTAAGCGAAAGGATTTATTTAGCAAAGGTTTATGAAGCGGTCTGAAAAAATATATTTCAAATAATGTATGTACGAGGGTGAACCACGAATTAGCTAGTCCGGCGAAAGACAGTAGCACTAATAAAAATTATTTGACTTTTTTTGGTTGGCAATCTTTCAAATATATCTAGCAAAATTGGCGTTCGTTCAGGTCCTAAGACGTCTGTTATTTGCATAGAAATATAACTGTTTCTATCTTGTTTTAAACCATGAAAAAAGTGAAGAACTAATCAGTGATTAAGCTGTATGAACTCAAAGCTGAGCTGGAGTCTGTTTACGCGTAATGATCATCGATAACGACCATGAAACGATAGACATTTAAACCTCAACTAGCTTGATCAGTATATTTTGTTAAAAAACAATGGCTGTCTAAAAGACTTGTATAGAAATTATTAAAAAGTTATATTATATGGTGTTAGATTACCATGGAACCAAATTAGGCTTACTAACAGATACTCCATACAGTTCATATGCATCAGGTCTTCGATTTTGCTTAATCAAAATATGAAAAAATTATATACGAGATGACTGGACTACAAACGCGAACATGAACAAATTTCAGCCCTCAATTTAAACAAGTTAAGACGTTATCCTGAAGACTTTTAGTGCCAATACAAATGATTGGTGGAACCTAGATACATATTATGCCCTCGAAGCAGAGTAACAATTGAAACAGAATTGAGACTGACACAAATTCTCTGAATGCAAAACCGTACACTTGACCAGAAAAGTTATAGTTATTATCCTTGGAGGTCGGATCCTTCTCATCGATTATCTTCAGAAATGTGACACTATAACAGATGAATACTATGCATACCTTTTAGATAAAATGCTTTATGAAATACATCGCAAAAGGCTTCATCTAAAGATTCTTTTTTTTTTCTACAAGTTAGTGAACGTGTTCACTCTTCCACTGTTTCAATTACAAAGACTCACAAACTTCTTCTGCATCAAGCTTGTTCGCCAAATTTATTTCTTCAGACTTTCTTCTTTGTTACAACCTAAAACCTTGGCTCAATAAAAGGGAGTTTAAGTTGAACGAGTAGGTAACCATTGGGTTAACTGATCAAAAGAATTATAGAGGTGCGTCCTAGACATCAGAAGAACGACCTTTTCTAATTTTGATTTTGGAGGAAGATAAGAAAGTATGACATTAAAATTGCTGAAAGCAAATAAATTCTACTTTTTCCTTTTAATCTAAACAAACGACTATCGTTTTAGTTTTATCTTTCTTTAGAGTTCCAACAATAGTTACAAAATGATGGGCGTGGAGCTTTCTGAGAGTATCAGTTGATATGAACCAATTACCCAGGATAACATTGTGGTCAGTACAATAAATTGGTTTAGTAAGATTTACATAAATCTCAACGTTTAAACGGTAAACGATTTCCGCATCACAAAATATGATAATTTTTATATCATATTTATCTGGTTTTGAAGGTATACACATTTCCAAAGGACACTTGTCCACTGGAATTGTTCATCTATACCACAAGAGCATTTAGAAACAATAAGATCAAACAGAGGGTGGAATGATTCAAAATGATTATTTTTTCGATATTCCGCCCTGGTGTCCCTATTATTAAGCCGGATACAATACCGAAACAAGTCTCCACTCATGGTAGCAGAAAAAAAAGGGATTCCTGTATTTCTGTCAATAAGGTATTTTATTCATATTTATTACACCAGCCTAATATAACATATCACACAAAGCTCTAATTTCGATTAAATTAGAGTCTCTGGGATAGAATATACGCACTTTTGTATTTGCTGCATCTTCTTCATTTGCATATTTCTTCGCTTCTTCTGGGCTTCCGAGCTGGAACCGCGTCACTGGTATAACTGCCGACGTTTCGCACCCACTCCTATTTGACATCTTCACGGTTCAACTACTGCTACTGTTTGTTGCACTGAAACAGTGTCACTTAATAGGCAACTTACTGGCAGTTATACCAGTGACACGGTTCCAGCTCGGAAGCCCAGAAGAAGATAGTATGGACCACGACTGCGGATGTCTACGTACCAGATTAAAATTGACTTATGTTCGAATGTAATCACTGAGTTCAAAATGCGTTACGTTAAAAACAAAGACTATGCTTCAAGTCTGTGATACATCACGAGCATATTCAGGTAGGCTAAATTTTGACCTGTAGTTCGAAATTACTTTCTTCCTACTTTACTAGTCCTCTTGAACCCGCAGTTTAGTAGGCGCAAATGTATGTTGTCTGCGTTCACATCACTATTATTTGCAGATTATTCTTCATTATTTTGTACTTGTATTTCTTGTTCTGTATTTTTACATTTTGCTAAGTTGCTGCTTGTTCCAGCGGTATCGCTTCGACATTTTACATCTACGATCCTTGCTTAAGACAGGATAGAGGCAAATTAGGATTTTCGTCATCGGAATTGCCTTCAAAATCATTTCTAAAGTCTTCTTTTACTGTGTATATCTTTTTCTGAAATATCTAATTCTATCTGCTTCCAAATTGGACAAATTTTCAATGCTAGGACTGTACCAAATCAATGTGCCACAGGAACTTTAATATTGTCATCTCCATAGGTTGAAAAACAGAAGTTTTAAGGAAGACTAATGTATAATACATCTGTAATCCGGGTGTGTTTCGGGGTTAAATTTACATTTCATTTTAGTCTATAGATACTTATAATAGAAAGTAAATCTAATATTTCACGAACTTTATCTAGTGTCATCTTAGTAAAAAGAATCTAGAGAATAACGTCCTTCCGTTGAAGACACAATAATAAGTAAGGCTGTCATAACAGGAAATATATGTATTTCAAGAAGTTTATTGTGTCATTGAGTTCATATAAAGCAGTGTTCCAAACAGAACATTTATTTAAGGGTTGCTTGATAACCACGCATATACGCTCATCTAATTTACCTTTAGGAAATTAAGTCAACAACCTGTGTAATATACGTACATACCTTTTATAATTAATAATGTCGCAGTTTGTTAACTTTGCCTCAGTATGCTTAGTTTTATTAAGTGGAAAAACTATTTTGTGGAAAAAAGAAAGCAAAGTTTCAGAGAGAGCGTTTAACTCTGTGATACACGCCCTGCATTTTAAAATCGTAAGAATTAATTTAAATCACATTACCACAGAGTCAACTTAATTTGCATTGCTTTAAGCACACGTTTTTTTCTACACTCGCTTCAGAATCAACACTGCTAATTCATCATCTAAAATTATTTTAATATTTCAACAAAGAACACTAAATGCAACACTATTCGCTAACGAGTTGGATTGTGAATTACACTTCAAACTGAATTTCCTAGCGCTGCGGTAAAATTTTACGTTTCCAAACTTTCTTAACAAAGTTTCTCGAAGCCAAAGTTTGTTGCACAACTGCATATATAACATAATTCAACGTACTTCTTTAATATAATCAACAGTCATGATCATATTTTCGACATTCCACCCTGGGGTTCCTATTATTAAGCCGGAGACAATACCGAAACAAGTCTCCACTCGTGGTAGCAGAAAAAAGTGATTCCTGTATTTCTGTCAATAAGGTATTTTATTCATATTTATTACACCAGCCTAATATAACATATCACACAAAGCTCTAATTTCGATTAAATTAGAGTCTCTGGGATAGGATAGACGCACTTTTGTATTTGCTGCATCTTCTTCATTTGCATATTTCTTTGCTTCTTCTGGGCTTCCGGGCTGGAACCGTGTCACTGGTATAACTGCCCACGTTTCGTACCCACTCCTATTTGACATCTTCACGGCTCAACTACTGCTACTGTTTGTTGCACTGAAACAGTGTTACTTAATAGGCAACTTACTGGCAGTTATACCAGTGACACGGTTCCAGCTCGGAAGCCCAGAAGAAGATAGTATGGACCACGACTGCAGATGTCTACATACCAGATTAAAATTGACTTATGTTCGAATGTAATCACTGAGTTCAAAATGTGTTACCTTAAAAACAAATACTATGCTTCAAGTCTGTGATACATCACGAGCATATTCAGGTAGGCTAAATTTTGACCTGTAGTTCGAAATTACTTTCTTCTTACTTTACTAGTCCTCTTGAACCCGCAGTTTAGTAGGCGCAAATATATGTTGTCTGCGTTCACATCACTATTATTTGCAGATTATTCTTCATTATTTTGTACTGGTATTTCTTGTTCTGTATTTTCACATTTTGCTAAGTTGCTGCTTGTTCCAGCGGTATAGCTTCGACATTTTACATCTACGATCCTTGCTTAAGACTGGATAGAGGCAAATTAGAATTTTCGTCGACGGAATTGCCTTCAAAATCATTTTTAAAGTCTTCTTTTAGTGTGTATATCTTTTTCTGAAATATCTAATTTCATCTGCTTCCAAATTGGACAAATTTTCAATGCTAGGACTGTACCAAATCAATCTACCACAGGAACTTTAACTAATATTGTCATCTCCATAGGTCGAAAAACAGATGTTTTAAGGAAGACTAATGTATAATACATCTGTAATCCGGGTGTGTTTCGGGGTTAAATTTACATTTCATTTTAGTCTATAGATACTTATAATAGAAAGTAAATCTAATATTTCACGAACTCTATCTAGTGTCATCTTAGTAAAAAGAATCTAGAGAATAACGTCCTTCCGTTGAAGACACAATAATAAGTAAGGCTGTCATAACAGGAAATATATGTATTTCAAGAAGTTTATTGTGTCATTGAGTTCATATAAAGCCGTGTTCCAAACAGCACATTTATTTAAGGGTTGCTTGATAACCACGCACATACGCTCATCTAATTTACCTTTAGGAAATTAAGTCAACAACCTGTGTAATATACGTACATACCTTTTATAATTAATAATGTCGCAGTCTGTTAACTTTGCCTCAGTATGCTTAGTTTTATTAAGTGGAAAAACTATTTTGTGGAAAAAAGAAAGCAAAGTTTCAGAGAGAGCGTTTAACTCTGTGATACACGCCCTGCATTTTAAAATCGTAAGAATTAATTTAAATCACATTACCACAGAGTCAACTTAATTTGCATTGCTTTAAGCACACGTTTTTTCTACACTCGCTTCAGAATCAACACTGCTAATTCATCATCTAAAATTATTTTAATATTTCAACAAAGAACACTAAATGCAACACTATTCGCTAACGAGTTGGATTGTGAATTACACTTCAAACTGAATTTCCTAGAGCTGCGGTAAAATTTTACGTTTCCAAACTTTCTTAACAAAGTTTCTCGAAGCCAAAGTTTGTTGCACAACTGCATATATAACATAATTCAACGTACTTCTTTAATATAATCAACAGTCGATCAGAAACCAAATTTTGCGTTTCCGTGAAGTTAAATTTCATTTAAAAGAGGCAACTATTGCATTTTTCAACTTTGCATAGCTGCATTTACATTTGAGAACTCAAAACTGAAAAATAGTTTATTCCAAGTACCTTAATTAGGTAGACTATGTAACGTTTCAATACACTTATTAAGAGAAGCGTTAAACGTCTTAATTTTACGGTAAAATACACTTTTATGACATTGTTACTAAAACGCATAGAATATTATTGACTATTTGTCAAACCAAAGTTGTTTTAGACTGGAAATAAACATATTTCTTTCATTTGAGAATAATTCGTATGCCAATAATACAGTGTTTACGATGTGTTTCGAGTATATCAACTCTGTTCAGGCAAACTATGTTGTTATTAACGAATTTATTCTCTGTCAGCAATCCTATCGTTTACGATATAGCAAAGAAAGCAAAAACAATATTCCCTTTATCATCCATTGTCGTCACAATGCGCGAATGGACAGAACACATTTGAACTTGGCGTACGACATTTGGTGCATATCTGATAATAATTCAAATGTTATAACACGTTGTTTACGATACGTTACGAGTGTACTAACACTCAGCAGGCAAACTGTGGTGCTTTAAACGCACTCATTCTTTGTGCTGTGTTTCGATCTGCCAAAAGTACTAGCGATGCGCTCAATTTATACACTTCAGTGCGCGCTAGATGTGAAAATAAACAAACGAATTTTACAAAAACAGATAAAGCGAGAGTTCTACAATGTGGAAGATTTCCTTATAACAATTGCAGACATTGGCGTATAGCATATGTCAACTGCACACATATATACACTCCGCGCAACATGAATAGGACCACCCGACTTGTTGCAAGCTTTCGGTGGTTTGAAAAACAATTCATTTACTAAAAATACAATGCAAGTTTGTAATGGTATGATATGGCAAATAATACGCATTATTGCGCAATAGTGCCTAACGTTATGCATTGGGTGACGTAAGTACCACATACATATAAAATGCACCGCGCCGGTTGGATACGACCAGTATTTAATAGTAAGCTACCGGATGAGTGTCGAGTTACAACGTGTATCCGGATAAACAAACATCTGTAATTAAGGGTATTGTGCAACGATGGGACGACAGAAGTGCTTAAGTATGGAAGAAATTGGAAAAATTAAAGCGTTCCATCAAGAAGGGTATTCCTCAAGGGCTACTGCAAAGAAAATAAGTCGATCACACCAGGTTGTGAACAATTTTATTAGGGATCTCGAGAATTATGGAAAACGTTTTAAAGGGCGAACAACATCCGTTACAACTAAGAGAGAACGTCGAGCCATATTACGCGAAGCATCGAATTCGGCATTAACGGCAAGACAAATCGCGAATAACGTTGGAACGAATGCATCGGTAAGAACTGTACAGAAGTTACTGAAGACCTGTCCGCATTTGAAACGTTTGAAAATTAAACGACGGCCTCCTTTAAGGGAATTTCAGCGCACTGCACGTCTTCAGTTTGCTCAAGCAAAAATGGGGTGGACAAGAGAATGGCAAACTGTTATTTTCAGTGACGAGAAGAAGTTTAATTTAGATGGCCCGGATGGGTTTTCTTATTATTTCCACGATTTACGTAAAGATGAAGTGATTCAGTCACGAAGGCGAGCCGATGTTGGTTCAGTCATGGTATGGGGAGCTGTTTCCTATAACGGACCTGTTGATTTAGTAATAGTGAAGGGCAGACAGAATTCGGAAAAGTACGTCCAGCTGCTGCAACAGGTGAAAGACAAATTTTCCAACGTTATGGCAGGTGGGCCATTTATTTTCCAACAGGATAATGCCAGTATTCATACCGCGCGCATTGTTCGACGCTCGTTTCAAGAACAAGGCATGGAGGTTCTCGATTGGCCATCGCTCTCCCCCGACCTGAACATCATAGAAAATGTTTGGGGATGGTTGTCGCGTAAATTGTACTCCAATGCTACCCAATTCAGTTGCGCTGACGAACTAGAGCAGGCGCTGAAACGAAGTTGGGCAGAACTTCCCGTTGACTACTTGAGAACCCTGTATAATTCCATTCCATCCCGACTATTTGAGGTTATAAGAAATAATGGCAAAAGTACTCATTATTGAACAATAAAGTATTTTGTTATCGCAAACGAATCTTTTATTTTGTAGATTGGTCGTATTCAAGTGGCGTTTAATTACTCTACTTATTGTCATTAGTAACGTACATTTGCACTGACTTTTACAAAAATTATATTTGGTACCTACATACATCTTTTTATCAACCCTCTTATTTTCGAAAATAACAATTCCAGCGCGCGACCATGTTTATACCAACTACAAATGTCATATATGCAGTTGGTCCTATTCATGTTGCGCGGAGTGTATGTATATATACTTACTTTATCTATTTTAACTGTAATTGTTGTTTCGTTGTTATTTATTTTTGTATAATACTTATGACATATTCCATGTTTTTTGACATTATGGAACGTATTAAATATTATTATTATAATTATTATTAAAATAACATCGTTTGCCTGAAGAGAGTTAGAGAGTTGATATACTAGAAATGCGTTATAAACACGATGTTATTAGCATTAAAATTATTCTTAGACGTTCATCAAATAGCGTATGCTAAGTTTAAAAGTGTTCTGTTCATAAATGCATCCTGAAGATAAATATTCGTTACAACGACCACGAAATTTGTTTCTCAGGGAAATTTAATGTTTAGACGATAGTAGGAAGTATTGTGTTTTATATTTCTTATATGTGTACATAGCATTTCTGGTGAAATAAACCCTTTGTTATTCACTCTTTCAACCACTCGCTTCTAAAGTCTATTAGAAGATTTTGGAAATGTAAACACTGGATTAATTCAGCCTTTACTAGATGCAAATTCATATTCGCTTATTAATTTTTTGATTCATTATTTTCAACGCACATGCCAATTTAAAATATTATAAAATAAGTACTAATACATGTGCTATAAGATCGTACATAAGAATATTAATAATACGTCAAAACACACAACCAACTGACAATACTGTACACAAGTTCAAGACATCTAACAGCATGGTCTCCAAACTACTATATCTATGTAAGACCACACACATTTGGACACACATAAGACAGTCACAGCTAAGTGGTATACTGAACAGTGCCTGCCTAAAGTCGTTGTATCTATGAAGAACCTGCTGTCAATATCAAGAATGGGCACCTGGTTCCTACATAACGATAATGTTCCAGCTCACCACGCCAAAGCCTGCATCGAATATTTGACCACGACAGGATTGAAACTTCTCGAGTGCCCTCCATACAGTCCTGACAATGCTCTCTGTGACTTTGCACTGTTCCTGCATGTGAAAATGTAGCTAAAAGGGACGCGGTCTTCCAGTGATGAGGACCTTCTACGGGCCTGGTACAACCAGTGTGCTTTACTGCCTAGTGAAACTTGGCAGAACTGGTTTAAAGATTGGTTTCGAAGGATGAGGAGGTGTATCGAGTGTAGAGGAAATTACTTTGAAAAAATGAAATAAACAAAGCTGTATTGCAAAACTTTCCTAGTACCCTTTGTATATAAACAGTTTTCTGAAGTAGTCGTTTAGAACGACTTTTGATTTAGAAATCATCCCTGATCGTCTTATACAAGTTTTATAATGTCTTATATAAGTCTTTTGTTGATAAAATTTTATCTATTATTTGAGAGTTATATCCATTATTATTTTCAAACAGTTTTATTCTTTTTCAATATAACTTTTGGCATGGATATGTGGATCAATCTGTAAGTCATATAATTTTACGCTACTAATTTACTCTGATTACTGATATATTGACCTATGTATTGTGTATTTTTAACAATCTACACATTTATTTTAAATATAAAAATGTAATTCCTTATTTGGTATTTGTATGTGCAAATGTAGTCTTTGTCATTTTGTCATAGACAGTCGATAATGCAATGCATTTATGCGATATTCAGATACCGTTCTCTACGCCGCCAAGTAATAAACTATCAAATGGAGGACATGATTCAAATTTCATCATGTATCCATCATATCCGGTCTGTAATATGAACGAAGTAAACTCCTTCGATGCATACATCAAACACACTGGAGTAATTTTAAAATCTATTTCCAACTGAACGTACTTCATATGGTCGAGAAAGGAACCGAGAGATAGAGAAGAGAGCGTGTCTTGTGCCGTAAAGAAGGTTCGGACATCAATATTCAAAGTTTGTCCCAGCGCGCTATCATTTATTATATGTCTCGGGATAGGGGGAGCTTTGCCCCTTCGCCTCCCCATCCTCATCCTAACTGCAACCAATTTAAGAGATGGCCCGACGGCTATTATCCTGCCGCATCCTTTGCATTCCTACGAGTTTTCGATTCTTAATACTTCCGACACACTTCGTTCGGTTTAAATTACCTTAGTAGACAAATTCTACCCACGACAAGAGCAAATGTTTGGAAAATATCGAGGGAGTGCAAGCACCCTTTGGATTTTAATTAAGGCGTTTTAAGTGAATATTAAGGGTCGAATTAAGGGTAGTGTAAATATTAAAATTAATTATTTAAGCAACACACTGAACGCATATTTTAAGAGAACCTTATCTTTCTTAGGACTTAGCAAATGTTTAATTAAAATATAATTAATTAAATGTAATTATTTCTTGTTTTAGAGAAGTTGAAACAACGCGCAGGTAAGTCTCCACGGCAATAGTATTATCTCATTTAAAACAAGTTGTAATACATTGCAGTACATGAACAGCACAGAACAAAATAAACACCTGGAGTACAATGTGTTCAGTTACCTCATATGTAACTACGAAATAAAAATAAATATAGCAACTTTGTGGTTTGAAATTTCGTTTGTTCCTCAATGTAATGCCTTGTTATCGCGATTTGGATCAACGTCGCTGTGCTTTGAAATTGAAAACTACCAAATTCGATAAAATAAACATACAGGGTAGCCTTAAATTTCTGGCCTGCAAAGTACTTTTTAGTTGTGGAAACAGGTGGCAGTCCGACGAATAACATAGTTGCTGAAACAAATGGAAGCCAAATTCGTTATTTTTTGTCATAACAGAAACATTTGTGGGATCTCATTTTGACTTGAGGGAATTAAATTTTTCCATTGCTAAACCAAGGACGCCTCTCATTAATTGTTGATTTTAACTTGTCTAAAAGACTCACGTAATATATGCCTGTGATGGTTTGGCCTTTCGGAAAGTAATCAGGAAGAGGAATACATTTTGTATAACAAAAAATAGAAATCATTGCCTTTGTTGCAAATGGAATCATCGTTTTCTCCGGGGGAAGAGAACTCCTGAGCTGTTTAGATTGTCGTTTCATTTCAGGGGTATAATAATGAAGTCAAGTCTAATCTGTGGTGATTAATCTACGCGTAAAATCCGTTTCGTTCTTTCGAAAACGATCACAAAGTATCTGTCCGGGTATTTACTCTGCAAATGTTTACACTTAACCCCCTCGATTTCTTTAGTTTCCATGTAGTTGGTGATTTCTTCCGCAGAAATGTTTGGGTCCAGGTTGTACACATGCAAATGACTGTATATTTGAACTCCTTTAATCGTGGCAGCACAGTTTGTTTAGCGCATTAGATCATGTTTTTTTTGTTTTCGTTTTTTTGGTAAAACTTATACCCACGCAATGACATCTATTGGTGCTGTTATTACTTCAACATCACCCGTAGCTTGCCCAGATGAGCGTTTATTTTCTGTCGCTGCTTTTGTCATTTTTTGCAACATAGATTTTGCTGTATTTTCAGACGTTGAAAATAGATCTTGTTTTCTCTGTTTAACATTTTGTTTCTCGAGGATAGTTTCTTTGCAATTTGATGGTAACTTTCTATTTATTTCGCTATTACTAGAAATAATTTGTGTGCTTTTAGTATAAGGATTATTTGTTAATAATCTAATTAGATCTATGTTAGTTTGTTTGAGTGTTTCGATTCCAGTTTTGAGATCATGGATCTTACGAGGGTAGTTTGATAAGTGATTTGGCACCCTCAGACTTCCATCTATTCCTAAATTTGAAAAAATTTGTTTCTGGAAAGCGATTCACATCCAACGAAGAAGTTGAAAGGACCGTAGAAGAATATTTTGACAGCCTTCCAGACTCTCACTTCCGGGAAGGAATATTGATGTTAGAAAAACGCTGGACCAAGTGTGTTGAACTCAAGGGAGATTATTTAGAAAAATAAAATCATCTTTTAAATTTCAATCGCAGTCTTTCATTGTCAGACCGAGAACTTTTCACCTTGCTCACGTAATGATAGTTATTATTTTGTATCTAATTATGTAAATGTTGTACTAAGGACCCCAAAATCATTTTAAAGTAAAAAAAAACGGCATACTCCATTGTGATAATTTAAAATTACGAATATCTAAATTGATAAATTGACATTAACGTCACTTGAATAAAAGATACGTGTGTGTGCTCGTAAAAAAACATGCACATGTATATTTAGCATCCCACCCTAGTACGTGATGAAATATTTTGGAGAGAATTTATGTGACGAACGGGTCACAGGCATAAAATTCCCATGCGAACCGGGGCTTTTAGTCGCGGTAAGTGAGTTTAATGTATTTTTAACATGCATTCGACCCCGGAGTGTCCGAATTCAGCTTATTCTTCTTCACATTATCCCCCTTTACCTATTATGTTAAGGCCGTCAACTACTAATAAATCCACGAAATGGACTCGATTATTTTAACAAATTACATTCATTTTTTTAACGAATGTATAATGTGTGAAATTCATCACTTATTGTCGATAGAGGCACTGACCGAGACGGACGTTTTGTGCAGCGTCACCACTCCAAATACTGACGCTGAAGACCATCCGAAAGCGACAGAACAACTCCAGAAGATGACGAGTGAGAGCTCGTTGAAACGTCGAGAGAACAGATCTTGTCGGAATGCAACTCACACGCGGCTTGTAATCCAAGGAAATACATTTTCATCGTGCGTCTTCGAAAACATCAAATGTAACAATATTTCATTCTCGGTTAATACCAGGGTACCTTAAGAGGCAACCACGCTTAAAACTTCAGATAATTATTTATAGAAGTTGACGGTTCGATGCACTCTCAGGACAGTACCAGTACCAATGTCACTAAATGCCTCAATGCAGTTCAGATTCAAAGACTAGATTGGCTACCATATACTTTTGACAATACCAATTTTGGCAAGTCGAGAATTTCGTTAAAATTAAAAGCTTGGAATTAAGGTTTCGTAATATGTAAAAAAGTAATTCTGATCTAGCAAAATGCGAGCTCAATATTATTTCTAGCAAAATCTTTCAAAGCTTTAGAGATTTACGCGTTACGGTGGTATTTTGACATGATTTTTCAACTTTCTCTTTCTCTCAAGGTTGTACCGAAATACCTAGAAAAATTGTGATATCAGACTCATTTTTATGGGGTTTGAAAATGTCAGCATGCGGATATTGATTTCTGTACAACAATTTTCGAAAATTACTAACATTTGCTGGTAAATCCCTTTGAAAAAATTGAGGTTCTGGTAGTAATGAAAAGTTTGGAATTAAACTAAACAGGAATTTCGAACTACCAGAATACAAGCTCCATACTACTTCTAACAGAATCATTCTAGACGTTAGGGATAGTTCATATATACGTTAAAAAGTTCATATTTTGACATGGTTCTTCAACTTTATTATTCTCTCAAGATCGAGCCAAAAGACTAGGGTAAATTTTGATTTTAGAATCGTTCCTAAGATCGTCGACAATGCCAGTACACTAACAATGGTTACTGTGAAACAGCTTTCGAAATTTACCGACTTTTGCAAGTATTCTTTTGGAAAAATCGAGATTTTCGTTAAACTTAAAAATTTCGAATTAACCTTTCGCAATACGTAAAATAGTAATTCAGAACTAGCAAAACAGCAACTCGATGCTATTTGCAGCAAAATCTAGCACGAGTGCATTGATTAGTATGCAAAAACTTTTCCATGTTTTTATTTTTGCAACAAACTTTGAAGTCTATGCCACTAGACATTTAATCCATTAAATTAATTAAGGCTAATATAACCGCTTTCCACAATAATTCTTGTATTCTGTATACGTATTTCGACAACTAAATTGTCTTCATTGGCAGATAACACAGTGTTACATCTGGAACCAAGGCAAAATCGGCACAAGTGCGTACTAGACTTATACCATCGATAACCAAATACATACAGCGTGTGTTTAGCTTTCAACGGTGTAAGTCTAGTGCTGACTTCGTAAAAAGCTAAACGCACACTGCGTGTGTGTGTTAGTCTTTCGATGGTGTAAGTACGACACGGACTTTGTATTTGTACGAATTTTGCTGTGGTTCCAGGTGTAACACTGATTAATTATCTGCTGATGATGACAATTTATTTATCGAGCTATGTACATATATAGAATACGAAAATTACTATGGAGAGGGGTTTTATTAATCTAAATTGATTAAATTAACCAACAAGTCCCCGTTAAAATTGACCTTCATCTAGCGACATCGAAATCCAATTAGAGTTAAATATTAATGCACGTATGATTCGCCGAAGACAACAGTAAAACAACTTACATGATAGAGTTGCTAGATAAGTGCCGTTACTGAGCACCAGAAATATAAAAAAAATCGACAGAGCCTGCGAGTCAGCATCTAAACTAAAGTGACTCGCAAAATGTTTGAGGATGGGGAAATATTTTGTTGGGTGCTGAAACTGAAATAAATATGGTGGGTTCCGATGGTAAACTATATGCGAGATGGCCACCAAGAACCGAATTGCTGCCAAAATATATCAAAAAACCGTAAAACGTGGCGGTGATAATATTAAGATATAAGCAATTTATTGGGTAAAAGAGTATATGGGCCAAAATGTGATTTTATTTCTTTTTAATTCTAATTTTCAACTTTTCAAATTTACTTTTTACCGAATATAGTTAAATTAAACTTGACTAGTACTTTATTATTGTATTGTTTTCTTAATGGAGTAATCTGTTGGACTACAAAGACAATTATTATTATCAAATGCATGGTGCGCCGACCACATTCTTCACTTAAATACGACGATAGTTTGACAAGTAGTGAGAATGACACATAGGTGGCGCTCTAATTGGTAAAACAAATGCACTGTAATTTAGGTTGCCTATTTATATCTTTACATTCCGATATTTAGATAAATCGGTTGATTAGTTTATTTTTGACAGCTGATTGAAAACGAAGCAGCACGTCGTTTTGTTAAAATGGAAAAAGCAGAGTATCGTGTGGTGATTAAATACTTCGTAATTAAGGGTATGGAAGATACCGAAATAAAAGATGAGTTACGGGAAACATTAGGTGAATTTGCTCCACCATTCGCCACAATAAGTAGATGGATAAATTAATTTAAACGTGGTAGAACAAGCTGTGTTGATGAAGCGCGCTCTGGAGCACCCAAAATCGTGACTTCTAAGGAAACGATTATAAAAATCCATAATATTATTACGCAAGATCGACGACTCAAAATGGGAGAGATAGCAGACATGGTAAACATTTCAACAGAACGCGTACACCACATTTCAACGAAAGAATGGGGCCTTTCCAAGCTTTCGGCAAGATGGGTGCCGCGATTGCTTACGACTGATCAAAAGTTCACTCGTTTGCCCATTTCCAAGGAGTGTTTCTACCTTTATAAGCGGAATCCGGTTGATTCTTGTAGGCGATTTGTTACTTGCGATGAAACTTGGAAACACTACAGTACACCCGAAACTAAACAACAGTCGAAACAATGGTTAGAATGTGGTTCTGCACCTCCAAAGAAAGCGAAAACCACTTTTTCGGCAAACAAGGTGATGGCATCAATTTTTTGGGATTCAAAGGGCATTTTGCTCATTGATTACCTTCAGAAAGGTGCCACAATAAACGGACAATACTATGCAGAACTTCTACAAAAATTAAATGTTGAGATTCGTGCTAAACGGCCATGAATGGCAAAGAAAAGATTCTGTTTCACCAATAAAACGCTCCCTCGCATACCAGCACAGTTGCGATGTCCAAAATCCACGAGTTGCATTTTAAATTAGTACCGCATGCACCTTGTTCGCCGGATCTAGCCCCTTCCGACTTCCACCTTTTTCCAAAATTGAAAACGGCACTAGGTGAAAGAAATTTTCATCTAACGACGAGTTTATCATCTTCGTAAATGAGTATTTTGCAAGCCTTCCGAAATCGCATTTTAGAGATGACATAAGGGCATTGGAGCACCGTTGGAATAAATGTATTGCTCTTTTAGGAGAATATGTTGAAAAATAAAAATTATTTTGTATTTAAAAAATTCGTTTATCTTTTCCATTCTCACTACTTGTCAAACTATCCTCGTATATCAAAGCTGATTTTTAATAACAGCAAACAGAATTATTTATATTCGAGAAATTCTATGATATAAATTTTACATGTACATACATACATCCTGTATATTCACATCGTCATTTACAAACTAAGTTTCACTTTTTAACTGATTATTTTACTAATTACGAAATATGTAATAATTTCTCGAGCCATTGCTATGTATAGTACCCACGAAATTTATTAAAGTTTGGTTGTAAAATCGATAAAATTTATGCAAACTCATTAATAATCGGTAATAACGGCACACGTTTAACGAAGCAATTAAAAATCTGTCATTAAGCTGTCATATTTATATGCTAAAATATCTAATGTCTACGTTACGCTGTGGAGGAATTCGAATCAATTTTCCGGCCAAAGTTACGGTACATGCATACGTACATATATAATATTCCTACTCGAGATTCAATTTTTGAGAAGCATTGACATGGATTTGAACTGCATTAAAATATCAAATGCGAAATATGAAGTCGAACGATCGGTGACGTCGACTGAGGCGAAAGCGTGATCTGTATAGTAAAATATTTATTTTTAATTTCGAAAATGGCTATTTGCATAACAAAAACTTGTCTGTCATGCAAAATAAAATTGGTACATTCAGTACATGTTCTACGGGATCGTAGTTTGGAATTTTGAATCGTGGTTTTGGTATTACTTAATTTTGTTTACAATTAACGGTTAATATAAAATGCTTCTACAAAATAAATATAAAAAATAATTACCAGACAGTCAACGTAAAACATGATAAATAGAATTTCATACGAATGACATAAATTGTCCTACCATACTTATTCGTAAATGCAAATATTTCCGGATGTTCACATTATCTTCAATATTTACCAGGTGTACCGGAAAGTCACTATCGGTTTTTTTAACAGATGTCGCTAGGCTTATGCAATGTTATGATTTGACGCATAATGTAATTTTATTCTACTGACATCACGCTACAAAGCCATACATGTTATACTTTGCGAAAGTAACACCGTCATAGATTTATACCTCGTTGAAAATGTGGAGTTCCGTGCCTGACAAAGTGCATTTGCGGCACGCATTACTTTTCTTAGTTAATCAAAAGAAAAAAGCCGCTGAAAGTCATCGTTTGCTGGTAGAAACCTACGGTAAGCATGCTCCAGCCATAAAAAACTTATGAGGCGTGGTTTCGACAGTTAAACAGTGGTGATTTCGATGTGCAAGACAAAGAATGTTTTGGTAAACTGAAAAACTTTGAAGATGCGAAACTGCACGAGTTATTGGATGAAAACCCAACACATGCCGAAAAAAAATTGGCTAAAGCTTTAAATGTGGCCCAAGAAATGATCAGCCACCGATTACGAGTAATAGGAAAGTCCAAAAGATGAGAAAATGGGTGCCACATCAATTAAATGACAGGCAAATGGAAAGTCGAAATATCATCTGTGAAATGCTGCTTCAAAGGTATGAAGGTATGATCGGAAGTCATTTCTGCATCGAATAGTTTCGTACCACTTGTATGGGACATAGGAAAGTCCAAACAGTTTCAGTGCAGTAGAAAATGGGTGCCACATCAATTAAATGACAGGCAAATGGAAAGTAATTTACATTCCCCTCTAATACTATACAACGTATAAAACTATGCAATATGGATGAAAACCTACAAACGAAGACTCACACTGCATTACGTGCATACATAACACCGAAAACTACTGCTTCAAAGGTATCGATTACGCCACTAACTTTAAAATTCTTTTAACTACTTTTGTATTGTTAGAGGCACTTAATTACATATTTTTCTATTCTGTAGTTTCGGTTTGCAACAATCCTTTCACGATTCAACTATTACATACAATATTAAAAAAAGAATCTCATCATTACTGTATAAAATATTCTCACTCATCCCATTATAAGTGGTATATAACATGAACTCACCTATTTCTAGGTATTTCTGATGTACGGAATCGTATTCGTCCCAGACAATAGATCTAAATCGATTTCGTTCTCTTGAAGCGGCTAAAACGGGTTCTTGCTTGTGATGTTCGTTCGGATTTCTGGAATAAGAAAGCACATGTAATACTTCGTGTATACGATTGAAATGATCGCTAACTTTATACAAGTAAAATGTTTTTTAAGGATAAAATTTGTACCGTGTAAAACTACGAATGCAATTTTAAATAAAAAAAGTGCATTACATCGAATCTACGTTATTTACGACGTACAATTGGCCGTTGAATTAGGACCACAACAGGAATTTTAAATTAATGAGAATAATTTTTGAATTTTTGGCAAATACATGTATCTATTCCTAAGTATTTACTGCCTTTATATACTGCCCTTTATAACAATCTGATTTAAGCTATGGTAATTCTAACTCGTAATGATATTGGTAATGATGTAACTACCTGCTCCTCGAGGGCTCCAACCGCATTACTTTGTGGAAATGTTTGACTATAGTTTATCTCTAACCCTGTTTGAGTAATAACTAGTGAAATTAAGTGAAAAGCACTGTACGCCGTCTTACGAATCGAGTAGAAATCTAATCGACCGAGAGATGAAATATTTTCAAACGCTCCATTTATGCTTGTCGATAGAGTCAGACTGGCTGAAGAGTGGTCGCATTCCACGAAACGCGCGTCTCGGTCAGTAACATATATTTAACGACTTTTTAAATTGTGGTGGCACAGGTCGAGAAATTAGTCACGTACATCGATGGCTTGGTCATCTAACGTGGTTTGAAGACATTACATTATTCGTTCGACCAGCTTATTATTCAATCCATAAGAGCGTGTACTGTGCCTTTCACTGATCAGTATGTCATTTGATTGTATATCAATTGGTCTATTCATCGTTATCAATAGAGTCAGACTAGTTTAAGAATGCACGACATGCATGTCTCGGTCAGTAACTCTATCGACAACAAATGCTACTGCACGATACTAAAATAAGTATTATTGGAAATTATTTTAATTAAATTTTAGCATTTTGCTTTTGTTTTGCAATTAAATTTTGTCGTACAGGGAGTATGGAACGTTTTTTTTATAATTCTATTAATACATTTTGATATTCTCTTTTAAATTATTTTATTTATTATTCGAAAACTAAGAAGATGGACACGATCTACTTATAAAGATGAACTACACGAAAGTAAAAAAAATTAAAAAATGTGTATAAAGAAACTTATCCTAACTAAACATGTGTAAACCCTTTATATGTATACGCAAGTATGTATGTATGTATATATATGTTGACTCAGGTTTGTTTACTGGTCCCATCTCATACCACTAGATCTTGCGACTCGTTTGTTACTCCCAGAGCTAGGACTAATGTTCTCCTGGTGGCACCGCTAGCTCATATATGCAGGAACGCTAACAGGATGTGTCCCGATCCCCTTTTCTGGGAAATAATCCCTTTAATCGGGTGTTGGTCCACTTCGGCCTTTATTTTTTCATTATTTTGTAAATATATATTTAATTTTGTATGTATTAATTAAGCCCTATGTATGTTTTAATTTGCTTACATATCTAATTAAGATTTTTTTTAAAAATTTTTTATTGCTGCTTACACTGTACTTACTATATTGGATTGGTCCTCTAATGGCCTATTTTGTTGGACAATAAAGATTATTATTATTATTATTATTATTATTCTAAGTATATATATAATAATAATAATAATAATAATAATTACTTTATTTTACTAACTCATACGAAACGAAATAGTAACGTCAAATGTTTGTTATGTGTTTTGTGTGTGTGTGTGTGTGTGCATGTGTGTGTGTTCTCATGTATAATATATTTACATTAACATTTTTTCATAAATTCTGTGAATTCATTAACTGTATAAAAGGCATTTTGCAACAGAAGTGACTTTAGTTGTTTTTAAAGTCCAAAAATTGCTTCTCAATCTATTCTGAGGGTTGCGTATTAGTAGTATATATATATATATATATATATATAGATAGATATAAGAATGCCGATGTATCCTTTATTTTATTAGACTGCCTAGTATTTCCCCCGTTCTAATATTATTACATACTTAATACATAAGTGCAGCTGCATGAAATTACAGATAATAAAAATTGTATAATATACAGTAGGATCCTCACATACATAGATTTCATTGTCGTACTATTTTATTGATTAAAGATATTTTAATTTCAAAAAATTTCTTTTTAAATTTAATTCCGACATCGACAAAACAAATGACATATCACTCGAAGAAAAGAATCAGTGTCTCCTCCTTGGAAACAGGAATGTTTTCGCAACGTGAAATAGTATGGAAATAAGGTTCTTTTCATCAAACTGTAGTGAGAGTTGAGAAATTAGTCAAAGAAGCAATTATCTGTGCCAGAATATCTCGAGAAGAAAGAAAAAACCGCTGTACCCGTGATGATTGTCTGATTACAGAAATAGCAAAAGAAAACAGGCAAATGTCACTTGCGTTGATTCATCAATTCTTGAGAGAGAAGTGTTTAAACATATCAAGGTGAATTGTTCGAAAACATTTGTACGAGACCTTACTAAAGTATAGACGTCCGTTAAAAAAATTCAAATTAGCGGAAATGATGAAGAAAGTACGGTACAATTTCGTTAAACTAAACAATAATTACACAGTAGACAATTGGAAAAAGGTGGACACCTCTATTAAATTTTTTAAGACACTTTTATATAATATATTTACTAAGATTGTTGCAAAATTGTAATGTTTTAAACTTTTTATAGGCGATGAATCAAAAGTAGAGGCGTTAACAAAACGAGCTCAGTGCGGAAAAAGATTCATCTGAACGTTCCGAAGGAGAATATACCGCAAAAATAGTGAAACATCCTACTTTCGTGATGATACAGTCATATGTCACAGGAGAGAGTCTAGGAGTTCTCACCTTGTTGAAGGTACGATAAATCAAGGTCAATATAAAAAAGCCATAAATGGGAGTTTAACACCTTATACTCATAACTTGAATAAAAATAGAAAACCATACGTCTTTATGCACAACAATACTTAATGGCATAAAGTAAAATCTGTGAAAGAACACTTTGATACAGAAAAGTTGCAGTTATTGTATTGGCCTGGAAATTCTCCTGGTATGAATCCTATTGAAAATGAATGGAATACATTAAAAATTATCATAGCATCATGGAACTGTATCACTTGAGTAACTAAACTTGTTCCGTATCTGACAATGGTTTCATTTCAAACACTTTTACAGCGTCTCCAGGTGTGCCACAAGGGTCTGGCTTATGATGTGGACTTGAAAATCTTTTCGAAAATTGCATAGTTCTCGGATCGTGTCAGACTTAAAGACTATATAATACTATTCATAAATATTGAGGTTATAATATGATTCGCTTGAATATTGAAATATGTGCTGTTGGTGCTCGAAGGTTATTTGGTAGGGGGCGAAAGAGATGGAAATTAGACGCAACGAGATTAGGAGAGTAAGACGGATGTGATGAAACCTCCCAATCGAGTTCTTGAATAGGAGTTTTTGTAATGTTAGCAGTACTAAGGCGAGCGTTAGCGTGCTGGCAATTAACTTGACGTCCTCCCGGCTTTTCTTATCGAATTGCAGTCTCGAACCGACGGAGTTCTTCACAGTATTGGTTACATTTAGACGATGCGCTCTTCATCCCACTAGATGCATATCAGCTTTTGCAGATGAGTATCAGCCTTTGCCCCAGGAGTTGTCCTTTTCTTAAAGTTAAGCAAGTTTTCTTTGTTATTAATAATAAATCACTGTTTTTGGTCAGCAGTAACAGTGTGGAATCAAAGCAGTCGATGTTTTTGACGAGCTAAGCGATGATGATCTATGAAAGAAGTACAAATGTAGTCATGCTGTTCATGCTGATTCTTGTTGGTTTTGCTCAAAATATGAAGCAACTAAACATTAAATTCTTTACTTCGCCATTGGATTGCAAATGTTTTATGGCCAATTGGGTAGAATCTATTATAATGACCAATTTCGGAAATTATTAGCATATTAAGGCGTCCAAACGATTTTTTTCAAAGTTCAATGGTCATCTTGACAATTGACAATCATTTATGTCAAAATGGCTGTCTTTCAATCGTAAAAATCATTTCCGTGCTGTACTCTCCAAACTATGTTTTCTCCGTAAACCTCACTAATAGCGTTCTAACAATTACTAATTTATTAGCTCCCCATTTAACTTGAAGCTTCTTATGACCTACATCACATTTCATTTTCTTCTGTCAATGAATAAAACAATGTTCTTGCAATCTGGTAAGTAAACTTCCACGGTCGTGGTTCATACTATCTGCTTCTGTCTTTCCGGGCTGGAAAGGCGTCACAGTTTCAGTGCGACAGAAAGTATCAGTAGTTGAGCCCTGAAGATGTCCCATACGAGTGGGTACGAAACGTCGGCAGTTATACCAATGACGCGGTTCCAGCCCGGAAGAACAGAAGAAGATAATCTTTGTACAAATTCACAAATTAAAAAACTATTAGTTAAACAATGATACGATATTAAAATGGCTATGATGAATGCTTAACGATATTTTTATCAAGACGCTGTTGTCCTACTAGTCAAAAACTCTACAAAATTATACATCGATCCGATACTATTAAGACTCAGTATTGTATTCAAAACAGAAGAGATATTTTAGGAATTTTACTTTTGTATTTGAGAGCGAATACATTTAATTCTTCAATTTATTGAGATCCAGATTATCCAACATTTTAATTACAATAGTGAGAAAGAAGTCAGTACTTCTTAACGAATGAAAAAAAATATTTCGGATTCATACGAGAAATATAATTCGATCGAAATGACACGGATGAGATAGAAGTGATGAAAGAAAACAATTTACGAAACGACACCGGAAGCAACATAAACCCGAAGCGCAATAATCACATATCTTATTTATGTCCACGAGGTAACACTTTCATCCGATGAAACGGGCAAAAATAAAGAAACACATACCATTCCAACCACGGTCGCAACCAACACTGCACCATGCGCCATTTAACCTGACTTCGTATAGAGGAGTCACGTGTTCATTTCTAGAAACAGAATATACTGTAATGATACCAGACTTTGATGGCATCCGCACGAATGAATTTTATTTTCGACTTGATGGTTCTTATCGCGAAAGGATCGTATATTGATTGTGGAAGGGGATCCGTTGTCGAAATCTACATTTCAAATCATCTGCATCAGTAGAATACCAGACTACTGCAAAATTTACGACACATATTGAATGAACCATTTTCTTTATTTGGACAATTAGGAACTTATTGCAAAATATTCTTAGGTGACTTCTTAACAGTTGTTTGAATTTACGTAGATTTGCTTAGCTATAAAAGTTACTTTCACAATCTTATATTTCTTTGATATATACAAAAGGTAATAGGAAAGTTTTGCAATACAGCTTTGTTTATATAATTTTTTCAAAGTAATTTCCTTCACACTCAATACACCTCTCCTTTCTCCGAAACCAATATTTAAACCAGTTTTGCGAAGTTTCGCTAGGGAATAAAGTACGCTCGTCCCAAGCGCGCAGAAGGTCCTCATCACTGGAAAACCACCTCCCTAATAGCTCCATTTCCACATGCGGGAACAGTGCAATGTCGCAGGGAGCACAATCTGGACTGTGGTGAGGGTGCTCGAGAGGTTTCAATCCTGTCGTGGTCAAATATTCGGTGCAGGCTTTGGCGCGGTGAGCTGGAGCATTATCGTGATGGAGGAACCAGGTGTCCATTCTTGACTTTAGCCGCAGGTTCATCATAGGTCCAATGACTTTAGGCAGGCACTGTTCAGTATACCACTTAGCTGTGACTGTCTTCTATGTGTCCAAAACGACGCGTTCCACTCGATTTGAAAAATTCAGATATCATTTTCTTCTTTACAGATCGGGATTTTATGACAACTACGGGTGTGTCCTCAACATCAAAGACCCAAACTTTGTTTTGGGCTTTGGTCGGCACATCGTAATAGTACAGCCAAGTCTTGTCACCTGTCACGATGTTGTTCACATACCGAGATTGTCCCTTATTAAACTTTTTTAGCATCTCCCGGCACCAAGTCACACGTCGTGTCATCTGCTCTTGAATCAATCGATGCGGCACCCAGAGAGCAAAGTTTCTTCACGTGCGAATGATCATGCAGAATCGAACGAATTACTGGTGAATTTAGGCCTGTACCCTCTGTCTGTTGGTAGGTGGCTCGGCTCTCCTCGCCAAGCATTTTCCGCACAGTAGTAACGTTTTCCTCCGCAACTGATGTCCGTGGCCTTCCCGGCCTCTCAGCATCCTCTACTGTTGAATTTCCCTTTGGAATTCTCTATACAACCTGAATATTGTTGTGCGATGTGGACAAGCATCACCTAGTGCAAAAGTCATTTCTTCGAAGCACTGGTCTATGTTTAAACACACGTCATCGCAAGCACTTTACACTCTCACTGCCAATGAATAACTGAGTCCATCGACATGGTGCGGCGGCTACTATGCACGTATGAACATGTATCAACGTGCTGTAACAAGCTTTTTTGGCTCTCGATGAAGATAGGCTCTTCCAGTGCATGGATTGGCGCTTCGTTTCAGGATCATTGGTAAAAGACCAAGATTTGTCACATGTTATTATCCTTTCCTAATAAGTTTAGGTCGTTTTCAATGGCATTCAAATTGTCAGTGCAAACATTTTTGCGAGTTTCTTATTGTTCGAACGTGACAATTTTAGACACCATTTTGGCACACACTTTTTGCATGTTAAAACTGTTATATAAAATTTGTCGTACGGATTCTTTATCGATTTCTACAGTTTCAGCAATAACACGAATACTTAACAGACGGCCTTTGACGGGGGGGGCGACCCGGGCTTGATTCATCTTCAACGTCTTCTCGGCCATCTTAAAAATGCTTAAACCACTCAAAAACACGTGCACACGCTAAACATTTATTGCCATGCATTTCTTTCAATAAATTATAAGTTTCGGTAGCGGTTTTTCCAAGATTCATGTGAAATTTCACAATAATTCGTTGCTGTATTGTTACACTTAACATTTTTCCGGCGAAACAAAAGAACAACTCTAATGCGAACGAAGGCTGCGGCTATACTGATTTGTTTAAAGAAGCGAGAGGCACTGCATTCGAAAGAGAAGGCTACACGATAAATAGCTGTCGGTCGTTGGCGTT
The DNA here is from genome assembly GCA_031893035.1 of Dermolepida albohirtum. NCBI lineage: Eukaryota > Metazoa > Arthropoda > Insecta > Coleoptera > Scarabaeidae > Dermolepida > Dermolepida albohirtum. The sequence goes on along the minus strand of JAVIWB010002850.1, from coordinate 208,973 downwards.
TTGCGCATGCGCACTTCTTCTATACCAGCGTCAGTCTCGCTATTTAATAGGCACACCTCGTATAGTTTCACCAAAAGAAAAACAAATGAAACATGTAAAAGATAAATAAAAATACTGGAATTATAAAATACTTACGACGATATTTTATAATAAAACAACGATTAAAGTTTTCACTCCAGTGAATTTTAAGTTAAAAATAAGTATAATAATTTAATTGGAAGTGTTACATCCACTTCTGTACCTTCTACGGTTAAACTTCTTTCCAAAGTCGTACATGTGCCTTAACTATTTTAGTCCTTACTCACAATTTTCTTGATGCATCTATTTCTATATTTGTATTTTTTTGTATTAATGATAAAAACATTTACATGCAATTTATTTTCAAAACAAAATCCGTTGCATCTCGACAGATTAGTGAAAATTGGAGTTTAATTAAAATTCCAAATTGATACTAGATTGACAATTCTTTAATAATCAAGTGGTTAAAATTATAGCCAACTACTTTCCGAGTCCATCAACAATTGCATACGTATAATATTTTAAAGTAAACTTACAGAAAACATATAAATACTTATATTTTTATTTCGATGAAAGATATAACCTGAATGTACTCCCAACCACATTTCAAAATAGAAGACGGCAAACTTACATCTCAAACGAAAATGTCTGCTTATTTTACATACATATATTGTCATGCCAAACAACATACATACATATAACACAACACACAAAGGACACAAATTTTAACGATCTCGCAATCTCGTTGTGCATAGCAAACGTCATAACTTACGTGGATTAGTCTCGAGTGAATTTTTCCAAACGAAAAATCTCCGAGAATACGTAAATATCTAGTTTTAAAATATAATGCAGGATAATCTTGTTTAAAACTTTCTTCAACATAAATCTCTGGTCTAATGCGGTTCTTTTTTTCGAAAACGAAAGAAGGGAAATAATATTGTTGATAAACGGTAAAAATATGTTACACATACAAGAGTAATTTGTTATACGCATTGTAATTTTGATTTTGATGGAGTCTGTGGTTGATTAATCTAATCACTGAAGGTTGATATACAACCCCTTCCTACATTAATTTTCGTAATTCTGTATACGTATTTCGACAACTAAGTTGTCATCATCAGCAGATAAATTAAGCAGTATTGTACCTGGAGAACTAGGGCAATAAATACCCGTACGAAACAATTAATTCCGCACGCGATCCGTACCGCTGAAAGCCAAGACGCACACTGTATATTCGTTTCACATAATTTTTAAAAATTGCGTTTTAGCCCTAAACTAAGATAAAAAAGGAAGAAAACAGAAAGGAACGAAACATACCTACATTGATTTATTGCACTGATCATTGTCCGTCTTTAAGAGACTAAACAAAGATAAATAACAATTAGGGCCAGTGTCAGTATTCAACACATGGCCTTTATTCTTTAAAATGTACATGTTTTCATACATGCCTAATTCACGATAATTCCGCACGTTCTTTATCAAATGCAAACAATCCGTGTTAACACTATGATTATTTTCTAACACATGTTTTGCTATACCTGATTTTTCTGGTCGGTTGAACTTTATGTGAGCAATATGTTCTTTATACCGGGTTTCGATCGATCGTTTTGTTTGTCCGATGTAGTGTTTACTGCAATCTGAACATTTAGTGCTATATATTCCCTATTTCTTGTTATCCTCGACTTTGTCTTTTGCATTTCCTAAAAGGGATATTATGGAGTTAGTGGACCGAAAAGTAACTTGCGCGCTTTTTAAAAACACTATTTTTAAATTTTTCGTCAGACGATGGTAAGGTACACATATGCACTGCTTGTCTAGATTGCTCTGAGGTGATAAGTATGTGGTATCACGGATTGTTTTTCTTATGTTAGCTTTCCTAATAAATCCATTGATTATTTCCGAATCAAAACCATTATATCTCGCAATATTCTTAATGAAGTTCAATTCTCTTTCGTATCTTACATTTGTTAATGGGAAATTAATCAAACTATTAATAAGAAAATTGAACGAAGCTATCCTTTGTTGCATGTTATGATTTGAATCAGCCGTGATGAATCTATTTACGTTGGTTTCTTTTCGGAAAATGTAAATTTCTATTTTAAGGTTAATCCTAATAACTAAAATGTCCAAAAATGGCAACGTATCATTGTTTTCTTTTTCTACTGTAAATTTAATCTTCGGAAATTTTGAATTTAATTGCTTGACGAACGAAAATTAATGTGATAAGAGGTTATATATCAACCTTAGTGATTAAAATATTGTAATTTTATTTGCTTGTATACCATATATACACACTTCGATATTCTAATTTGGGTAGTGTATTCCAATGTGCTTAAGCAGCTTTTCATATTACCTTCTTCTTTTGCGAATTATAACAGTAATAATAATATAATAGTGATAAAGTATTTACTGGCAATTACAGAAAAAGAAACAACTGTATCTGTACATAGTATATAAGGTATGAAATACCGAAAAAGTGTAAATCGCCGTATGCATAAATGTATGAATTTTTCGTTATAACTTTGACATTTTATACTAAAAAATAAAAACAAAGAAAGATAAAAAAAGAATATAATTAAAATTGCTCCATTAAATTAAACATATGTATACATCCTAAGAGATGATCGTGTACTGAGTGACAAATCTTATTATAGATCCGCACAAGCGTTAAAACCTTAGTCCATAGAATTTATGAATCTTAAAAAGGGTACTAGGAATGTTTCGCAATACAGCTTTGTTTATTTAATTTTTTAAAGTAATTTCCTATACACTCAATACACTTCTCCATCCTCCGAAACCGATCTTTAGATCAGTTCTCCCAAGTTTCACTAGGGAGTAAAGCACACTCGTTGTCCCAAACCCGCAGAAGGTCCTCATTACTGGAAAACCGCTTCTCATTCATCTTCATTTTCACATGCGGGAACAGTGCAAAGTCACAAGGAGTAAGATCTGGACTGCAGGGATGGTGCTCGAGAAGTTTCAATCCTGTCGTGATCAAACATTCGGTGCAGGCTTTGGCGTGGTGAGCTGGAGCGTTATCGTGATGGAGGAACCAGGTGTCCATTCTTGATTTTTGGCCTCAGGTACTTCATTGATTCAACGACTTTAGGCAGGCACTGTTCAGTATACTACTTAGCCGTGACTGTCTTTTGTGTGTCCAAAACGACGCGTTCCGTAATTCCACTCGATTAGAAAAATACTTCTAATAATTCCAGCTGAACAAATATTATACTGGCAATACGAGGATAGTTTAACAAGTAGTGAGAATGACACATAGGTGGCGCTCTAATTGGCAAAACAAATGCACTGTAATTTAAGTTGCCTATTTATATGTTTACATTCCGGTATTTAGATAAATCGGTTGATTAGTTTACTTTTGATAGCTGATTGAAAAAGAAGCAACACATTGTTTTGTTAAAATGGAAAAAGCAGAGTATCGTGCGGTGATTAAATACTTCGTAATTAAGGGTATGAAAGCCAACGAAATAAAAGATGAGTTACAGGAAACATTAGGTGAATGTGCTCCATAATCCGCCACAATAAGTAGATGGATAAATGAATTTAAACGTGGCAGAACAAGCTGTGCTGATGATGCGCGCTCTGGAGCACCCAAAATCGCGACTTCTAAGGAAATGATTATAAAAATCCATAATATTATTAAGCAAGATCGACGACTCAAAGTGAGAGAGATAGCAAACATGGTAAACATTGCAATAGAACGCGTACACCACATTTTAACGAAAGAATTGAGCCTTTCCAAGCTTCCGGCAAGATGGGTGCCGCGATAGCTTACGACTGATCAAAAGTTCACTCGTTTGCGCATTTCTAATGAGTGTTTGGCCCTTTATAAGCGGCATTCGGTTGATTTATGAGGCGATTTGTTACTTGCGATGGAACTTGAATACGCTACATTACACCCGAAACTAAACAACAGCCGAAACAATGGTTAGAACATGGTTCTGCACCTCCAAAAAAAGCCAAAACCACTTTATTCGCAAACAAGGTTATTGCATCAATTTTTTAGAATTCAAAGGGCGTTTTGCTCTTTGATTACCTTCAAAAAGTTGCCACAATAAACGGATAATATTGTGCAGAACTTCTACAAAAATTAAATTTTGAGATTCGTGCTAAACAGCCAGGAATATCTCCCTCGCATACTAGCACAGTTGCGATGTCCAAAATCGACAAGTTGCATTTCCAGTTAGTACCGCAAGCGCCTTATTCGACGGATCTAGCTCCGTCCGACTTCCACCTTTTTCCAAAATTGAAAACAGCACTAGGTGGAAAGAAATTTTCGTCTAACGACGAGCTTATCATCTTCGTAAATGAGTATTTTGCAAGCCTTCCGGAATCGCATTTTAGAGATGGCATAAGGGCATTGGAGCACCGTTGGAATAAATCTATTGCTCTTTTAGGAATAGAATATATTGAAAAATAAAAATTATTTTGTATTTAAAAAACCCCTCGTACCTGTTCAGATTTATCACTAAATAATTTGCTCTCAAAAGTATCTTCATGTTAAATTTTAGATAGTCATTAGCCTTTAATATAAAAAATGATATTCTATTGGAATTAGAGATATATTTACGTAGGAGACCCTGACATGTTTTTTGTTCAGAGCTGAGTTTAATAAAATGAAAAAAAATGGAGTAATAGTAGAATTAAGAGGCTCTTGTAATCATTATAATTATGCAAGTTAACTAAAGATGGAGACTAATGAAAATTAATCTACATTTAATTAAATTGTGCAAACCTTAAGCTCTTTCTTAGTTTAAAAGTTCCAGAGAACCCTAAGTCTATGGTAAAACTATAAAAAGCTAAGCTTTAATAAGAGGTCTTGAATCTAACTGACAGTGAAGATAAACGTATGCACCTATAAAGAAAGGTGTAGGTAAATGAATATATATTAAGAAATAATAAGACATTAAAAACAGTGGAGGAATCCCATTAAATTTATCTTTATATGTTGGCGATAAAATGAAAACGACATAATGTGCAAAAAAGAAACTCGAATTAACAAGTGGAAAACTTCAAATTCAGAAGTTCCGAACTCGAATTACCCACGATAAAGTTTAAGTACATAAGCACGTTTACATAAAAATTTTTCTAATTAATTTTCACCCGATGCATCTACATAATTTCGCGAAGCGAGAGCTGATGACGCTCATAAAACAAAATGCCACATAAAAATTGTTCGACGAGGGAAACAAAGAGAGAGTCGTTCATAGCGAGTTAATGCCTCAAAATGAAAACGCAATATCGATGAAAAAAGAGAGCGTGGCGGAAGTTTTGATAAAGAAATTTAAAAACATTACAGCGTTCGGATTACGGTACACGGGGATTCGATTTAATGAAGCGAAGAATGTACAGGGCGAGGCAATCTTAGCTCGATCGATCTATTAGCTTTCGGTATCGAATTTCGGACTTCCTTGTCCTTAATTTATGTGGTTATTTATTTGCATATATGGTATCTCGAAGGTACCAGAAAGAATTTGAACTTCCAAGGTTTACTCAAGAAACAAAATTGACGGGGTCATTATTTCGACGTAGAGGTTTGTAATTTAGTAAAAACTAATAGAAGCGAAGAAAGTGCATACAAAAACAATTATTGTAATTAGTTTAGCCATCTGTTGGTGGCAGTTTGATTTAGGAGATGTCAAGGTAATTTTGATGGAGCCTGTGGTTGATTAATTTAATCCCTCAAGGTTGATATATAACCCCTTGCCACATTAATTTTCGTATTCTGTATACGTATTTCGACAATTAAGTTGTCATCATCAGCAGATAAATAAAGAGTGTCGCACCTGGAAAACTACGGCGAAAAATACCCGTACGAAAACAAACTCCGTACGCGATCCGTACCGTTGAGAACCAAAACGTACACTGTGTACATTTTGGTACTCTGCTAATGGTAACAACTTAGTTGTCGAAATACGTATACAGAATACGAAAATTAATGTGGCAAGGAGTTATATATCAGCCTTCAGTGATCTAGGAGATATCAACTTTGTTAAATAATCTGTAAAAGTCCACAATATTTCGTTCACTTGAAACTAAGTTAGGACATATTAAAGTGAAGCTTACATGTCTTAGACAAAAATGGATAAGAAACAAAGAATTGAAATTACGTTCGTGCTAACAGCAGGAAAAATGCTATAGAGAGTTTACAAATGTTTATAATTGCTTATGGAAGTAACACATTTTCACAAACACAAGTTTTTAAGTGATATATACAATATTAATCTATACATAAAATACACAATACGCTACATATTAACTTTTATTACTTCTTATTTATTTTTGCCTACGTCTTCACCAAGAATAATAGATGCAGTCTCTTTCAGCAATCTATGATCGGTACACCCATTTCAAATATAAGTACAGTAAGCAATAGGTTTGGCTCTATATGAAGATATGTAATATGATATTTAAACATTTCTTGGCTAATGCAATGGAATTTGAAAGAAACATTGTATTGTTCAGTTTCATGCAGGCCAATTGATATGTTGGCTTCTTGCAAGAATCGTAATGTAACAGCTGCAACACGAGCCCGATCATTGTCTTTCTGGAATGTAGCACTGTTTATCTCTTGGATATGTGACAAAGCGAATGATGATAGAAATTAGTAAACGTACCTTTGAGCATTTAAATGGTCTTGAAGTTATTTTAAAGATTTAAACCTTTCCTAAAATTTATTCTCTAGGATTACTCTCACGTTCTATGCAAAATTGAAAAACTATATTTCTCCTCTTTGATGTCTAACTCGTTTACGAACATCAATGGTCTCAGGATTACAAATAAAATTTATTTAAAAACACGATATTGGTCTACTTTTCAAGCACGATGTAGTCTTGAGAGGCTGTATGTATAGGACGATGTTAAATCATCTCAAATGAATATGGCGGTATATGGAACTCGTTGTTATTTTAAGGTCTATCTACAAAAGAACATTTCCTACAGATCTTGCAGTACTCTCAAAGGAAATAAGATTTGAATATGGCGATATATAGAACGTGTTTCTATTTTAAGGCCTATCAGCATAGAAAACATTTCCCACAAGTCTTGAGGTACTCTCTAAGGAGAAAGGATTTTAGTCTACTATTTTCCCACTCGGTGATTCTTCTAGGTTGTCTAGAGCCTCTTCTACGATGTTGCCTTCTTGAGACTAATCTCTTCCACAACAAACAACTGCAGTACTGGATCTTTGCATCCATCTAGTGATTTCACGAAACCCAATATCCGATTTAAGTAGTCCAATGACACCGCCCTTTTTAAAATTGTTTATTTGGTGATAATTTAGTTGTCTTTCAACAACCTGGAAAATTTTTCGATTACACGCCTGATGAATGTAGGTGGTTTGGAAGTGGGGAAGTCCTCCAGTCAATTTTGAAGCGTTATTTCCCGAGACTTGTATAATATAGATGAAAATATGACGGAGCGAGATTAGGAGAATAACGTAAATGTTGAATGACCTCTCAGGGGACTTCTTGAATAATCGCTTTTGTAATGTTAGCAGTATGGAGGAGAATGATGGCAACATTTCTCGTTTTCAATTATCGAGTTGATTAGCGCGAATTATCAGCGTTCAGATAATCGTTATATGCCGACCAGCTTTTTGAACATTGAGGATTACTTATGACAAAATTTTTAAATCACGAAAACCATTTCCATTTCGTACTCCTCCAAATTACTTTTTCTCCGTAAACAGAACAAACGATTCTAGTGGCATTTTTTTATTTAACATTCCACTATTTTTGGCAAATAAGTAGAACAATTTTTGCACAATTTTCACAGCTCAAATGTTCAATTAAATAATAATACGGCACTAAAATGTCTTTGACATACAAGAAACTGTGTCTTGAAAATTAAAAACGCTACAAACTTGCATCAACCGGATAATTTTTCTAAAAATTTTCAAATATCTAAATATGTTTTGACATCATAATTATATCCTACTCTACTTACACACACATACGAGGGTAGTTTGACAAGTAGTGAGAATGGAAAAGAAAAACGAATTTTTTAAATACAAAATAATTTTTATTTTTCAATATATTCTCCTAAAAGGGCAATACATTTATTCCAACGGTGCTCCAATGCCCCTATGCCATCTCTAAAATGCGATTCCGGAAGGCTTGCAAAATACTCATTTATGAAGATGATAAGCTAGTCGTTGGACGAAAATTTCTTTCCAGCTAGTGCCGTTTTCAATTTTGAAAAAAAGGTGGAAGCCTGAAGGGGCTGGATCCGGCGAATAAGGCGCATATGGTACTAATTGGAAATGCAACTCGTGGATTTTGGACATCGCAACCGTGCTGGTATGCGAGGGAGCGTTGTCTTGGTGAAACAGAATCTTTTTCTTTGCCATTCCTGGCTGTTTAGCACGAATCTCAACGTTTAATTTTTGTAGAGGTTCTGCATAATATTGTCCGTTTATTGTGGCACCTTTCTGAGGGTAATCAATGAGCAAAATGCCCTTTGAATCCCAAAAAATTGATGCCATCACCTTGTTTGCCGATAAAGTGGTTTTCGCTTTCTCTGGAGGTGCAGAACCACGTTCTAACCATTGTTTCGACTGTTGTTTAGTTTCGTGTGTACTGTAGTGAATCCAAGTTTCATCGTAAGTAACAAGTCGCCTACAAAAATCAAGCGGCTTCCGCTTATAAAGGTCCAAACACTCATTGGAAATGCACAAACGAGTGAACTTTTGATCAGTCGTAAGCAATCGCGGCATCCATCTTGCCGAAAACTTGGAAAGGCCCAATTCTTTCGTCAAAATGTAGTGTACGCGTTCTGTTGAAATGTTTACCATGTCTGCTATCTCTCTAACTTTGAGTCGTCGATCTTGCGTAATAATGTTATGGATTTTTATAATCATTTCCTTAGAAGTCATGATATTGGGTGCTCCAGAGCGCGCTTCATCAACATAGCTTGTTCTACCACGTTTAAATTCATTTACCCATCTTATTGTGGCGGATGATGGAGCAGATTCAGCTAATATTTCCCGTAACTCATCTTTCACTTCGGTAGCTTTCATACCCTTAATTACGAAGTATTTAATCACCGCACGATAGTCTGCTTTTTCCATTTTAACAAAACGACGTGTTGCTTCTTTTTCAATCAAATTCAAAAATAAACTAATCAACCGATTTATCTAAATATCGGCATGTAAACATATTAATAGGCAGCCCAAATTACAGTGCATTTGTTTTACCAATTAGAGCGCCACCTATGTGTCATTCTCACTACTTGTCAAACTATCCTCGTATATACTTAAGAGTTTAATTTTAGTTTGTTTCCTTTCTTTGCTTATATTTAATATGATTGTAATATTCATAAATTACATCTATTCATGGAATTAGCGTAACTGGAACAAATAATTCTAAAACCATGATAAACTAAGTATAATTTTGCTCATATAATTTTATTTCAGTGTAAGGAGATTACCGAATAACAACCAATTCATACTAGTGGCTTTACCGCAAGCGAAGAATATATGTAGGTGCCTGAAAGCTGTGTAATTAATTTTCACCGCCAACAATGAATGTGCATTTAACTGAAAAGTATTTCATACGGTTTTGTTATTTCGTTCGTCTGTATGAAAATATTTTTGTGGACATTGCTAGTCAGAATACAAAGAAATGTGACAGTGTTATTAATGATACATTCTTATGCTCGTATCTCTACCCTTGTAAAACACAAGTTTTATATAATATACGGGTCCGCTCTGATTGTAAAATATCTAATGAGACTACAAGAAACATTTCGAAAATTTTAACATACTCTATATACAGAAATACCGCCCTTTTGGCCACGAAGATATCATCGGAAATATTCGCACGAAAGATGTAGGGATATTCTCCCAATATACAGAATGCTTTTTTTGATCACTGAAGGTTGATATATAACCCTCTGCCACATTAAATTTCGTATTCTGTATACGTATTTCGACAACTAAGTTGTCGTCATCAGCAGATAATTAAACAGTGCTGCACCTAGAAAACTACGGCGAAAAATACCAGTACGAAAACAAATTCCGCACGCGATCCATACCGCTAAAGGCCAAAACCTACACTAATTTTGTGTTAATTATCTGATGATGATGACAACTCAGTTATCGAAGTACATATACGGAATACGAACATTAATGTGGCAAGGAATACATACGAATTTAAAATTAATTTCTTTTATTTAACCACAAGATCTACTTTATTTTACTATGAAAACAATAAGCAAATTTTTGGATACCTTAGAAACGATATGAAGAATATATTACCAGTGAAATATCAAATCGTTTGAGTTGACATACTCCTGCAACACTTTTGAATAGATAGACTCGCGAGTACTAGTTTATAACCTTCACTATATGGTTTTATTGCAGTTTTTATGTTAGAGATTTTTAAGTCCCTTTCTGTTACCAAATTCGGCCTCCACCTCTATATTCCCTAAGTCCAAATGGCTTTTATAACTGCTTTACGTACCAGCATCTTGTTTGCTGGAATCTAACATATGCTGTAACTTATTTTTCTGCCTGCCACATGATTCACTTTTGAATAATGTAAGCATTAAAGAACATTAATGTGGCAAGAGATATATGTATATCAACCTTCAGTGATCAAGTTAATCAACCACAGGCTTGATCAAAATTACCTACAGAATGCTTTACTCAATCAAATAGGTCGTAGTTGCATATTATTTGTAGACAAGGGAACTCAACTCAGCTCTCGTAAATATATTTTCCCAACTGCATCAATTTCCAATTCTTTTAATGCTAATATACCCATTATTATTACTATTTATTATTAACGTTTCCTAATATCAATCGCTTAGCCTACACGTACTATTACATCCACCATTTCCTATTTTTCTTTTTGCTATAATGAACAACAAACAACGACACACGCTCACACATATACACACATACTCGTGTATATATATATATATATATATATATGTTATATATATATACCCTCTATGTACACCATTCTTAGCCTAAAAGCTTGCAACATCGACGAGCTTCTGGCGCGCACATGTATTAACAGACATATTGCCTCCTCTTCCTTTTCTCGTTGTTTAAAAAAACTATTTTTTTTTTTGAAGACGCTTTATATAGAACATAGTTAATCACTGAAGGTTGATACGTAACCCTTTTCCACCTTAATTTTCGTATTCTGAATACGTATTTCTATAACTAAGTTATCATTATCAGCAGACAATTAAACAGTGTCGCACTTGGAAAACTACGGCAAACACATGCTCGAAACAAATTGCGTACACGATGTGTACCATCGAAAACTAAAACGCACACTGTGCGATGGTACAGACCGTGTACGGAATTTGTTTCGTGGTGGTTTTGGCTATAGTTTTCCATGATCTGGTACCGAGAACATGATTACGACAGTTTCGTTAGGTTGCCTCAATTTTCGTTAAACGAATATTGCTATCACGGCTATACAGAGTGACGTATATAGTAAGTAAATAATTGAGAAAATTAAATCTTCATCTTTGAAACGTTGAAGCACTTTTGTTCGACATTGCAGTTAGGACAAGGGAACTATCTATAGTAACTGCAATTTGACTTGTGCGTTAGATTGGCTTACTTAGGAAGCCATTCAAATGCAAACAACTAACTGTAACGTCTTCTATTATTGTATATTGTAAAAAGTCGTAGTCAATTTTTTCGTGAATACGGAACAAACAGTTGTAATCCGCACAATGAAAATACAATCTCCTGTTCAATTTTGAAAGAAAGTTAATAATTCTGCACTTTTTAAATCCTTAAATGAGGCATTAAGAGCCGGGTCATGGACTTCTGAATGAACCAAAGGATCTGCATTTTGAATAATTGTCAATACGTAAGCAGTGTTGGAAGAAAACATATCTAAAACTCTGCTCATTTTGATTGGTTGCGCTATTGTAATATCTCAAGTTCAAGATATACACGAAATTTTGTAAATTGTATGTCTTTTGGCTTTTTTCTATTTAATAAAAACGTATACGACATAGAAGATTTTCCACTAAAGAATAAATTCGTTCTGAAATTATAACATTTTCTGAAAACCTGTTTTAACAGGGTTGGATGCATTTAAAAAGTGGAAATATGGACTACATCAGTGTATTCATGTTAAATAAGATTATAGAAAAAATTTAGTACAATTTTTGTGGTATATGTATTATTAGAGACCCAAAGTTCATACAAAATTTCTCGGTGTACATATTGATCAAAATTTAAACGGGCGCAGTCACATTGAATCTTTGGCTAAACAACTAAATACTTTTCGTTATGGCATTAGGAACTTAATACCTGTTTCAGATTCCGCCGCTCTAATCAGCATTTATTATGCCGTTTTTTATGCCAGATTGAAGTACGGCATTGTGCTATGGGGTCGTAGCAGCGACTTAAACAGGATATTTATAGCACAAAAACGAATGATTAGATCTGGATCTTAATTTTAATCAAAGTTTTTTTATGTATTTAGGAAAAATAATATCCTGATTGTCCATGGTATTCATATCTATGAATGTGTAATGTTTCTCATAAAAAACAAACAATATTTTCAAAATTCTGAGATTGCACATCAATATAACACACGTTCAAGCAATGTAAATTATTCGTATCCCATCCACAGACACTCTCTCACAGAAAAGGGCCTGCATTACTCTAGTTTGCAAGTATACAATAAACTTCCAATATTTATTAAATCCATACAGCCTATTAGTTTGCTGAAGCATAGTTTACATTATTTCCTTGCTAATCTTGAACCATATTCTTTAAATGATTATTTAAACTTGTACATTTTGTATAAATAATTGATTCGTTATTATTAGTAATATGTTCGTTTTATTGTTCTTTTAATCTACTTTGTTCTATTATTAATGTAGATTAATGCCTGACTTGTGTTTTTGTAAAAATTTGAAACTACAATAAATGTTATTATTATAGAATCACCCTCGTATATATGAACTATTTATGCAAAATTCACGTTTAAATTAATAAAATAACTGGTTCAATTTCGATGATTTATTTCAAGTCATAAACATCTGCAATCCCAGGCAACAATCGAAGTTGTTGCCAAACGAGGGCAATGATACAGTTAAACCTAACTCATCTCGTAAACTAATAAGCCTCCGATATGGATCCCAAACTGGAGGATAAAATATCCCAACTGCAAGTTTGATCCACGGCTGGCTTAGAAACTTACAATAATTCAATTCCCCTTTAGCTACGCCGTATGTCGCCCCAGTTGATTCGTCTAGTCTCGTGTAATATTTTTAGAAGTTAGTCGATGGGTGCGGCATTTGGAACACCAACGATGATACTAGTGACAACTTTAATTAATATAGAATTACTGAACTACCTACACCACAAAGTCTAGTTGATTAATTATCTCGTCTAAGGGGATGACTTGAACCGCCTTTGCAATATGTTGGTACATATCCCGAAGGAGATGAACCTTAAATGAAACTAATTTTTCGTTAGCTGTTATTTAATTTCTAAATTTTAAGCACTAGATTATACATATAGTTATTTCGTCTTAACGAAAATAGATGTTGTACGTATGTGAGCCTATTATTATACAATAAATTTAACACAAATATGTCCAAAACATTTCTGTTTTGTTTTTACAAGCACTGCGTCTTTATATTGGGTTAAAATTAAGAATGAAAGACAGTTTTATTTTTGTTAGAGAAAAATTTGTTGAAAAAAATATTTTTGAGCTATACTACGTATAGAACAAAGGACATATAGTTAACTACAAAGGGTACTAGGAAAGTTTTGCAATACAGCTTTGTGTATTTAATTTTTTCCAAGTAAATTCCTCCACATTCAACACACGTCTCCATCCTCCGAAACAAATCTTTAAACCAGTTTTGCCTAGTTTAACTAGGGAGTAAAGCACACTCGTTCTCCTAAGCCGGCAGACGGTCCTCATCACTGGAAAACCGACTCCCTTTTAGCTTCATTTTCACATGCGGGAACAGTGCAAAGTCGCAGGGTCTGGACTGTAGGGAGAGTGCTCGAGAAGTTTCAATTCCGTCGTAGTCAAATATTAGGTGCAGGCTTTGGCGCGGTGAGCTAGAGCATCATCGTGATGGAGAAACCAGGTGTACATTCTTGACTTTGGCTGCAGGTTCTTCATAGATCCAATGACTTTAGGCAGGCAGTGTTCAGTATGCCACTTAGCTGCGACTGTCTTCTGTTCAATTCCACTCGATTTGAAAAATACAGCTATCATTTTCTTCTTTACAGATCAGGATTTTCTGATAACTACGAGTGTGCCCTCATCATCAAAGACTCATCAAAGACCCAAACTTTGTTTTGAGCTTTGGTCGGCACATCATAATAGTACAGCAAAGTCTCGTCACCTGCCACGATGTTGTCCACATACCGAGATTGTCCATTATTAAACTTTTTTTAGCATCTCCCGGCACCGAATCGCACGTCGTTCTCTTCAGTCAGTCGATGCGGCACCCAGATAGAACAAAGTTTCTTCACGTGCAAATGATCATGCATAATCGAACGAATTGCTGCTGCATTTAGGGTCGATGATCCCTCTATCTGTTGGTAGGTTACTCGCCTCTCATCGCCAAACATTTTTCTCACAGTAGTAACGTTTTCCTCCGTAACTGGCGTTTGTGGGCTTCCCGGCGCGTCAGCATCGTCCACAGTTAAATTTCACCCTTGGAATTCTCTATGCCAGTTGAATATCGTTGTGCGATCTGGTCAAACATCACCTAGTGCAAGAGTAATTTCTTCGAAGCACTGGTCTATGTTCGAACCACGCACGGTATTATAACGGAAAACTGCCCTTACATCATTTCGTGACCACGATGCCATCGCAAGCACTTTACACCCTCACTGCTGATGGATAACTGAGGTTTTCGACATGACGCGGCGGCTACTATACACGTATGAACATGTTTCAACATGCAGCAACAAGCAGCTTGCTACGAGTCATTGTTGCGTCATATTGCAAATCTTTCTTAGTATCCTTTGTATAAACATGATCCTACTCATCGAGTATATGTATATGTAACGTCAAGTACAGGATCGTTTAAAGTATGGGTACGGGCGTATTAATTTACTATCAATTTCAGTTAGAGGCATAACCACTATGCTATTAATGTAAGTTTGAATAATCATTTGTATTAATACACTCCTCATATCACAAAAATTGTTTTTATTTCATTAAATACGATTTAAATTTAAAACACATTACACACAATTATGAACAGGACAACGTTTTACGATAAGACAAGAAGTTCTTTTGTTTAGTCAAGTACCTTCTGTGTATCATAAAACTAAAACCTTTCTTTTTCTAAGGACGAACGTATTCGTAGAATAGTCCTTTAATTTCCTATAATAGTCGATGAAGTTGAATTTGATGGAGCCTGTGGTTGATTAACTTAATCACTAAGGTTGATATATAACCCCTTTCCACATAATAATAATAATAATAATATATCTTTATTCACATAAGACACATCCGTGTATATGAAACGTCATACATAGAGAAATTTAACATAGTAAAAAAAAACAAACAAATAAAAACAAATCGATAAGCACCATCACAGTAATCGACAAACAAGCAAGCCGGACCAACACGAGACGAACAAGCAATGTAGTCCAGCTCAATCCGTCAAATACTCATTTACAGAATAGTAACACCTAGCTATTAAAAATGATTTCAAAGTTTGCCTATAATTCATGCTATTCGCCTGCTTTAGTTTCGGCGGTAACTTATTGTATACATTCTGGCTGGCATAGGTTGGTGATTTTTCGAAGCATGTCAATGTATGACTCTCTTTACGGAGCACACTTGCGCCTCGTGTTGGATATCTATGTGGCGCCTCACCCTGCCTGTCGAGACGACCTCTCACGAACTGAATGCATCTATACACGTAGATGCATACAACTTAGTTGTCGAAATGCGTATACAGAATTACAAAAGTTAATGACGAAAGGGGTTATATTGTATATCAACCTTCAGTGATTAAGTATCCTATAATAGTCCTTCAATATT
Organism: Dermolepida albohirtum; assembly: GCA_031893035.1. Classification (NCBI taxonomy): domain Eukaryota; kingdom Metazoa; phylum Arthropoda; class Insecta; order Coleoptera; family Scarabaeidae; genus Dermolepida; species Dermolepida albohirtum. The sequence continues at coordinate 192,930 of JAVIWB010002850.1, read as the reverse complement.
CCACTTATTTTTAATTAAATTCTAATCTTATCCGATTTCCAATAATTACTATAAGAAATTCAGACTTTTAATCCCTTTCGTCACAAAATACATAATCATTAGCTGCGAAGTTTCTATCTGTCAGGTAGTTATAGTCAATGATCATCCTATTGCTCTCGTTGTATAATGACTACCTTAGGCTAGTCGCGTGATGTATAATTTTAAAGCACTTTTTTAGCGATATTATTTCTAATATTGTCACAATATCGAGCGTCTTAGTTACTTCGGATTTAATTATTTCAAATTATTTGCATGTTCTTTCTTTGCTAACACTTTTAAAAAACTAGAGACGCGTTCCCTATTCTATGACATCACTCAACTTCAGAACAGCTCGACGTTCGTGAGTCGTTATTTTAGGATAACCCCACATGTAGTGTTCAAAGTGCATATATTGCCACATCGATATGTAACACCCTGTCCAGGGATATACATATTTGTATACACAACAGTACATTTATTTTTAAACACCGAAGGTTTCCACGTTAGTTTTTGACAGCTAAGTTGTCATCATCAGCGGCGAGACTGCTTAATTATCTGCTGATGGTGACAACTTAATTGTCGAAATACGTATACAGAATACGAAAATTGATATGAAAAGGGGTTATATATCAACCATCAGTGATTAATTTAATCAACCACAGGCTCCATCAAAATTATCTACACACGGTACACCTACATATCGACTGATATCTACTCTACTTTACTAATAGTTCCATAATTTTGTACCTGTTCTCATTACAGTATTTGCAATTGATTACATTCATAATTTTACATACGTAATTTGTTTGTTTATTGCTCTCGTTTATTAATCGATAATTATTATTAAACATATTCAAGCTTTAAAATTTTTTTATTTTAATTAGTTAAATAATATTCTGAGAATAACCTTATTACCTTATTTCTGCTAATAATTTATTTTTAGCTTTCTACACCCCCTGGACTTTTGATGCTCATCATAAATTAGTTGCTAATTTTTTTTGTATTAATCTTGTAACGCTGTAGCTGGTCCGGTACACAGTCAATGTGTAACTTTTGCCTGTCCGCACATCATTATTATGTTATTTTTAATACCTCACACATTATAACCTTCGAAATAATTTGGACGCCCCTAACGTGGCGCTTGTAATAATCATCAATTACAATTGAAAAATTTAACATCTTATTATTACAATGGTAGTATAAGTTTGAATATGAACAGTTTTTTACTCATTAATCTAAAGTTTTGTATGTCCTCAACCTCTTCACGGTAAAAGTTCGAGTGTAGCTTCTCCTTTTATATATCTGGAGTTGCTCATAGAAGGGTGCAACAGTAATCTCCCATCATGTTGGCATTGCAACGACCCTGATGCTGTTTCTCCATCTCCTTTATATCTTGGTGGAAACGCTCCCTTTGTTCCTCACTTACAGCTCCAAGATTGTCAGGGATAAAATTTAAATGTGACTGAAAAAAATGCGCCAGCAGATTTGAAAGTATATACCTTTGTGATTTTCTTTGTACTAGTCGCGCAGATACTCAAAAATGCACTTTGAGCATTTACTATTAATTAGGTGTAGAGATTAAGGTATTATTAAATGCTTATAATGTATAAATGACGTAAAGTAAATATGCGAGGAAACTTTACGTATTTTAAAGTTCAATTTCGGATTTGGTATGTCAAAAAACATAAAGAGGGCCAAATTTCTAAAAAAAGTTTTTTAATGGTTGGCCTGTGTTATTTGTAATAGCATCCTGTATGTGCTTCAGTCATACTAGTAGATGTCGAGGTAGATGAGCACTATACTAAATAATTTTTGTTTTGCTCTGCTTGACTTAGTGATAAGTATTTTGCTTGTTTCGTATTACACTTCCTGTAATTAGTTTCTAAAATATGTTATATGTTAGGGATGGCAGTAGTAACCCATCTTGATATTTGCTCTTTGTTCGAAATTTATTTTTCGAAAAATACCAAATACACACTGTTATTTAATGCGCAATTTCTCTGCTTCTAATGATGCAAATGTGATATTTTGAGGTAACATTGGTGAAAGATCTACCTTACCGACGCATAGTTTTTAATAGATGGCTCCACTAAAAATTACTATTTTTTAAAAATTCGGCTTTCTCTGCGACAGACTGTAGAATTACTTTACTAATGGTCAGTACAAATTCTATGAAATTACACAATCTCTTTCTCATATAACGAAAGGTTTGAATTCTAGCGTGGAACTATGCAAATTGTAGGCAATTACCCAGCCGAACTAGATATTTGAAACTGGCTACCCAAAACAATCGTTAAATGTCAATATTTGAGTTGTAAAAGAGATTGGAGCTTTTTGGAAATTTGTCAATCCGGGCGTGCAATTTTCATTTGAAAAAGTCAATATTTTCGATCTTCTTTTTTTTTGCGAGTGAAATGCACCGAAAAAAAGGTAAAAGAAGTGGAACTGCTGCAATCGTATCCAATTCCGATTTTTTGCTTTTGCTTTTTCCTCATACACGAATTCATGCAATAGCTAGAATACGTCTACGTGCACACACACACACGTACATCTGTGTATACACACAAGTATATACAAAGATTAGCATAAAGAAAATTTATTCAAATTTTGAATGTGAAAGCTATCCGAGCGTATTATACATGAACAATGTGAATGTAAATTGGAAGTTCTGCCAAGTTTAACGACAGCCGCACTGACTGTAGTACATACGGTCCGCCCATTCTGTGACATTTCCTCCGGCAACAATGGAATTTGGTCTTACGCACGCTTTCGCAGACATCAATTTACATCTTTTCGGTAAGAAAATCCGAATTAGGAGGACTCAGTAGATGGATTCGAATCTAATTTGCGTTTAATATGTCGAATTCAAAGTAAATTACGACTTTATATTAAATTAGAAGAGATGGATCGAATTTTGAAAATTACACATTACACGCAATTTAGACTTTCGACTGAGAAATTCATGAAACGCAAATTTCTTAAAGGCGAAGTTGTGGCGCGTTTAAAAATGAGTTAATTATAAGTAATAGTGTTACTAAAGTTTCTCTCCACGGTTAAATCTCGTAAATATTCACGTATTTTAACGGGTATAGTTACACAGGTAATTATCTACAAGATGATATCTTAATTTTAAATTGTTATGCCTATAATTCCGAAAATGCTGACTATTTCAATACATAGAACCGTTCCTGGATACTGAGTGGTCTTTTCTAATGTTACAGTACTTCGCCAGCACAAGCTCTTAATTAGTGGATAGGGAACACACAAAACTAGAGGTAATGATATAGTGTTTATTGAAATAATAAACAATATAAATGTAAATATGTCCCTTAGGTAGAACTAATTCAAAGTACTGGGTTTCCCACAAAAGGCAAAAGAAAACACTAATAATCATACACGATAACTGAGCCAGCAAGTACTTAATATAAAGCAAATAACTTGCATACCCAAAAAAAAAGATTATCCCCGTATATATACATATATGTATGGTTCACAAATATCTATCGTTAAAGTTACAGACAATACTGGACTTAATACAAAGGGCACTTGGAAAGTTTTGCAATACAGATTCGTTTATTTAGTTTTTTTAAAGTAATTTCCTCAACACGCAATACGCATCTCCATCCTCCGAAACCAGTCTTTAAACCAGTTCTGCCAAGTTTCATTAGGGAGTAAAGCACACTCGTTGTCTCAAGCCCGCAGAAGGTCTTCATCACTGAAAAACCGCTTCCCTTTTAGCTTCATTTTCACATGCATGGACAGTGCAAAGTCGCAGGGAGCAAGATCTGAACTGTAGGGAGGGTGGTCGAGAAGTTTCAATTCTGTCGTGGTCAAATATTCGGTGCTTTGGCGAGATGACCTGGAGCATTATCGCGATGGACGAACCAGGTGTCCATTCTTGGCTTTGGCCGCAGGTTCTTCATAGATCCAATGACTCTAGACAGGCACTGTTCAGTATACCACTTAGCTGTGACTGTATTCTGTGTGTCCAAAACGACGCGTTCCACAATTCCACTCGATTTGAAAAATACGACTATCATTTTCTTCTTTACAGATAGCGATGTGCCCTCATCATCAAAGAGCCTAACTTTGTTTTGAGCCTTGGTCGGCACATCTTAATAGTACACCCAAGTCCCGTCGTCGGTCACGATGTTGTTCACATAACGAGATTGTCCCTTATTCAACTTGTTTAGAATCTCCCAACACCAAGTCACACGTCGTATCATCTGCTCTTCAGCCACTCGATGCGGCACTCAGAGGGAACAAAGTTCCTTCACGTACAAATGATCATGCAGGATCGGACGAATTGCTGGTGCATTTAGACGTGAAGTACCCTCTAACTGTTGGTAAGTCACTCGACAAGCATTTTCCTCACAGTAGTAACGTTTTCCTCCGTAACTGACGTTCGTGGCCTTCCCTTGGAATTCTCTATGCCACCTGAATATCGTTGTGCGATGTGGACAAACATCGCCTAGTCCAGGAGTCATTTCTTCGAAACACTAGTCCATGTTTAAACCACGCACGAAATTATAACGCAAAACTGCACTTTTCAACACTCTCACTGCTAATGAATAACTGAACCCATAGACATGACGCGCTGGTTACTATGCACGTATGAACATGTCTCAACATGCAGCAACAAGTAGCTTCCTACGATTCATTCTTGCGTCACGTTGCAAAACTTTCCTAGTAGCCTTTGTATATAACATAAATTACAGACGTACACCTACGAGTCTCTCAATTTGAGTGTACGACGAAATATACGTTGCATAATAAATCGGTCTGACCTGCTTATGTTCCTTCCCGGTCACCCGAATGTCAATGGAGCTCCACACGCCAGTAAGCGAGACGATGATCCTAAGAAAGGGGACGAAAGACCAGGGCGTAAAGAAATAAAACCCTGTAGTTGGTAGTCAGGGCTTTCTGTATGAATCACATTCATAGATGACGGCGCTTTGCTTTTCCCATCTTAACCTTTTTTTTCACATCCAAATATCGTTGGATATTACCTTATACAGGTATTACTTAAATTATTTTGGAAATATTATATATTAATATCCCTCTAATCGAGGGGTCCCTATAGAGATAACAGCGACCGCTCTTACGAACGTTTCATTCTATTCTACCTAGCATACACTCGGTTAACGCCAAGAGTGAATGGGAGCGGAGGAGAAACGTTCTAGAACGTTCGAGAATAACGCCTAATCGACATGCAGGCCACATGGACTCGTACACGCACCTGCAACTCATCTATCGTTGCGGCGAGAGCGAATCAGACATAAAAGACAAAATCATGTTTGGTCTACGGCATAATAGAATTAAACTGTAACACTATTTTTACTAATGCTGAATTAGTTTGTAATGATATTGTTACGCTTAGGATATGTATAATAATGTTTACCATGTTTTTAAATTATTTTATTAAATTTATATGCGATCCGATTTAAATATGGAAATTATTGTCAAAAGTCAACGTTTGTGAGTTAAGAATATTCAAACGAGGACTCCTTTTGTTTAGTCACGAACTTGCTATTTAAAGGAATCTACCCTTTTTCGTTTTCCAGATAACACTGGGGGTTAATCTAATTAATCTAGGTTAACCTGCTTCTGGGTTTCCGGGCTGGAACCGCGTTACCTGTATATCTGCCTACGTTTCGTACCCATTTGTATTGGACATCTTCAGGGCTCAACTACTGCACTGAAACTGTTGCAGTAGTTGAGCACTGAAGATGTCCAATACAAATGGGTACGAAACGTAGGCAGATATACAGGTAACGCGGTTCCAGCTCGGAAGCCCAGAAGCAGGTTAACCTAGATTAATTGGTGCAGTAGCCCAGGAGCAGATAGCATGGATCACGACCGCGGAAGTCTACGTATCAGATCTACGCTAACCGTATTAAGGTGTGTAAAAATAAATTGTGTCATATTAGAAAACTTTTGCAGTGCCCCTTGTAAAAGCTACAAGACGTTAAAGGTTTTATTAATGTTCAATGGAAATTTACAAAAAGGAAAACACTCTATATATAAATCTTAAATAATTGGAACGTGGCCTAGGCGTTTCATGCATGCATACATGTTTTTAAATCATGCCTAACTATTATAATTACACGACCGCTAATCAACAAAGCGTTTAATAAAATCCAGTGGCTTGCCGAGGACGTAATAAAGTACCAACGGTAAATCGTCGTTAGAACGGAACACGCAAACTAAAGATACAGCATTTATATTTACCTCCATATGTGTATATTACGTAGTTGGCAATAAATTTTAAATTATACTCGCTAATGTCGCCATTAAATACTAGACGTACATGGCCGTGTAATAGCATTTCACTTTAAAGTACCACCAATAAAACTCTAATGGGGAAACTGGTTTCGGAAGTTTTATTCGATTACCACTAGAGTTCGGACTTTAACTTTGTCATCCTAAATATTAAGTTAGCTCCGTAGAAGGTGAATTATTATAAATTATGTCAATAAAAAATTAACTAAACTACATTAACACTAATGGATATTTTTCTAGGGATAACTAAATAGAACTAGCAAAGTTTAGTGTTGTATGTTTGATATGGAAAATATATTTGAGATACTTAGTCAAGTCATAAATACTGGTACACAAAAAAATCAACGCCAAATGAAAACGAATTAATATTTTTAAAAATTTTTTTTTTGTTTTTCTTAGGTTATTCAACGGCTACAAATCTTAGAACAACTTATTCGAAATGACTTCCATTTGCCTTCCAGCACGACTAGAGACAATGTGGCCACTCATCGATCGCGAGACGCACTTCATGCATGGAGAAATTGTCCACTGCACAGACAAGGGCTCGCTTCAACGACTCGATATTTGGGTGTCGAGTAGAGCAAGTTATGCCCTCTAATACGGATCACAACTTGTAATCCAACGGGTTGAGTTCTGGACTACCACCTGGCCAATCATTCGTTGATATGATGTCTGCAACGTTGTTTTTGAGCCACAGTTGAGTCGTTTTTGCTTTGTGAGCCGGAGCAGAGTCTTGCTGGAAAGTCCATGGCTTATTGGTGAATATTGATTGGTTGAGAGGCTTCACAATGGGTTTCAAGACGGTCGATTGATATACTTTGGCCGATGTTTTTACGCCTTTCTCGCAAAAATGGAGCTTAGTAACGCCATCGTAGCTCACTCCCCACTGTACCATTACAGACGCCGGAGAGTGGCTTCTTTGAACCCTCGGGATGAGTTGAGATGTTTCTCTGGATGACCGAGCATACACACGATCGTTCTGTTTATTGAACGAATCTTCTACGGTGAAGATTTTCTCGTCAGTAAACAGAATTCGTCTGTGAGCGCTCTTCGAGTACCGGCTGAGTAACATCTTCGATTTTCGCTTGCGTTTTTCCTTGGATGCGGTCGTGAGCAGGTGTCCAGTGTGTCTATTATACGTGCTGAGTCCCAAATCTTCTTTGATAATGCGAGACATGGATTTTTGCGAAATTTTTCTGTTTTTGCAGGGGTTTTCGGTCGATTCGTTTCTTCACGGCTTTGATCGCTTTCGGAGTTCTCACAGTGCGCGGACGGCCGGATCTTTGACGGTCTCGTACTCCACCAGTATCCTCAAACAACTTCACATCACGATAGACAAAATTGCTAGTGATTCCAAGCGGTCGCAACGCCCTAAAGATATCGCCTTTTTCTATGTTGCATTTTAGCAAGCCAACTACAACAATACGATTTTCGATGTCGCCCCATTCCATGACTGTAAACAATTAATGTCAAAAACTTTTTACGTCACAATGAAGCATATATGTCAACTGTCAATTCGCAATCAATACGAAATAGGTGCGCCCAGTGTTGCATTCGTAATGAGTGCGTTCAATTGTGTACCAATATTTATGACTTGACTAGGTATGTTAGACGAGAATCAGGAAAATTAGCACCACTACTGCATTATAATATTAAAGACGTATAAAAAACAAGAAATAACCAATGATGCCCTTGAAAAGGAGAAAGAAATTTCTGAAATTAATTCGAATTTTCACTTTATGAATTCTTTTTATATATTGCTTAAGTTCCATACAATTTCAGATAATAATAACAAAGTCAATAACGTATTAACATAATGTACAACCCGATCTCTGATATCAAATATATTTTAAAAACAAAATTTAAATTATCATTTTTAGGATACATAAGTGTAATTTAAAAAAATCCACTTAGTCATGATAAAAACTATTAATTTCGCTTTGCCTTGTCATGAAAACACCACATTTTTAATAAAAAAAAACAATAATTTCATTAATCTACACGGTCTGTCGGAGAGAAAATCGAACTTTTTTAAAATAAAAACAAACTATTTTGGTAAAATTCATTTATTTTATTCAAAGTGGTAGCCTTCGACTTCAATGCAACGTCTTGCACGGTCAATTAGCACGTCGAATGAATTTTTCAATTCATCTTTAGAAATGTCCTTCGAGATCGCTGTCGGTGCCCTTATAAAGGTTTTGACGTTGGCATAACGCTGACCTTTCATCTGCAAATGTAGTTTGGAGAATAGATAGAAATCACACGGGACCAAATCCGCTAAATATGGTGAATGGTTAAAATGCTATTTGTAGTTTAAAAATCAGTGAGATAGTGCATGATCATGTAACAAACGCCAGCTACCATTTTCACGATATTGAGGGCCGCAGGATGAATACGCGCCAAAAGGCGCTTCATAACATCAGTAATATACAGCATTGACTGTTTGATTAGTTGGTGCAAACTTTTTTACACTATGCCTTTCAAATCATAAAAACAAATCAACATTGTCTTCACTTTTGTCTTCTCCAAATGGTTTTTTTTTTGGTCTTTCTTCGCTTGGATGCTTCCGTTCAAGGCTTTGACGCTTGATGTCTGGATCATATTGAAAACACCACGTCTCATCCGCAGTTACAATAGTATACCTGAAGTTTTCGTGCTATTTTAAGTCTCTGTTCAAGTCTGTATAATGTTGAAATCAGTTAGCTTGTGTGGTACAAACCTTGTACAAATCTTTCTGAATGCGAAATGCTGTGTTAAAATGGGACGAATTGAACCTTTGGAAATATTTAGTTCCATTCCTACGCATTGGAATCAAGATTTAGGCTTATTTCTGATAAATACACGCACAAGTTCGATGTTACTTTCCGTAACCACAGATTTCTTTGCACCAGGTCAATTGTGGTGCCTCATTTATGTCCGTACGACCGTCTTTAAGTCCTTATATCCTCTTATACCACTACTACATACTCTTACTATATACTCGTACGTGATAAAAGGAAGACCCTTCCTCCAAAACGTCGTTAATATAAAACAAATACTTTACTGTTCCAATGGTTGAAACTCCCAATGAAAAAGTAAAAATTATTATTATTTTAAATTTCGATAAATAACCTACACATTTTCGCGATTTTTATAAACACACTGCAGCTCCTACCTGTTCTCGCGAGGCACTGTCTGCATAGTCTTGAAAAGCAGACAACCGCAACTCATAGGGAATAAATTTGAAAACATTCAAAAATTATAACTACTGTGAAATATCTGCAATTCTAACTATTAACATAGCATTCTGGACCGATCTATTTATTCGATTTCGTCGTATTTACTGTCCCAGTTCGAATAACACGATGTCCAAAGTATTAATAAACTTAGATAAGGGATCCTGAATAAAAAAAATTACTGATGGTTGTATGCTGTGAAATACGTACAGACAAATAAAAATATGATTTGACAATAGATGACCGAAACGAAAACGATTTTCTTAGAAACTTTACACATTATCATAAATTTTAAACTTTCACGTCGGTGTAAAACATTGATTCATCGAAAAAGTTAACTGCACAACTTTAGCAGCGCTCCGAAATGGATTAGATTTAAGTAAGTTCTGAAGTTAAAAGTACTACTGGTATGAACTAGCCGCTAGCATAAGTACTGCAGTACTCATTACTTATTAGTGGTGTTACGATATTACACAACTTAAATGAGATGAACAAACTATCAAATGCTATACGTAAATCCATAATGTGAAAGTATAGAACTGTATATTCAATGCAAATTAAATGTATTACGCATTACGTTATATGGAAGGAAAAAAGAACTCGTTGAAACACTTAACTTCGCTTGTGTTCTTATAGCGTTCTGTGATCACAAATTACAGACAAATAAGTGAATTAAATAATGTCCCCAAAGTGTTTGAACATTTATTATACTTCTTTAAAACTTCTTTAAAATAAAATCAAAAGTATTCGTCTTCGGCTTCAATACAAAGTTTCGCACAATCAGTTAACATGTCGAATTAATTTTGAAGTTCATCTTTAGAGATGTCCTTCAAGATCGCTGTCGACGCCTTTTTAATGACACCGACGACGGCATAACGCTGTCCTGTCATCGGTAAATGTTGTGTGAAGAATAGATAGAAATCACAGGGGACCAAGTCCGGTGAATATGATCAATGGGTGATGGTTTAAATGCCATTTGTGTTTAGAAAATCAATGACTAGCATCGAGCGATGAAATGGTGCACTATCATGTAATAAACACCAGCTACCATTTTCACGATATTGAGGCACTTTATAACACCAAGATAATATACAGCATTGACTGTCTGACTAGTCGGCACAAACTCTTTGTGCACTATGCCTTTCGAATCATAAAAACAAATCAACATTATCTTCACTTTTGACTTCTCCAAACCGCTTTTTTCAATCTTTCTTCGCTTGGATGCTTCCATTCAGAACTTTGAGGCTTTGTCTCTGGATCATGTTGAAAATACTAGGTCTCATCGATAGTGGCAATTGAATACCTGAAGTTTTTGTCCCTTTTTTGATTCTTTAATCAAGTCTGTTCAATGTTTAATTCAGTTAGCTTATGTGGTATAAGCTTTGCACAAATCTTTCTCAAGTGCAAGTCCTATGTCAAAAAGCGATGAATTTAATCTTTAGAAATATCTAATTCCATTCCCACGTATGGCAATGAAAATTTCGTTTCTGATAAATTCACACACGAGTTGGATGTTACTTTCCGTAACCACTGATTTTTTTGCACCAGGATGTTCGTCGTCATTTATATCTATACAACGGTCTTTAAATCATTTATACCACTTGAAAATATATACACTAGTATGTAATAAACACACATAACCATGCACTAGTTTCATCAATCAATTCAGTAATCGATTTACCGAGTTTAAAACAGAACTTGATATTTGCTCTTTGTTCAAAATTTATTTTTCGATCAGTGGCAAATACACACTGTTACTTTATGAGCAACTTCTCTGCTTCCATTGAATCAAATGTCATGATATTTTCACATAAAATCGGTGAAAAATCTGCCTTATAGATGCATATCTTTTTTAATAGATAGCGCCAGTAAGAATTATAACACTATTTTAAACAAGTTCGGTTTTCTCTGCGACAGACCGTGTATATATACTTATATATATATATATATATATATATATATATATATATATATATACATATATACTATGTAAAATATTTTATACATTACTATGAGAATGATAGGTCAGAAGTTGTATAAAAATAACCTTTGTTTGTCTAATTACAGGACAAGTATTTAAAAATCACACAAAAACATAGTATTATAATAATTTTCCAATTATGCTCTTCATCAATAAAGCAAGCGTTCTTTAATCTTGAGTAAAAATACGTTGGATACGTTACACAATGTTTAGTTAAAAAGTCATTTGATCCTCCGATCAGTGAACGTAACGGCAATTTTCTCAAGATTAAGAATCCAAATGGTGTACTTATTAATTAACAATTATATTATGGACTTAGTAAAACGGTGAAAAATTGCTAGAATATTTAATTCAACTGCTTTCTCGTATCATCACTTACTAAAAAATTATCTGCTTTGTGAATAATTCGATGATATTTTGATGCAAATAATATACAGACGAATAACTGGTCTTACTGCCATCGAGAGAGCTGCGTAAAATAATTACAACAATTAATTCTTTGTCTCGCTTTTAGAGAAGTTCCAGTTGTGTAAGGTTAAGTTGTATATATATATATATATATATATATATATATATATATATATATATGATATATGTATATATATATATATATATATATATATATTACACACAAAAGTGATTGCCGTACAGGTAAGATGTCATGTGCATTGGCCCATCATACCATTAATTGTGGGCAGAGGGCACAGAATTTGCCGATGTTAAGATTTTGGAAACAGAAAGTAACTATAAAAGAAGGTTATTCTTAGAGATGTACCACATTGGCAAGCATGGTAATTGTATAAACTTCAAATCAGATGATAGATTACATATCATTTACTGCAACATTTTAAATATAGTGCTTTCTATTGATGGATGACGTATCGGTGATTGGATTTTTGACCGACCCCTGTTTGTTTTCAATTTAATTGACCGTAGTTTACGTTGTTTTACATTTTTACATAGCACTTTTTATTGTATTTTTACTGTGTTTATTACAAAAATTTTGTTTTTCTCTATCATGTGTTTTTTCGACATGTGGTTGTGTTGTGATGTAGTTTTGCGTTAGAATACAATTACATTATTATTGTTTAGAGTCGCGATAAATTGATTTAATAGGTGTCAAGGTTAGATGAGACAACTTATAATGTTCTTCGATCGTGACGATATATGTTGTATATTGTTATGTCTAGTTAGTGTGTGGCTTTGATAATTTTGTAAGTATAATAGGTAATTTGTACCTGTTACATTTATATAGAAAATATAGAGAGTCTAAAGAAAAAAACATCAAGTCTTTCGGTTCACAGACCGAATTACCTACTAGTTCCTTGTTTATTATATATATATATACTATGGGGAGGCAAATAGCTTCTATATTATTTAATATTAAAACTATAACTGAGAAGCTGCAATAATAGTCAGAGAAGCATGAGAGAGCTAGTTTCATTTCGGAATGGGAGCGTACATTTCAACTATATTAAATTCTTGTACGTCAAACATGATGGAAAAACGTTTACCTAAAAAACAATGCAAAAACTTACCCCGTCCTGGCGAAATTGGCTATGTAAATAATAACAGCCTCTGCCAGGGCCAGCTCGGATCTAGTGTAATTCCTCGGAAAGTGATTAAAACCATCAACAAGTGGAGCACCAAAAAAATAAGGTAGTTCCTCGCCGTGCACGGTGCCCATTCTCTGCAAGGGAATATATTCATATATTAATATAAAGTGAACGAAGTTTTATGCATTTTAAAAAATTTTGAGCACTGCAATATCTTTTATTGAACTTTTTTCTTCATTAATGTTAAAGTATCGAAGAATAAGTTTAAGGCTTGGAGCCGTCAATTAAAAAAGTTTCGAAAAATAATTTTTTTTATGTTTCTAGATTTGTTTTATCAAGCTATCTGCTTCTGGGCTTTCGGGCTGGAACTGCGTCACTTGTATATCTGCCGACGTTTCGTACCCATTCGTATTGAACATCTGCACTGAAACAGTTTCAGTGCAGTAGTTAAGCCCTGAAGCCCGGAAGTCCAGAAGCAGATAGCACGAACCATGACCGGGGAAGTCCCACGTACCAGATTGTTTTGTCATTCTTTTACATTTAGGCATATAAGGTGAAACAGTAATTGTTTATGCCGCACTAGCGTTTTGCGATGAAATAATGCGATATTACAGAAACGTTTAGATTATAGAAGACCCAACTGGCACGCTGACTAACTCCCCGGAATTTACATCGATACTATGTTACTGACATTTGCTTTATTTACCCTATTTAAATATCTTAATCTTTTGTTGGGCCTCTTAAATGATAATTAGCATTGGAAATTTAAAAAAATGCAAGGACCTAGAGTGATATAGCAATTTATTATATTTCAACGGAGTGCACCGACTAGTAAACTAGATTAAATATGTGATAATACAAATGTAACAGATAACAATTCTCAGGGCGATTCGAATTACGAAGAAAGATGCGCATATATAAAAACCCCTTTAACTTGAATAGCGGAAAAAATCTCATAAAATATTTACGTGTTCAATTAATAATCAGAATCGCTTTATAAGATCTTTCTTATAAATAATAAGAAAGAAAACATAACAATATTAACACTACAATTTAACAAATACAATTTTTACCTTATATTTTCTATTTATATGTACTTATAAGTACTTCTTTCGTTGTACACAAACACTGCGTTTTGGCTTTCAACGGTACGGTTGGTGTTCGGAATTTGTTTTTCGTACGGGTATTATGCCGTAGTTTCCCAGATGCGACACTGTTTAATTATCTGCTAATGATGACAACTTAGTTGTCGAAATACGTATACAGAATAAGAAAATTAATGTGGAAAGGGGTTATATATCAACCTTCGATGATTAAATTTGTCTTACAGTACAATACAGGATCGATTTTCGAAAATAGTGTATGAGGCGGATGCTCTGGTAACCGACTAAGAAATATCAAGTTGTCATTCGCGCCTGTCCTGGTAACCTCCTTGTTCAGTTAAAGTATTCTCTTACTACTAAATATTAAGAAATTGTCATTGGCCACAAGTGGAAAATGTAATCAATAATTTAAATCTTATTCACTGTTCTCAATATTGTTTCATGTCATATTTATTAGGCTATCCTCGTATAGACGATCTCACTATTTTCTTTAATAGAACACAATTTCATAAATATTCAAAAATGTTTCTTTCTTTATGGTAATGTTTATATTTAACTGTCGTTGAACGTCCTCGTCCCATTAATCCTCTCATTAAGTATCCCCGCTTCTTAGTCTTAAAAATGTTCTATGGAATTGGAACTGTAATATACTAAAAACGTATTTCATGTTTCAGTGTAAGTCAAGTGAGTGTGAATTAAAAGAGTGGAAAATGCGGCACTGATTTTGTTAGTTCACTACACGTTCTCTTTTGTTCTATATTTATACTTGAGGTAATGTCGTTCAGCGGAGGTAGACAAATTCCAGAAAATTGCAGTACAAGGTTAATAATTCTTAGAGAAAACTTAATTCCATTTTCTAAGAAAGTCCAGTCGAAATAGATCAAAGCTGTACTTTAGACATACAAGGATATGCTGAGAAAGAAATCGATCTTTTTATTCTATTACAGATAAAGTAATAGCAGAAATGATTGGAATTGTGGAACGAACAATCACTTTGCGATAAATTTGATTTTCTATTGAAGAGATTTGATTTGCCAAATGTAGCTTTTATCTATCTCGGATCTAAAATTGTCGGTTTCCTTACAAGTTCGCATAAAATATTCCTTTCACTTTGTCTTATAATGTCTATTATCTTACATGTAATAAAGATTTTCACCGGAGTTATTTACTTGTTTGGTTTCCAAATATAGAATTAAAAACCGCTACAGTTCTCGTTTAAGTCATCAGTCTTGGATTAGGAAGGAAGGGATCGTTACTATTTTATATTATAGTACTTCAATTTCACCGAATTCCAAATATTCCGGTGTCGAAGAAAAAAAAATAGCAAATGGCAAAAAAATTGAATAAAACGAAAGTGAAAGAATAGGTATAGTAAGTATCACAAAAAAGGTTTACGATGTAGACGAAAATACATCAGCCGACTTCAGGTAGAACGGTCTTTATAATGTATGTAAACAAATCTGGCAGTCGTAGAATATCTCATTCATAAGAAAAAGTACTGAAACACATTATTCTTTCTTATAAATAATAAGAAAGCAAGAAAACACAACAATATTAGCATTACAATTTTATATGTATATATATTGTATATATATATATATATATATATATATATATATATATAATTAAGTTAAATTTAGAATTAAGAAATGATTAACGACCGATTAGAAGCAATAAGAAAAATCCAAAAGATGGAAAAATGGGTGACACATCAATTGAATGACACGCAAAGCGGAAATCGTGTGTGAAATGCTGCTTCAAAAAAATGATCGGAAGTCATTTCTGCATCGAATAGTGACGGGTGATGAAAAATGGGTTTATTTCAAAAACGCTAAGGGAAATCACGGTTATCGCCTGGCGAAGCCGGCCCATCACTTCTAGCCCAAATCGTTTTGGTCACAAGAGAATGCTCTGTATTTGGTGGGACCAAACTGGCGTAGTGTACTACGAACTGTTGAAACCTGGCGAAGCAGTTATTACTGATCACTATCGATAACAAATTTTCAATTTGAACCATGCATTGATAGAAAATCGTCCAGAATGGGCCTGAAGCCACGATAAAGTGATTTAACAGTACAATAACGCGCCGTTTCATACAGCAAAACCGGTCAAGGAAGCATTGAAAGCACTTGGTTTTTTTAGGGATGACATCGGTAAATTGCCTGGAAGATGAGCAAGATGTGTAGAATCAAATGGCCAATACTTTGAGTAAATAAATTTTTACATTTTCTTGAAAATTATGTAGTCGTTTTACGAAAAAGTCGGTAATGACTTTCCGGTACACCTAGTATGTCAGTAACATGATACTGATAAGTGTCAATATTTAACATTATCTCTTCTCGGAACAAAAATTTAATTTCGCCTGATGGTGTTTCTGTAGTACTAGGTTTTTGTATTAATTTACTTTGTATTACATTTCCACTTTAAAGTTTTATGTTCTTTTGGTGCAAGTATTTAAAAACACGTATTCGCTTCAAAACTTTTATATATAAGTAATCTCTTTATAACTTTATCATACACGGCTAATCCTCTGAAATAATTTTCAATTTGAGAGCCTATATTCTTACAAACAAAACTTCTAAAACTTATAACATCATAAGCGAACATAAACCAGCGATTTCTTTGCATAGAAGATACAAAAGCACTTAAATAACTCGTTGGCGTGGGCGAACGACCGATATTCTTGCACGTTACGCAAGTTCTTGATGTATAAACCAAATTTTTCGATGTAATTTCCTTCTGATGTATTTAACAGTCGGTTGCAACATCTGCGCTTTTGTAATTTATTAGAACACTTCCAAACTTTTATCCTTACCTAAATGCACCACCGGATAGTAGATTAAAATTCACATAACTTTGCTTGTAGCATTCCTATTTATTATTCCATTAAAACTATTATGTAATATTTATGCGAAATTCTATGGCGAAGCGCTGGGATGAAACTGAAATAACCTCTTCAATTTTAGATGCCAATAACTTGGAATGTTCCTCCATTTAAGATTTTGCCGATAATTTTCAGAGGAAAGCAAATGAGCTTAGAAATAGTGTTTTATACGAATTATAAATTGCTTTAAAAAAATTAAATTTTAGAACTATCCTATGCTGTTGAGTATCTATACTGCCATTCTCTATATATGAGGGTAGTTTGACAAGTAGTGAGAATGGAAAAGAAAAACGAATTTTTTAAATACAAAATAATTTTTATTTTTCAATATATTCTCCTAAAAGAGCAATACATTTATTCCAACGGTGCTCCAATGCCCTTATGCCATCTCTAAAATGCGATTCCGGAAGGCTTGCAAAATACACATTTACGAAGATGATAAGCTCGTCGTTAGACGAAAATTTCTTTCCACCTAGTGCCGTTTTCAATTTCGGAAAAAGGTGGAAGTCGGAAGGGGCTAGATCCGGCGAATAAGGTGCATGCCGTACTAATTGGAAATGCAACTCGTGGATTTTGGACATCGCAACTGTGCTGGTATGCGAGGGAGCGTTGTCTTGGTGAAACAGAATCTTTTTCTTTGCCATTCCTGGCCGTTTAGCACGAATCCCAACATTTAATTTCTGCAGAAGTTCTACAAAATATTGTCCGTTTATTGTGGCACCTTTCTGAACATAATCAATGAGCGAAATGTCCTTTGAATCACAAAAAATTAATGCCATCACCTTGTTTGCCGACAAAGTGGTTTTCGCTTTCTTTGGAGGTGCAGAACCACGTTCTAACCATTGTTTGGACTATTGTTTAATTTCGGGTCTACTGTAGTGTATCCAAGTTTCATCGCAAGTAACAAATCGCCTACATAAATCAAGCGGATTCCCCTTATAAAGGTCCAAACACTCATTGGCAATGCGCAAACGAGTGAACTGTTGATCGGTCGTAAGCAATCGCGGCACCCATCTTGCCGAAAACTTGGTAAGGCCTAATTCTTTCGCTAAAATGTGGTGTACATGTTCTGTTGAAATGTTTACCATGTCTGCTACCTCTCTCACTTTGAGTCGTCAATCTTGCGTAATAATATTATGGATTTTTATAATGATTTCCTTAGAAGTCACGATTTTGGGTGCTCCAGAGCGCGCTTCATCAACACAGCTTGTTCTACCACGTTTAAATTCATTTACCCATCTACTTATTGTGGCGGATGATGGAGCAGATTCACCTAATGCTTCCCGTAACTCATCTTTTATTTCGGTAGCTTCCATACCCTTAATTACGAAGTATTTAATCACCGCACGATGCTCTGCTTTTTCCATTTTAGCAAAACGACGTGTTGCTTCTTTTTCAATCAACTGTCAAAAATAAACTAATCAACCGATATATCTAAATATTGGAATATAAACATATATATATAGGCAAACTAAATTACAATGCATTTGTTTTACCAATTAGAGCGCCACCTATGTGTCATTCTCACTACTTGTCAAACTCTCTAGTAACAGTTTTGACTAAATAGATGAAGGCATGGTGCCATGAAGTTTACCGTGAAAAGAGAAGTTACTTGAAAAATTTGAGCCATCCATCCTAAATTAAGAAGACACGCCCTACACTTCCATCTTCAGCAACAAGTGACGCCGACTCTACGCGTAAAACGTGCTTTGTGTATTTTGTAATTACCGATAAAGTAACGCAGTCACGTGATTGGCATAAGCATTGTTAATAGTGAAACATCAACATATTAAAGCATTAGCTTCTACAAACAGGGAAACATGTAGAGCACTGGTATGAAATTTTAAATATATAAAAACGCTTTTTGAATAATGATAGTAATAATAACATTGTAATAATAATAAGTTTTGTTTTTTCTACTTGATTGGTTTAGTTTCCTGACTGAATTTAAACTCAACAATTCTGGGAAGCTCGTGCATATATTCAATAATTAATCCTCTATTTCCGGTTAATGAACGATCAGCAAGTTCATTTTACTCTTTTGTAATAATTAATCTGAAATGGTGTTCCGTCATTATTTACGAGGGTACCCGTTTATATTTCAGGAATAGCAAACAAAAATTTTTTTATTATCGACAATAGTCTCATTGCTTTTCTAAATATTCTCCTTGAAAATCAATGCACTTTTGTGTTCACTTAAACCAATCCGAATAGCATTGCTGCCACTGCGAAGGCGGTATCTCCAAAATATGAGTTTCGAATGCCTCAACTGCCTCTTCCGGCGTAGAAAACCGTTGACCACGAAGTTTCTTCTCACGGGTGGTAACAAAAAGAAATCACAGGAATTCAATGTTTTGCGCTGCCAAATATTCAATTGTTTGAACCGACTTGTAAGAGTTCGCATTGTCATGGTGGAGAATGATCTGTCGTTTTAGGATTGGCATCTGAGTGGTCATCTATTTCCGTATCAGATGGATTTTAAATGACCTTCTCCAGTTCCTTTTGATCAAATGCTCCAGGAAACCGATATTATATGTTGAAAACTAAAACACCTTAGCTATATGAAAGGTAGTATAATAATAAGCAAAACCAAAGCTCTTATAAATAATAATTTCTCCAACCACAATATTCAGCGAACCATAGATCGACATCTTAATCCCAAAATCTCACAACTTAATACACAGCTTACATCATCTCCCCCCTCTCTAAAGCCCACCTACCCTATATACAAGGTGTTACTGACCGCATCAGTAGGGTTCTTCTCAAAAACAACATCAAAACCACCTTCAAACCCCATTCCAAATTATCTGACCCTTTTTCCGTAAAAGACCATGTTTCTTTAGAATCAGCTGGTGTGTACAGGATTCCTTGTTCATGCGGTAGGGCATATATTGGTGAAACAAAGCGGTCTGTCGGCACTCGTGTTTCTGAACATGAGCGTTGTACTAGGTTGCTGCGCATAGCCGGTTCTGCACTTGCTGAGCATAGGCTGGAAACCGGGCACCATATTCAGTTTAATTCAACCAAGATGCTATCCCGCACTAACCACTTCTATGGTCGCCAAATCCGTGAAACTATAGAGATCTTTAAGCACCCCAATAATCTTAACCGCGATGATGGCTACCCCCTACATAACGTTTGGCAATCCTGCATCTCTAATCTACCTAACCGTAACCGTAACGCTCCATTGACCCATGACCCATTATCCATATATAAACACGTCCCCCATCGACTTACACCAGTTTCAGTGCAGTAGTTCAGCCCTGAAGATGTCCCATACAAATGGGTACGAAACGTCGGCAGAAATACTAGTGACGCGGTTCCAGCCCGGAAACCCAGAAGCAGATAGCATGGACCGCGACCGCGGAAGTCTACGTACCAAATTAATACCCTCCATGGTCAGATAAATATGTTAAAATTCAATTACTTCCTGGGGCAAACCTGTACCCCTAACAGAATTTTTACATTAAATGGTATGTGTCACTTCAACAACTGCTCCAAATTACACGTGGTGTACCTACAAGAGATTAGCAGGAACCATTTTTTACCATCGGTCGAAAAATAATAGGAATTTAAAGAAATACTGGGCTCTTTCTCTACTTCAGGAAGTGTTTTAGAGTTAAAGATTTGCCCTTAGTTTCGAACCTCGCTTCGTATATGCCTCTATTTTTGTGTACGTATATCTGCTTATTTCTGATTACGTTTTACATAACGAAGTAGTTTAGAAAAAGTAATTAAAAGAAAAGTAATAACTGCAAAATTCTAAAAGAATTGCAAAATAACGGTTTTTAAGTATCCGCGCTTTGCTTACAGAAAAATCCATTAGTGCAGGACGGGCCGATAAAACACTCGATTAAATTTTTGTCCAACTTTACAGAAAACTAATTTACAATTCGCAAAGTTAACAACAAATAACGAAGTGACTAATGAACCGCATACAACTCCGTAGCTACGTACCATTACATTTCACCCACCCCTATTATTTAACTCCAGCCAACCATCAGTCGCAAGTATCGGAAACCTCATCTCCCATTCGTGAGTGTGTGCGTGTTAAAGTTTTTAATTGAGGCGCAAGATGTCACTGCAACGTTTTGTGCATCAAAAACTCATAAACTTCTCCTCGGCGAGAACGGTCTGCAGATGTTGACAGTACCCTACGTTCAAGTCATTCACCCACAGTCCTCCCTAACAGGCGAGAGCGTTTCAAAGGATGAAAGACAAACACGGACAGATTTCGGATCTCTTTCTCGTACACTTGCTAGTTTATCCAGAGGCATATTTGTAACAGCTACAGCCACAGTCGCACTCGATTGGAAAACTGGTCACGAATCGAGAAGGATACATTTTTTCAGATCAACAGATTCTACGCGTCTGTCAAATAAGAACATTTCTTTGTTGCTTAAAACTGTCCTGTCGCTCGAATACAAACGGATTTTATGGAGTTTCATGTACGTGTGTGTTTGATACAGAATGAGAGCAGGCGCAAAAAATTGGCATTCTGAAAATTGGTCACACAAAATCCTTTTTATTTCGTATTAATACGAGCATTAAGCATATATTTTTCATAAAAATTTTTTTCTCCTTATATTCAAATAATATTTTGTTCGAAATAATAATAACGTAGAATCCATTTTGATAACTTTTGGAAAAAATATACAATTCGAAATTTCATTTAGACTAGATATGATTGATCTTCTTAAGAACTATAGATGAAAGAAGTAAATTTATTGTAATGCACTTCTACACACTAATGTAGTGTAGATAGTAACACATACAAGGGTGGTACCAGAAGAACTCGACCTAACAAAGAAAACTTTTGGAAAGAAATATATTGATTTTTCAACATAATCTCCGTTCAGCTCTGTACACCTTTCCTAGCGATGTTCAATAAGTTCGATACCCTTTTTATAATAAGAACTGTCTTGCTCCTCAAAATAGCCATTAACTGCCGACATCATTTCTTCATCGTTGGAAAATCTTTGTCCTCTGAGCCATTGTTTCAAGTTTGAGAACAGAAAATAATCCGAGGGGGCTAAATCTGGCGAATAGGGTGCATGAGGTAGCAATTCAAATTCTAATTCATTAAGTTTGGCCATTGCAATAACGGATTTGTGAGCTGGTGCATTGTCTTGTCTGTCAGGACTTTCTTCTTAGTCAAATGCGGCCGTTTTTGCTTGATTTCTTCGCTCAAATGTTGCAATAAGTTCGCGTAATACTAGTCGTTGATAGTTTTTCATTTTCCAAAAGAGTCAATGAAAATTATTCCACGCGCATCCCAATAAACCGATTCCATGACCTTGCCTGCAGATGAAACGGTCTTCGCCTTCTTTGGAGCCGGTTCTCCCTTTTGTGTCCATTGTTTCGATTGTTCTTTTGTATCGTGTGTGAAGTGATGGACCCATGTTTCATCCATGGTTATGAAACGGCGCAATAATTCTGCCTTGTTGCTGTGAAACTTCGCTAAACACTCAATTGAAAAATCTTTACGACATTGTTTTTGCTCGAGTGTGAGCAAACACGGCGGCAATCATCTTGTACGCAGCTTTCTCATGTCCAAATTTTCAGATAATATGCGATGTACGGCACTTTTAGAAATGTCTACTATCATATACTACCGCCTTATGGATTTTCTTCACAATTTTTGCAGTCGTTTGATGCACCACTGTGATGCTTGTCTTGGCAGCTCGTACGGCCTCGTTTAAACTCTGCTACCCAACATTTCACTGTTGTAAACGAAGGAGCAGACTCACCCAGAGTAGAATCTAGTTCAGCTTTATATATATATATATATATATATATACCCTGGACCAGGCCGCTATGTATATTTTGCGGTAATCAACTAAACACGTGGAAATGGGCGAGTAAAACTAAATTTCACAAACTCGTAGAAGGAATGCATGAGCCTTGGTCATGGCTAGGGTAGAAGTCTCTGCTTTTTCTAACAAGCTGGGACTTTTAAGAAAAGAAGCGGTAAGCTGAACGGAAGGATGCTGGTGACGTTTGAATTAACCAATGACACGTTATAATAGGTACGCTAGAAGTTATGTGCTCTAAAAAATTAGCATACGTTAAAAGTGCGATATCAATATCAATATAAGTACCAAGCAGATAGATATCTAGACAGAACAATAGATGTGTATTCTGTGTGAAAAAAAATAAGGATCAATAAAATTGAATTAATATTGAACGTGAGTCAATGGGGATACTGAGACAATTCCAAGAAAAGATTCGAAAAGTTTTTGGTATTTGCTTCCTAGAAAACGATGACGGTTTGCTTTTTACAGCCTGACCGTACGTGACTAAAATAAAAAATTTTGCACCAAAATATATTTATCACAATGTTAAGTAATAATAATTTATGAATTCGAAAATCGAATTGGGGTTAAATCTAAAATAAATTTATTTAAAAACGATATAAAAAATTATTTATTATATGACATATGCAAGCATAACACTGCATTTAGGGCTACAGGAATTTTCTGATTTAATGATCCAATTTTTATGATGACTTATGATGACTACATGACTGTAACTGTAAGAGATAGAGATCGTGATTTTTTGGCACGAAAAACTTCTGAGAGAAAATGATAAATCAATTACGTTTTCTCATATTAACGAAACTTTTGAAAAATCTAAAAGTGATTTTCTAAGACATTCCAGAATAAGAGGACGATTGGCTGGAGTCTTAACTGATGCCTCTGTTTATAAGAGAATTAGAGAAGAGCCTTTAAAATGGAGACCTAGACAAAAATGGAATTAAAAACAGAAATATATGATAAACGACTTTTCATTACAAATAAAAAATTAGTACAAAAAGGCAGATGATTCCGGTGAGAAAAATAGTAGTAATATTAAGATGTTGAACGTTATATTGGGTTGGCAACTAAGTACTTTCGGTTTTGTAGTATAAAATAAAACACTTTTTTTTTAAACAAAGAATAGTTGTTAATCAATTACATATTTTCCATTTTGCTCAATGACCTTTTGCCATCTTTCTTTCAGCTGCATGATTCCGCGCTCATAAAATTTCTGGTCCTTATCAGCAAAAAACTGAACCAGGTGCGAGTGAAGGTCATCGTCATTTGTGAAAGTTTTACGATTCAAATAATTCTGCAAACTTCGAAATAAATGGTAATTAGATCAGGGTTGTATAGGGGATGTGGCATCACTTCCCAACCAAGCTCCAATAGTTTCCCACGAGTTGCCAAAGATGTGTGAGGCATTGCATTATCTTGGTGGAAAACTACACCTTTCCGATTTGGCAATTTGGCCGTTTTTCTTTGATTGCTTCATCCAGTTTTATTAATTGTTGACAGTAAACATCAGAATTGATCGTTTGGTTCCTTAGTAGCAGTTCAAAAAACACAACACCTTTGTAATTCCACCAAACTGACAGCATGATCTTCTTTGGATGCAATTCAGCTTTCGATGTGGTTTGAGCTAGTTTATCGTGTCTGCTCCATGATCGTTTTCGAACTATGTTACTGTACAGGACCCATTTTTCATCACCAGTGATGATTCTTTTTAAGAAAGGGTCGGTTTCATTTCGTCTAAGGTGCATATCGCAAAAGTTGATTCTTTGTGTTAAATGAATTTCTTTCAATTCGTGAGGTACCCAAATATCAAAATTCTTAACTAGCCCAAGACATTTTAAATATTTTTCAATTGTTGTGTGCGATACATGTAGCCTCTCCGCAACCTCTTGAACAGTTATATGACGATCCTCTTCAATTATGACTTTGATTTGGTCATCAACTTCAGTAGGCCGACCAGAACGTTGCTCATCTTTGAGGGAAAAATCTCCAGAACGAAATTTTTTATACCAATTCTGACACGTGCGCTCTGTTAAACAATTAACACCATAAACTTCATATATCTTTTTGTGAGCCGCAGCAGCTTTCTTTCCTTTACGGAAATAAAATTGTAAAATATGTCGAAAATGTTCGTTTCTGCACTCCATTTAAAATTAATCCACAACTAATAGCTTTAATAAAAATCACGCACTACTTGCTTCTGAAGTTACGTCAATGTGACTAGTATCACGCTACAAACGGTGAAATACAGCACCAACATACGTTATACAAAAAATAAAGCAACACTCTCTATCAGTAAAAACCGAAAGTACTTAGTTACCAACCCAATAGATTCAAATGACGATCAAACTCTGTTTTCAAATAAATAAATATCTCATGAAGTAGTGGATATGCTAACGAATTAAATAAACTCATTTACTCTAATAAAATTTATAACACAAAATACTTCAGTTTTATATACCAAAAGCCACATATGTTTACGACGGCGACATGCAGTTGCATTTTTACGACGACGAGGAACGAATTTTTTTATATCCAAATATACCAGATGGTGTGAAATCGTGTGAAAGATGATGTTTTCCTTGGTACAGAGAAAAAATACTGGAGTAGCAAGTAGAACGTCCACTTCATCTCCTTCACAGTGAATTGATATTCAATTCAATGTTTACTGAAAAACTTATTTTATTAACTTCTTCGATCTTTTATTTATTATTCACCTTTCTTGCATTTTTTTAATTATTAACTATTATTTATGTGTGTGTGTATACTCTTGGCGTAATATTAAATTTATCGCTCAACTCATAATAATGCACCTCGCCTTTGGGACCGCTGTATCATTCGATGAGTGTATTGACTACATTTTCAAAAGACAATATTAAACTCTGATTATAGCAGTCACTTATAAATTGTTTAATTGAACAAATTACGATGCACTTCATTTGAAACAAAATACAATTTAATATATTTGTATGTAACTCTTATGTTTTAGTTGTGAGAGTAAAAATATTGAAAAACTATGACGAAGTACAGACTTTTTAAATGTGTAAGTAAATTACCACTAAAATTCGAATGTTTTTGCTATAAAATAATGAGAAAACAAGAAAGTTTCCTTATTTGTTCACCGCACTTTGTATATATGAATATATGGACACATACCCGAAGGAAAGACGAAGTAAATAGATTATTACGCGAAGGAGCATAGCGGAAGATGCATATCATTTAAACATAGAGTTGATCAAAAGAAGCACTATATCTAGTGCTGTTTATATTTCAATGGAAATTGTGGTAGTTCTCATGTTTCCGACAACAGTTTGTCTTTGAAATTTGCAAGATAGAGTTTCAAACTCTAACTTTGAATATCGCGATGGCATATGCTGCAAATATACGTAAAGAGAATATATTTACTCAGGTGAGCACACATGGCTCTGATAGGATGCATAATTTATGCGAATGACACAGTTATTTTGTTGCTATTTACTTAAATTTTATTGGATAATCAAGATTATAGGTTTATTATTGAAGACGTACATATCTAAATAATTTCATTTAGTTCTGTACATAATTTTACTTAAATGCTAAGCAATTTCGATTTGATATTAAATATTATTAAATCAGTTAGGCCTAAAATTAGGATACATTCTGTTTATTTATATGCGAAAAAATGATTAATGACATGTTTACAAGCGTAAAGCGTATAAAAAAGTATATTTTATATAGAAGCACGATAGAAAGTTCTGATGTTCAGAATCGAAATATTTTTATTTATGAAAAGAACAAATAAAAAAGTTCCGAGATTTGTTCGCCGGGGTACGTCAACTATTTAATAATAATAGTTTCAACTGTAGCTTAAGGAACTGTACCAAAGTACAATATGAACAGGAAGAGATAGTAATAAATAAAATAGGGATTCTAAGTTGAAAAGTAACACATGTAATTCTTAGCGAAATAAGAGAGAATTAAAATAGTTATGAACACACACATAGATGGCGGAATCTACCGATTGCAATCATTCTTTGACCAATTTAGGAGAAGCAGGGCCTAACAGGATACACGTGCCTAGGGCAAGTGAATTTGAGCATACAAAACTTCATCGAAATTTTTTATTTGTTTGAAAGGCCAAACGATGCCACTATGTATGGAATATAACATTGTGCAAATCTCCACCGCGGTTTCGCTGGGTGGGGCGCATCCAAAATGTCCAATTTCCATGACTCTGGTGCATTAATAAGGCTGAATTTGACCGATGGGTTATGTTGGCTTTGAGGGTCGCTGTGATTTGTGACTTGGTCGCATAGACCTGCGACTTAAGAAAACCCCACAAGAAAAACTTTGATGGGGTTAGTTAACATCACGTCCACATGAGTTGACCACATTCTGCACTAGCGGTTTGAGGCAAACAGCTAGTGCAGAATGTCCAACGTGGCATGTGGCATGAGCTGTGTGGCACGTAGCGCCGTCCTGTTGAAACCACATGTCGTTGGTGTCCATATTATCCAACTCAGGCCAAAAGAAGTTGGTAATTATCGTTCTATAGCACTCGCCATTGACGGTGATGGCGTGGCCAACGTCGTTCTCAAAGAAATATGGACCGACGACGCCGCCAGCCCAAAATCCACGCCAAACAGTGACTTTTTCGGGACGCATTGGACGCTCTTGGATCTCATGTGAATTGATATCGTTTCAAATTCAAAAATTTTGTTTGTTCACGTACCCATTCATTCAGAAATGGGTCTCGTCGCTGAGGATGATTTATGACGAAAATTAGGATTAGTTTCCAATTGCTCCAGGGCCCATTCTGCGTATACATGTCGTTGTCTAGGATCGTTTACCTTCAACTCCTGAGTCAGTTGAATTTTCTACGGGTGCGGGCTCAGTTCTTGTGATCGACAAGAAATCGACTGCCTCGGATTCTCCTTTGGCAGATCTGGCGTTTCGTCGTCGCACGGGTATTGCTTCATTGTATACTGACCCAGCAGACTCAAATTTATCCACCACAGTGCGAATAGTCTTCTCGGTAGGACGAATATGGCTACCATAAATTAGGCGAAGCGCGCGCAACTTTTCCCGAACAGAACACCCATTTTGATAAAACAATTTTATCATTCGCACATGTTGTTGAACTCTATATCCGTCCATGGTGATATGGCAAAACAAACTGAATAAATGATAGCCAATTCGACAGGTGCAGCTTCAACAATATGGCCGCTATCGACTGTCAAAGTTCGGAAGTCCCTATTGGAAGACTATTTATAAGCATTTTTAAAAGACGAATGCTTGGAATTAGCACGTAACTGTAAAAATGTAACAAGATATCTGAATGAGCTAAACAATACTAATCATATACTCCGGATACTAGATATAGATATTTTGGCTGCAGTTAAGATCATTTGCAGTAGTTTGGAAAACGTACACGTAATCACGCTTGTCTTTTTTTTAAGTAACTTAATACAGTTAGTCTATCCCCATTCCATTTCGTTTGCATTGCATGTATTCAAGGAAGCCCTTCCATTTAGAGTAAACTTAGACGAAATTTCGATGTTCAATTTATAAAAATAGTGTAAGATCAACATTTATATTATTAAACTTTTCTTTGGCATTAAGGTTTTACGCAAATATTAAATAAATTTTGTAAAACTAACTTATTTGGAAATTAATTCAAAAGTACATTTTTAATTTTGTTTAAATTGTGAAATGTATAACTAAACATAAACTTGATTTGATCACTATGGGAGTCTCCATAAAATATTATTCTATTTTAATAATCTCTATTAGTCAATACATTAAAGCAATCAATAAGAAAGATTTTAATTAAACCCGCAGAAAAAGATGTCTATTAAAATGATATACTATCCTTACTTGTGGATAGTCTCCGTCCTTCGTCTGGTAATCGAACACGTAAAAAAACGTCTTCGGTCCGGTCGACTCTTGGCCCGGTTGGGGCGGCTTCGCACTCAATAAATCACCGGTCTGCACCAGGGGAGCGACGAATTGCGCGTCACTTAAAGCGGCAACGGCTGCATCTCTCGTATTGATTGGATGCTGAACCGTCCTCTCCCAGTCCGTGTATTCATTAACTACCGTGAAAAATATCTCACTCAGATGATAAGTGTAGGCATTGCGAACGTAAGTCCTTATGATCTTGTCCCTTCTCTCGCCCTCGAAACCCGCTTGTATATCGGACGCCGAAAATCTCCACAGTGCTTCACTAGTCACTACACCGAACAGGAGATCGTAGGTATTACTTCCACGTGGCGTTAATGTCGCTTCGCTTCGCTTCATGTTCGCGTTCACGGGTCCCACGAAGCTCTGTAAATCCGAAGGCTTAAAATATGTCACTAGTTCTTTGGCAAAATCAGTCTTTATAACTACACCGTCAACACTTGGTCCAAATGCACTTAAATAAGAAGGAGGTGTAACATCTGCTTGAAGTAATTCGTCCAGAGGTGTCTCTCTCAGACAATCGACTATCGCCTCATGGTCTTTAGCCACATCCTCTGGTATGCTACAGTTCACTTCCTTGGCGAGTTTGACTGCATAATTAACAGGGTCTTCTACTAGAGCCCATGACGATAAAGCTGAACCGGATAGGAGAATAGTTCTGTGGAAGAGACCCGGCATAACCGTCGGCGAAATCATTAAGAAATTAATGCAAGCTGCTCCGGATCCGTGACCTGCTAACGTAACATTTCCGGGATCTCCTCCGAAAAGGGCGATGTTCTGTTGAATCCAGTGCAGAGCCGCTATTTGGTCCATTAGACCGTAATTTGCGACACGGGCTTTGAGATGAGGCACTGGATTCGCGTTGAGGAAACCTGCGAACAGATAACACAGTAATTAATTTTACAAGTATTATGATTAATGGCAAATAATCATTTATAATCGTTTATTTTTAGTTCGGCGTCATTAATAAACTCTGTCAATTAGAGCTATTCATTAGAATCGATTGACATGAATAAATGAAAGGCGAACAATTGTTTTATTAGAAATGTCGTAATTCACTCGATATGTAATCACTCTCTTGCAGTTTGCGATCTAATAATTTATAATCTTGATACAGACAGACATTACATTTCTCACTTAGAGAGACTTGTTTGATAAGAGTTGTACGTTATTGTTCAATCAACTGTCTAAAGTTTGACTTCATACTTGTTTTTTAATTTTCATTCATATAGCCCTTTTTAAATAAGCATAATAATATTTCTTCATAATACGTACACATACATGGATAGATTATTCTTCATTGTCGTATTGAAAATACTAATTATCGAAGAAAAAAAGGAATTGTAAAGAGAGAAAGTAAATTGTAGTGGAGACTGTCAAAAAAGGTAGATAAAATCCATTGCCACGTCAATGTTTGTATTCTGTATACGTATTTCGACAATTAAGTTGTCATCATCTGCACCTGAACACGTGATAGAACTCGCACACAATAATTCTGCACATATTTCCATTGCAGAGGTAGTATCTACGATTATTTTTAAGTGAATTATATTCAGACAAGTGATATCTTGAATAAACTTTCTCATAAAGACCTTAATCGTCATCAAGAACTTTAATTCAATTTAAATTTTCATTTTTTTTATCATTTTACTACTTTGAATCTACCATACAGTTTTTTTATATTTTAATTCGAATAATGTTGATTTGGTGTGATTAAAGAAAATAACTATTACACTTTTCAATATACGTTCTTTATCGTTTATATTCTAAGGAATCGAACGTATGTAATTTGCAATTATTCAGAGTAGCCGCCATTATTCATAGTAACTATAAGATTGATATATAATATTAAGTACTAAGTCTTTTATTGCTATGTACATATTACTAAATCTATATTTATACATATACGAGGGAGCGTTTTTATATTCGCGTAATGAGAGGGTTGTAGAGGGGTGACTAGGCGCATTGGGGGCGTGGCCTGTGCAGTGACTAATGATTAGTATAAATACGAAGTTTCATTGTTATTAGACAGTTAGTCTTTGAGCTATCGTCAACCAAGTAACATAATCAGGAGTGAAAAGTGAAATATGGAAAAAATCGAATATCGTGCCGTTATAAAGTTCCTTACCAGGCAAGGAAAATCAGCCGCGACCATAATGAATGAGATGTCATTGGTTTAGGGCGACTCTTGTCCAGGAAAAACCATGGTGTACAAGTGACATAGTTTATTTAAACAAGGAAGGGAATCCTTTGAAGACGACTCGAGACCGGGCAGGAGCATTGAGGTGACCACGCCAGCACTTATACAAAAAGTAAAACAAATTGTACTCCAAGATGCTCGACTAAAGAAGAAACAACTCGCAGAAATGGTCGGAGTATCCGATACAACAATGTTTAAAATCCTACACGATAATCTCGGCATGTCTAAGGTCAGCACAAGATGGGTGCCGAGAATGCTCACGCCGCCGCCAAAACAACAGCACGTAGAGTGTTCGCGTGCATTTTTGGACCTCTGTAATGAAGTCCAAACAAGACTCCATGCAGTGGCATAAAAAGGGCACAGCACCTCCCAAGAAATTTTAAGTGTCAGAATCAGCTGGGAAACTCCTGGCAACGGTATTTTGGGACTCGGAAGGAATATTGTTGATTGATTGTAAAGATAAAGGTGTTTCTATAACCGGAGAATATTACGCTTCAATATTAGAGCGACTAAAAGAAGCCATTAAAGAGAAAAAACGGGGAAAATTGACAAAAGGTGTTCTGCTTTTGCACGACAACGCGCCCGTCCACAAGAGCCGCGTTGCGTTAGCTGTCCTGCATAAGGTGGGCTTCGAAATTGTGAATCACCCACCCTACAGCCCAGACCTGGCCCCGAGTGATTATTACCTGTTTCCGAAAATGAAAAAAGAGCTGCGGGGTAAAAAATTTACTGCCGGTGATGAAGTCAAGGAGGCAGTTTCGGCGTATTTTGCAGATAAAGAAAAATCATTTTTTTATGAGGGTATAAATAAATTAATTGAAAGATGTGAAAAATGTGTCCGTCTTGCAGGTGAATACATTGAAAAAGGAAAATAATTTGGTTTTTTTATTTCCACCCCTTGTCCCCCATTCCGCGAATATAAAAACGCTCCCTCGTAAGTACCTGAACCAGAGATGGTGTAATAGAATGTGATTTTGTTTTTGTCAATACATTAGTAGATTGTTACCTCTGCTGGCGCGTTTTAACTAGTGTATTCGTTTTCTTTCTATTTTTGCCCTTCTTCTCATCTCAATCATTGGATGGTGGTTGTATGACTTTTAAGTCTTTCTTTGATCCTTTTCACTTCAATATTAGCGGATAACTTCTAGAGAGTTCAATAGTATAGCGCCCTTTTAAGATCATTTTGAGGAGATTCTGCGAGGGCTTGTCTCACTGCGTGGATGTTCTCTAGTATAATAACACCTAGATGCCAACTAAGTGACTTCGTTTTTAAAATCGAACCCGTTTTTCTCAAATTAGTGAGAAATAACAGAAACTCTAGATAAAGGCCAGATAAGACTTTGACAAATCGTCGATTGAAACATAGGTCATTAGGTGGCCTCTTACGTAACCAGACACTATTAGATTTTTATTTTACCTACCTTGAAAGACATAGTATATGCAACATAATAATGTGTAGAATTATAAGACAGGATAAGAAATTAGATGAATCAAATATTAAAAGATGCATTTACAAATATAAAAACATCTTGTGTGCATCGAAATTGTCAATAAAGTTAATTTTAATGGATCCTATTTCGACAACTAGTTGTCATCATGGTGATGACAACTTAGTTGTTGAAATACGTATATAGAAAACGAAAATTAATATGGAAGGGTGTTATGAATCAACCTCAAGTGATTAACCCAATTCGTCGACTTTCTAAAATCAAATGTTTCCCCAGTGGTCACGGAAATTGGTTTACCTCTCTTACATTCCACAACACAGTCTTTAAAAGTGATGTATGAAGAACGCTGTTCACCTAAGGTTTCTGCCATATCAGTAGAAATTTCTTTGTCCAATAATTGCGTGCAAAATTAATACTTACCAACTGATCTAAGCTTGAAAATCTTGCTTCTTTCTCAGTTACAGTGTGTTAGAAATCTAAATGTTTAAGTGCCGTTCAACATGTGCATATCAAGGTTTGATAAATTATTTATTAGTGCGCAACTAAGTGCAAGCTGTTTTTCAAGAGATGGCTCCAGTAGTAAGTGCTGGTCGATTGTGACATAACCAAAACGTCATGAACCAAGCTTAGATATATGATAAACAAACCGCTTTGACACGTTAGTGATTTTGTTTTTGCGTCATATACTTTTGGTTGTGTGAAATGTTTGATTTTGTGCCAAGTAATCGTCATTTGCGGGAAGTGTTGCTTTTCTTCTTTCATTCGAAGAAAACGGCGGCTGAAGCGCATCGAGAACTTCAAAAAGTTTACGGAGATGCTGCTCTAAGTGAAACAACGTACCGTGATTGGTTCCGTCGCTTCAAAGACGGTGATTTCGATGTTAGCGACAGTTCGCGTGATGGAAGACCAAAAACCTTCCAAGACGCTGAATTGGAGGCATTGCTCGATGAGGATCCGCGCCAAACGCAAAAAGAGCTTGCTTCAGCATTAGGAGTTACCCGCCAAGCCATTTCCCTTGCGATTGCATGCGTTGGGAATGATTTAAAAGCAAAGAACTTGGGTTCCTTATGATATTTGAAACCAAGAGACGTTGAGCGTCTTTTTTTCGCCTGTGAACAACTGCCCCAGCGGAAAAAAGGATGGGTTTTCTTCATCGCATCGTCATCGTGATGAAAAATGGATTCATTACAGCAACCCAAAGGGAACAAAATCATGGGGACTGCCCGGTCTTGCATCTATGTCGTCGTTTCGGCCGAATATTCACGCTGCGAAGGTTTTGCTGTGTATTTGGTGGGACCAGGGCGGTGTTATTTATTATGAGCTATTGAAACCGAACGAAACCATCACTGGGGAATGGTATCGAACTCAATTGATGCGATCGAGCTGAGCGCTGCGCGAAAAACGGCCACAATACGAGCAGAGGGACGAAAAAGTGATTCTATAGCATGACAACGCTCGGCCTCACTTTGCCAAACCCGTTAAAACCTACTTAGAAACGCTCAAATGGGAGGTCCTACCCCACCCGCCATATTTCCCAGATATTGGGCCGTCCGATTATTACTTGTTCCGTTCGATGGCACGTGGTCTGACTAATCAGCAGTTCCGCTCATATGAAGACATCTCAAAATGGCTGGATTCGTCGATAGCCTCAAAGACGAACACTTCTGCCGTGACGGTATTCGTGCTCTGCCAGAAAGATGGGAAAAAGTTGTCCCTAGCGATGGGCAATATTTTGAATGATTCATTTGTAAACATTTTTTCACAATAAAGTTCCATTTTCAACAAAAAGACAGCGAGAACTTAGTTGTGTACCTGATATAAAACATTATAACTTTAACCATAACAATCAAATACAGTTAGATTTATCTTACTATACCGTAGAATCAGTTTAGTTGCGTTACATAAATTAAATCCAATTCAAATTAAGTACAGCTTTAAGGCTCAGTATTCTCTTACATGATTACATAAAATACTTATACCCTTAATTGTTTTTACAACCCAACATTATTGCTTAATCTCGAAGTAGATAGAGAATTACCAAGCGTAATAAATACAACTGCGTTTGTCTCATAAAATTTTCTATATCCTATAAACAAAATACAATAAATCACACACGGTCACCTATTATCGACAATATAAGGAACATTATTCTGAGACGTTCTAAGGTATTTGCTTTAAGAGGATAGTTTTACCGCTGAAGTTTATAGTTTCACCAGCGCACATTTTCAGTGGCAACGTCTAGAAGATAGTATTTTACCACAAGCGGGGCTCCTATAAAATTCAATACATTGTTAATAGAATGTATTTTAGGTACTTAAGGCGTCTTACATCGTCTAACGCAAATTTACATGTATCATTTATATTCCGACTCTATTAAAATTCACTCCTCTACCTCAAAGTATAAAGAGATTACCATAAATATTGAACTCATGCTTTAAATTAACTTAATTAAAAGTTAAATACGTGTTAACTACGTGTTTAATATTTCGCAACCCACGTGAACCTCATGTAATATTTTTTAAATAGGGATTTTTGATTATTTGGTTTGTAAAAATGTTTTGTTTTCTAATTCTACAGAACGAAGAAATAAGGATTTGTAACTTTTTCTAAATTAAATATTTGAATTCGCTTATTCAACAATAAGGTAGTAGCCATTTCTTTTGTTTATTCGTTTGATTAGTTAAATATTCACTAATTTTTTTAATAAAAGTGTCCCAAAATTAGCCCAAGATTTGAATTAAACAGAAAACACAGTTTTTAGTCTTTTGATTGTTATTCTTTTAATTAATCATTAAGTGCACAGGATCGGGTTGTTTATGGAATAACACATGGGGCAAATGGTCTTCACGGCTTTGCATGCATATACGCACTCGTTTGTCGAAATTTTCCATGACCGTTATGCATAAATGTGGCTGAATTTCGTTGATGCGGCGTTGAATCTCCTCCTTTAATGCACGGGTGGTTGTGGGCTTGTTAACATAGACCCGTGATTTCAAATAACCTCATAAAAAGAAATCTAATGGTGTTAGATCACACTATCTAGGGGGCCAATTCTGATCACTGAAATGAGACAGTACACAACCTCGAAATGTTTCATGCAGTAATTGAATTGTTTCACGGACTGTATGGCATGTGGCACCGTCTTATTGAAACCACATATTGGCCACATCAATATCATCAAATTTCGGCAGAAAGAACTGTGTTATTATGTCGCAATATCGAGCACCAGTAACAGTCACTGCTTGACCAGCCACATTTTCAAAAAAGTATGGTTCAATTATGCCTCCACCCCAAATCCACACCAAACAGTGACACGTTGTGGATGCGTTTGTATTTCGACAACCACATGTGGGTTCTCAGAACCTAAAGAGCGGCAATATTGGCGATTAACAAAGCTATCAATGTGAAAATATGCTTCATCGTAACAACTACCACCTTTGCGGATGACCCTACTATCCTCGCTGTAGGCTGTAACAGTGAAGATACGACAGCCATGCTGCAAGAAGCATGCAACAGAATAAACGAATGGGCTGGAATATGGAGACTTCGTATCAATGAGAACAAGTCAGTACATATTGACTTTGCTTATAAGAAGAATATACAGATACTGGTAACAATACCAACATCCCATACAGCAACACAGTGAAGTACCTGGGAATGAACTTGGATATTCGATTACGATGGAAAGAACATATAAAAAATAAAAGGAGGAAACTCGACTTTTAATATAAAAAAATGTACTGGTTGCTCGGGCGGAAATCAGAGCTGTCTGTGCATAATAAATTGTTACTATACAATCAAGTTCTAAAACCTCTCTGGACATACGGAATCCAGGTCTGGGGGTGTGCAGCCAAAAGCAATATAGACAAAACTCAAGTATTTTAAAACAAGGTACTGCGAGGTATTGTGGACGCTCTATGGTATTATCGCAATATTCATCTTCACAGAGACCTAAAAATACCAACTATTAGAGAAGAAATCAAGAGGTTTGCAGAAAAGTACAAGGAAAGGCTTCACAACCATGTAAATACCGAAATATTCCAGCTTCTAGATAACACCGACTTGAACAAAAGGCTTAAGAGGATCAAACCATTGGAACTGTGTAGTGTGTAGTAACAGTGAAAAAGCAGAGCATAGTGACTTTGTGTATAACGCATTAACAAAAGCGTTGAACTAAATGAACTGAGATGTTCCACTGAGAAGTTCTTAGACGAGCACTTAGTTTTTAAGATTATAGAGCAAAATTGTAGGTTAGTCTATAACGATAGTAACAATTTATTTAAATTAAAAAAAAAGTATTATATATCTAACAGAAATTCCATTAGTAAAGTGAATCTTGTTGGATTAATAACTAATTTGTTTATAAAGGTAGATGTTTACATTAACTTCTTTATAATGGGCGCCAATGCGTATTTTTTACTCCAAAAAAATATTATGTAAACATCATGCCCGAAAAATTCAATGTTTAATTTCCCTTTCAGCATAACTCACGTAGAAATGTACTTGCCCCTGTCTATTCATATTTTATGCAAATTTCAAGCTTTTTAATATACTGTAAGTGGACGGTATTTACATTATAAACATACGTACTTAGGGGCGGAAGATTATGCTAAAAATTTTCATAATTTCTAATAAACATGCAAATTTTTTAACGGAAAAGTTTTTCATCCTGAACTAACGCGCCCATGCATACATATATCAGGTCCAATAAGTAAACATAAAATGGTACGGTGGAAAAGTATTAATTTTAATACACGAGTAACAGTACCGACATCTATACTCTCTATAAAGTATATTTACTCCCCCAGGTGTCACAATTGTTCACCCTCGTAAAACTTATTACGTCATAGTGTAACATATATATGTCACAAAAATGTTTGAAGGGTCGAAAGCAAGTTCCGGACATATAAAAAAAACAATTCGTTGGGTGTGTGTAGTAAAACCTGAGGAACTTATGCTAATTCTTTCGGGGAAAGAGAAATTGGAAAGGGTTCAGAGAATATTAACTTCCGAAAGAGGTCACGAAATTCTGGCTTGTAATGGACAACTTTATTTTTTGATTTTAATTCGGAGATATTTCTGTGTGTTGAGAATGTAATAGGTATGTTATCTAAGTATCTCTAATTGCCTAATTGTAGGCAATATGAATGTCTGATTTAAAGAATGACAAAATTAAAATTACGATTTGACACTGAAAATATAGAATAGATGAATTGCTATAAATATTGAAGATCAAGGGTCAACAGTACGGAAAGTATAGAAGAGATAAAATTAAATAAACGGACACAAGTAGCAAATAATACAGGAAAAATTCCTGCCACACAGCAAAAAATTACAATAAAAATAAAAATGTCATTTCTCTATATAGACTTCCGAACTAAAACCGGTAATTTTTACTGCTAACGTTTCGTCTCCAGTTATATGGGATATCTTCAGGGTTTCACTAGTGCTATTGACTACGTTGTTGTACTGAAACTGATGAAAGTCTGTAGTAGATGTGTAATGTTTACATAAATATATTGCTCGCGGATCAACGGAGGATTACGATTATGGTTGAATTACTTGTAGATACAGGATAACCAGGCACTGTGTAGGAGGTAACTATCATCACGATTAATGTTATTAGAGTGTTTTGAGATCCCAAACCCATTCACGGATTTTTTTTTCATAGTAATGATCAGTGTGGGATAGGACTTTTTTGCGCTGAGTATGGTGCCTGGTGTCAAACCTATGCTCAGCAAGTGGAAAACCAACTAAGCACAGCTGCCTGTTACAACGCTCATTCTCTGAAGTACAAGTGCTGACAGACCACTTTCTTTCTATACATACTCTGCTGCACGAGCAAGGAATCCTGTAACATCGGGTGCTCCTAGAAAAACGCGGTCTTTGAAAATGGATCCGAAAGTTTGGAAAGAGGTTTGAAGACAATTTTAATGTTGCTTTTAAGTAGTATTCAACTGATGTGATCAATGATTGTTTGTATTTAGAGAGAGAGAATGATGTATCCTGCAAATCAAACATCGCATTACATCTCCTTCTGCCCGATATATATATATCAACGAATTGGTCTTGCATTAGTTTGAGTACGATCAAGCATACCAGACGTGACCTCAATTATCTCTCTATTAAGCTATATTACACACATCTACAGCTTGTTTCTATTTTATTTCAACCTGATTGGGATCTTCTAGACCGCATAATGTATCAGCAAGCCAAAAATACTAGACTCGATATCACATAAAGACATATACGAAATTTCCAGACCTTACTACCCGAAACATCCACAACATAATACTTCTACGTCACACACTAACATCAACCTCTCTAAACGACTTTTATTTACCAAAGGAATTACTAGTCTTTCCGAAGGGCTCAATTTTGCGAGTACTCGCAAATATATTCCCACGGATGATATACATAACTTACTTGCATATAGTCCGCTTTTGTTAGAATCTCTCCGTCTATCGCTCATTCCATTCATTTCGAAACTACAAAAATCTTCACATAGGCTAAGCCAACGATATGTAATCTTCAAAGATTCGAGATTCTAGCTCCTAAAGCTCTAAAGTTTAACTCTACCATTGTTGTACTAAAGTTAATAAAGGCGACACCACTGTTGTCCTAGATAGTGATGAGTACGGACACAAAATACAAACCGTCTCCAGGATGGTTCCTATAAACTCCTTCATGAATGTAACGTTTAGCGAAACGAGAAACTTATTACACCTTCCCTTTTAAGAAAACACGCAAACCGGTTATGCTTGTTATGGTTGTCAAAAGCCAATTTGCTCAGTTACCAAAAAATTTCGTTTCGAGTGTACTGTGAGTATATGACTTTTTGAATGTTGTAAATTTTTGCTGTCAAAATATCTTTAGTTTTTTGATTAGTTTTTTAAGTAATTATATTATTCGACATTGCAACGTACTTATGTCATATATGTAATAGAAAAATACAAAAAATTCGAGTTTATTTTATAAAGGGTTTTCCAATAGGGACTTGACAACTTTAATTCAATTTGTGAACGCACCCTTTCACTAATCATCGAACTGTCACTGTCAATTTATTCAGTAAACTTAACATTTTCATCACGGTAAAGTACACGAACGAACAACGTCTGAAAATTATAAAAATTTACTACAGAAATTCGGATTCGGTGACCGCTACTTTAAGAGCGTTAACTCCGATTTTCGGTCGTAATTCTCGCCCTAGTAGACAGACAGTAACAAATTTAGTGCAAAAACTTGAGTCTACATATTCGTTGTGTGATGTTGCCGTGCCAGTGAGACAACGGGTTGGTCGAAGTGTGGAAAATATTGCGGCCGTTGAAACGTCCGTAGCAAATGATCCAAATCAGTCAATTCCACGGCGTTCTCAAGAGTTGGGCATCGCCCAGACCACTTTATGGCGAATTTTGCGTAAGGATCTTAGTTTACACCTATACAAGATCAAGCTGACTCAAGAATTGAAGGCGATGGACCATTTGATGCGACGTACGTTCTCCGATTGGGCTCTGGAAAAGATGCGGCAAGATGATCAATTTCATCGCAAAATCATTTTCAGCGACGAAGCTCATTTTTGGCTCAATGGGTTCGTCAATAAGCAAAATATGCGTTATTGGTCGTGTGAAAATCCACATGTGCTTCATGAAACACAACTTCATCCACAAAAAATAATTGTTTGGTGCGGTTTGCATGCTGGCGGCATCATAGGGCCATATTTTTTCGTCGACGATAATGATCGTCACGTTACTGTGAATGGTAATCGTTATCGCGCCATGATTGCCGATTATTTTTGTCCCGAATTGGAAGATATGGACCTGGACAACATGTGGTTTCAGCAGGACGGTGCCACAAGCCACACAGCACACGTTACAATCGATTTATTGAAGACTAAGTTTGATGAGGGTGTTATCTCAAGAAATGGACCAGTCGATTGGCCGCCTCATTCGTGCGATTTAACGCCTCTAGACTTTTTTCTTTGGGGCTACGTCAAGTCATTGGTCTATGCCAACAAGCCGACAACGTTGGAAGAGGTCAGAGCCAACATTGAACGCGAAATAGCAGCCGTTTCGGCCGAATTGTGTGGCCAAGTCATCGAAAATTGGATCCAACGAATCGACCGCTGCAAACGTGCCCGCGGTGGCCATATGAACGAAGTCGAGTTCCATTCATAAATGTTTTGATTGTACTTCAACCCAATAATAAAGTTTTTGAAATATGTCATATGGTCTGCATTTTATTTTGAATAAAAGTTGTCAAGTCCTTATTGGAAAACCCTTTATATGTCAAATCTGATACATGAAGAGGGAAATATTTTTTTTTGACTTTATAGGAGTTTTTATTTAATTTATATTAGTACCTGCAGAAAAATATTGCATAAGCAGCTAATTACATTTATTTTATTTAAAGTTTGAACTAGTGGGGAAGTAATAGATGCGAAAATTTATACGTCTACCAGACATCATACTAGGCATTACATTCTAAAATAGACACGTTAGTACTTAAGGGTTAATGGAGAAACCTAACCGGAAAATTTTAATTTTTAAATTAGAATTCCTAGCAATAGATGTCGCTAAAATGAAGTAATGCTCTGGTCCTTTTTTACATAGTGGTTTTAAAATTGTACACGACACATTTTTATTTAAAACGCCGGTTGGTTTCTTATTGGTGGGGAGGGTCCAATTATTCATATTCGTCAGTGAAGCGGGAAAATTTGAAACTCGGTTAATAATTTGACGTTCAAGTGGGGGCGCTGAAGTTAATGATAAATTATCAGTAATTTAACGCCATTTAGTAAACATGGAGCAGTGATCAGGTGCTCATCGTGCTCTCTATGTAAAAGCGGTTTATAAAAATGTTCATCGGCGACAACTGTGAGAAGGTTATTTCGCACTGTTCAATATTCCGCGTTATGGACGGGTACTATCTACTCAATTAATATATGTGTACAAAAGTTCTAAGAAACTGACTCTATTTTAAATATAAAACATAAAGGAACAGCAAGAAGTGTTAGAACGTCAGAAAACATTGGTAGAGTTCGAAATGCCACAAGTAATCCAAAACGTTCTGCGAAGAAACAAGCAGTAGCACTGAATATTAGTGAACCGTCAACATGGAATTTTACATAAGGAGTTTTAACCCTTACAAGATTTAAATTATTCAAGAATTACAAGGAACTGATTTGGTTTCTAGCATGAATTTTTGTGAAATGCTGCAGCGCTTGGATGGTGACGAAAACTTAATCTACCACATGTTTATGTCATATGGAGTCCATTTTCATTTCAACGGCTATGTAAATAAACAAAATATCCGATGTTAGAGAGTTATACAAGCCTGAAGTTATTTAATAAACTATCTACTGATTCAAAAAAGGATCTGCTGTCGTACGCTTAATAGTGCGGTGTTTAATTTGTTAAATGATCGACTTTTCTGCAGCAGGAATGATTTTTAGAAATGTTTAGTTTCATTTTCTTTCTTTTTTCAACTTGAATTTAAAACAATCTTTAAGTTAGTATTGATATTTATTGTGTCTGCCATGTATAGAGAATGAAAAGTTTCAAACTCGAAGTAGCTGGTCGATTTTAATAAGGCGAAGTTAT
Source organism: Dermolepida albohirtum (assembly GCA_031893035.1). NCBI lineage: Eukaryota > Metazoa > Arthropoda > Insecta > Coleoptera > Scarabaeidae > Dermolepida > Dermolepida albohirtum. Next base: position 150,891 of record JAVIWB010002850.1, on the reverse strand, counting down.
GTTATGCTACACCCCGAGTTGTAATAAGGCGGAGTTACGATAGGCTACACATTTATGTTTTTAGAAATAATAATGGTAATTAATTGGGGCCGGGTTTCCCGCAAATTTTATCAGTTCGCTGCGCACTTGTAGGTCTTTATTTACTCTCTATTAAGGAATCCATGAATTAAGGCATAAAGTAAACGTTTTTGAAAACGCACAATTTGCCGCAAAGTTTATATTAGAGATTTTTCATTCTCTACATATTTGTTGTTGCCTTTGAAGTATCAAATAATTTCTCTACTAAATATTCCAGTGATAAATTACATCACAGCTTCATAACAATAAGTAAATAAGAAGCGAATAATAAAAAAAATGATTAAACTTTGAAAATTGAAAAAATTAAAAATAATAAATTCCTATAGAAGCAAAGATAAAAAGGATTCTAGTATAAAATTAAATAATTTGAAAATAAAAAATTTAACAATAATTTTCTATGTATTTTAAATTAAGTGGAAACAAATTTAATTTTCGCAAGAAAATATTAATTGTGAATTAAATTGAATTGAACCGACTTCAAAATGATAGAAATTTCTGAAAAAAAAAATTATTTACTAAATGTTTAAATAAGTTACCTCCTTGAGACGAGCAGTAACCCAACCGGTCACGACAGCTACATCGAATATTTATTAACATTTCCAGAGTGACATCGTGACTAACTTCAATAATTCATTCGCTTAATTGCACTCGAATCGAAGGACGTTGAGCCTCATAACCGTATTATTTACGAAGTGCTGCAGAAAGTAATCATTTGATATTGCATTAGAAGATCGCGCTGATCATTTAATAGGACCTGAATTGCCTATCCATTTATCTTCAAAAATAGTATTTAAAAAGCTACTAACTTGTCAGGTATTGTGTAAAGGGAAGCCATCCTCTTAGAACCAAATTTAGTTTATATTAAATTCTTCTCGTACAAGGATAACGTTATTTTTTCATAATTTAGATAACTATTCCCATTTAAATTTTCGTCTATAAAAAAGGTCTGATTATTTTGTTTTGGAGAATAACAGCCCACGCTATAAGATTTCTAGAAATTGTGTTCGCGTAGATATGTTCAAATGTAGATTTTTACATGACCAATATGGAGATATTGAAATACTTTTTCGTCCGTAAATAGAATATTATTAAAAAAATAAATCGTTGCTATGATATTTATTGGTCATTGCTTCACAAAATTCCATATGGCGGTAATATTTGTCGAGAAGTTCTTGTGTTGTTGATATTTTGTTAAACAGGTATATATCGTTTTAATCTTTTGAACCGTTGTTGCACTTATCAAATTCACGAGCAATTTGTCGAAATAACATAGTAGGCTTTAGTTCAACCAAAGCACATATTTATATTTCTAAATCGCTGACGTTTTGATCAGGGTTATTTCTACTTGTACTATGTTCTATAGTTAATGTTGTTTTCAATCGCCGGACCGTACCATGCATTATATTTGAGCTAGGAATAAGTCTTTTTGGATAATTTACAGCACATAAATTCCTAGTTCTTGTCGCTGAGTTCCCGCCTTATCTGAAATATCTCTTTTCTGACATATAATAATGAATTTTTAATATAAACAAGAACTTGCCAAACTTGATATACAATTGTCGACTGTTGATATCACCTATTCCAGACGACCCTTTTAAAAACTGATTGAACCGGGAAACAAAAATACGAATTATACAGACCAACGGCCAATGCTTGATTATATCACCGAAGTGATACAATTTTCAGTATGTTACATGTCTTACAGTATACATAGTGTATTAAACGAAGATGTAGCATGCAACACAATCGCCTAGAAAACCAGTAAGTATATATTTTAGCTATTCTTACAATTGATTAACTTAATAAAGATTGATATATAACTACTTTCCACATTAATTTTCGTATTCTGCATACGTATTTCGACAACCAACTTGTCACCATGAGCAGATAATTAAACAGTGTCGCATCTGAAAAACTACGGCAAAATACCCGTACGAAATACGTATACATAATGTGAAAATTAATGTGAAAAGAGGTTATATATCAACCTTCAGCGATTAAATTCTTACAACTATGAACTCTCTATTGTACTTGCCCTACAACAATGTCATATACCCCCACGACGTTACTTTTGGAGCGGTATACTCGTATATTTTGTGTGACATTTACTTTTACATTGTTTAAATACATGTTTTAATGAAGGATATTATTATTGTTTCTATTATTAACGAAACATAATTACAATTGGAACTGTCAATAGACTCTAAACTGATATTTCACCAACGTTTCAGTTTTCACACGGATCAATGACCTCTCTTGTAGAATATATTAATAATATTAAAGCTTTTCATTACACAGCTTAATTATAATGGAATTTTAAAATGTTTTCTAAATTAAAAGCTGTTTTATTCGGTGTGCCTCCTATCCGCTTGTTTGTCGAATGCGCGTTGTTCTTATTTAACGAGAAATTTGCATATTTTTTTAAAAAATAGAGACATATTAGTTTAATATAACACTATGATTAACGTTTAACAAGGCCTGGCTTTTTGTTTGATTTACAAAAAGAAGTAATGTTAACCGGCTCATCTATTCTACAAATCTCGTACTTGTGACAAAGGCTTTCATATAATACTCGAAAATAGTAACTCCATAATCTTCACTGTAATTCCAGTTAACAAGGGTCGTTTGGTGGCAGGCAAAATTGCACCAGGTTAATGAATAGAGGAAAGACGTTAGATGGCAGCATTAAAATATATGTAGGCTTGTTTCATAGACATAATAAAATTAGTTCTTACCTAATATACCCAGTCTATAGTTGAGGGTAACCACCACCAGATCAGCATAAGCGGAAAGGACACTGCCGTCGTATGGATTACCCGAATTCCACTCGAAAGACTCTCCGTGGATGTAGACAATAACTGGCTGGCGAGTTTCAGAACCCACTGCAATACAAAATAAATATTGTATTACCTTTTTTTTTTGTTTAAGTAATCTTATAATTCGTTGTAAACACATTAATCAAGGTTATAATACAGTCCATGTTTAATTTTTAAAGATTTGAATCCAAAATGTTTTTCTATAAAAAACTAATTATCGCAAAACACGATTTCAAACTTAAATTTGTAAAGACGTTGTGTGTTGTGCTATGCAGATACTTAACACTCCATTAGAGGTAATATACAGTGATCAGAACTTCGCGGATAATCGTCAGGTAGGACGATTCTATGATTAATTCTGAGTCGACAATCTTAATACAGAAATGCTGTATTGTCACTACGTTGGTGTACTTGTTCGTTTAATGACAATATTTTGCTTTATTAAACATTTCTTTAACTGCTTTTTACGTTAAAGTGTGTACGGCAATCTAGTCCTAGAATAATGTCTGCAATTTAAAAATAATTGTTTGTCAAACTTGAACGTTTGTCAGTTTAACGTTCATTATTTTCGTTTCCATTGCTGATGTTTTTTTTTGTGACAGTTCAAATAACTTGTAACTTACACTTTCAGCGAATCACTGATGTTTCGAGTGGGCCATCTATCGGTTTAAATTTGAACCACCAATTATTTCGAATCTGGCAATACTTATGTCATCCTATTCTGTCACAAAATTCAGTATATTATCTCCACTTAACGAAATGAATCGATTTACGCTTGAGCACCGGTGGAATTTATTGGAAATTTATTTCCAAAACCAAGACAATTGGTCGGAAATTGCACGAAAAAGTCGTACAAAATTTGGTCGCAGAGAAGGACCAACAGTGCCCGGTATACGCAAGTTTATTGCTAAAATTCGTGAAACTGGTTTCATTGTTGATGCGCCAAGACGAGAGCGTGTTAGTACAGTGCGCACACCCGAAAATATCGAAGCTGTGGCTGAGAGAATCCATCAATATCAACTCGTCATCGTTCTCAAAAATTGAACATTTCATGCACCAGTTTACGTCGAATTTTGCGAAAAGATCTAGGTATGACGCCTTACACAGTTCAATTGGTTCAAGAGTTGAAACCGCATGACCATCCGCTTCGTTTTTGCTTCGCTAGATGGGCCAACGAGAAACTGCACGATGATGTCGATTTTGTCAAAAAAATCATCTTTTCGGATGAAGCTCATTTTCGTTTTGGTGGGTACGTTAACAAGCAAAATTGCCGTATTTGGAGCTCAAAAAACCCACACATGATCTTTCAGAAGCCAATGCACCCATTACGAGTGACTGTTTGGTGCGGCTTGTCGAGCAGAAGCACCATTGGCCCATATTTCTTTGAAAATGAGGACGACGCAACCATTATGGTCAATGGAGACACCTATCGCACCATGATAACCGATTTTTTATACCCGCTCTTCATGGTATTGATGTGAACGATGTTTGGTTTCAACAGGATGGTGAAACTTGCCACACATCTCATGCCATAATCGATTCATTGCGTCAAACGTTCGATGGCCGTTTAATTAGCCGAAATGGTGATGTCAATTGGCCGCCAAGAAGCTGCGATTTGACACTGTTGGACTATTTTCTATGAGGCGCCGTTAAAGACAAGTGTTATGCCGACAAACCAGAGACAATTGAGCATTTGAAAGCCAACATTCGTGATGCTATTGATAAGATACGACACATACACTCGAAAAAGTGCTCGAAGATTGTTCCGATTGAATGGAGTACTGTGAGGCCAGCCGCGGCACCCACATGAATGAAATAATATTCCATCTCTAACCGGAACAATTGTACTTCACAACAAAAAAATAAATCTGGCAAAATTTGAAATCGTTTTTGTTTTATTGCATTTTTAAATTTAAACTTTTAAATGGGCCACCCGTTATATAGGGTATTTGAAATTTTCAATGCGCACTTGACAAAAGACGAATATACAGTACAGTAGCCGCACCGGATACATCCGTCTACCAATACGTTTCGAAGGGTGCATTGGAGACTTCGTGAAACAGGAACATTTCATCCCAGCCCACTTGTCGCAGGTAGACCAAGACATCGTCGTGCGATCCAAGATGAAGAAAGAACTTTGGATATTATTCATGAGTATCTTACTAGCAGCACTAAGACTAATAGCCCAGAAAATAAACTTTCAGAGTAAGAACACTTCTTTCGGTGATTGCATAAGTGCGATAGTTTCATGTTCCAAAACTCCAACCATTATACGAAAATGATAATTTGTAAAGAATAATATTTTGCAACACAACTTTGAACAAAATTCAAGAAGATGCCAACATTTTATAACTTATTTTATGGAGCAACGGATGCATGTTCACAAGAGATGGCGTCTTTAATAGTCACGATTTCCATTTTTGGGCGAATGATAGATAAACCCAGAACTATTTGAGAATTTGGACACCAAAAAAACATTCAAATTTTAGGACCAATATTTCTTCCGAATAGACTAACTGCAAATGAATACGTAAGTGTGTAGAAGAAAGCATAGGATGGTGTTCCATTAAATATCAGAGTCAACATGTATTGTATGCGTATGCTGCTCCAGCTTATAATGCAATAATTATAAGAATATGGTTGTTATTTTTATAAGATGGGTGGATGGGACGGAATGCGTCTGCAAGATCATCATATATGATTCTTCTCGACTTCTTCGTTTGGGATTTTTTAATTAAAAAGTTTATGCGACGCCTCCGGTTAATGAACAGGAAGTAATAAATACAAAGAACGTCACAAATACAATTAATTACCCGAGATATATTGCAACGCGTCCTAAATTCAATTCCATTCAATTCGCATGAAATATGACTGTATATTTTAGAGATAATTTAAAATCCCTTGTCAACGCAGACAAGAAACTAGTGATGATTTCCTTATGAAACTAATTGATTTTGTTGAGCTCCTGTCTCAAGTTGATTTCGTCGTATCCAGACTGGATACTAAATCGCAATCTTTTTAATCCCAGTGTGAAGACCAACGTTGTTCACATTGGCACCAATGTGTAGAAACGCTAATAACACAGGCCAACCATGAAAGAACTTCTGTTATAAATTTGGTTCCCCTTTATGTTTTTTGACGTGCTGAATCCGAAAATGAATTTTAAAATACTACAGGACGTAAAATATCCTCGCATGTTTACTTTACGTTATTTATGCATTATAAGCGTATAATAATACCTGTTTTGAAGTTTTTAGGCAATCAGAAAGACCCTAGTTATGAAAATATAGTTCAAAATATGTTGAAAACATTTCGAGAACTTGGATGTAACATGAGTGTGAAGTTGCATTTTTTACACTCACATTTAAATTTTTTCCCTGATAATCTTTGAGCTGTAAGTGGGGAACAAGGGAAGCGTTTATGCCAAGATACAAAGGAGATGGAGAAACGGTATCAAGGTCTTTGGAATGTCAACATGATGAAAGATTACTGTTGGACCCTTCTACGAGCAACTCAGAAGCATCATATAAAAGGAAAAGCTGCACTCGAACTTTTACCGTGAAGAGGTTGAGGAAATACAAAACTTTATATTAATAAGTAAAAAGCTGTTTGTATTCAAACTTACACTACTATTGTAATAATAAAATGTTAAGTTTTTCAATTATATTCTGATAATAAGTTGAACATCAAAACCATCTTCAAACCCCATTCCAAATTATCTGACACTTTTTCCGTAAAAGACCATGTTTCTTTAGAATCAGCTGGTGTGTACAGGATTCCTTGTTCATGCGGCAGGGCATATATTGGTGAAACAAAGCGGTCTGTCGGCACTCGTGTTTGTGAACATGAGCGTTGTACTAGGTTGCTGCGCATAGCCGGTTCTGCACTTGCCGAGCATAGGCTGGAAACCGGGCACCATATTCAGCTTAATTCAACCAAGATCCTATCCCGCACTAACCACTTCTATGGTCGCAAAGTCCGTGAAACTATAGAGATCTTTAAGCACCCCAATAATCTTGACCGCGATGATGGCTACCCCCTACATAACGCTTGGCAATCCTGCATCTCTAATCTACCCAACCGCAACCGTAACGCTCCATTGACCCATGACCCATTATCCATATATAAACGCGTCCCCCATCGACTTACACCAGTTTCAGTGCAGTAGTTCAGCCCTGAAGATGTCCCATACAAATGGGTACGAAACGTCGGCAGATATACTAGTGACGCGGTTCGAGCCCGGAAACCCAGAAGCAGATAGCATATCTTATATTTTACAGAAGTCACTTTTTTATTGGTATAACTACACTTTTTTATTATTAATTTTGGTTGTATTGCCTGTAATTGGATTGTTTCTGTTGGTCATTAAATATTATTATTATTGAAGAAGAAGAAAAAACAAAATGTTGTTAGTATGAACTTTTTCGTTATCCCTGACAATAGAATGAAACAAGAAACATATTAAAATGGAAAGAATGCCTTAATTTTTCTTGGCATATTTATTTGCTTTTCATTCTTTGTTGTATGAATTGTAATTAGATTCTATATCTGTTGGACATTAAAGATTATTTACGTAGTTTCAGCTGAAAGACCCTTGTAGGTTATTTAGTACTCCTTTTGTTAGTGACCACATTTGAAATTCGTGAATTAATAAAATAAAAACATCGAACAAAGCATAAGGAAGGAGCTTTCCCAAGAAAAACAAAACAGAGTAATAAACAGATCGCACGATAAAAAAGTATGCGAAACTTTTCAACTTTTACTGCTCTATTTTTTTACGGAACCACATTCTCAACCGTCTAATAAATTCACGCCGTTATATGTGCGACCAGTGTTATGTAAAAGAAGAACGAACGTTACATGTGAGGCAAAGAAAACAAGGAGTTTCAGAAGGTTAAACACCCGGAACAATCTTTTTTAGTTTTGCGGTCTTCTGTAGATGAGCGGCACGGGTCAGTCACACTTCACCGGAGCGCCCACGCCATCCTATACGTTCACGAGCATCAGGACTGAACCTAGACAGATGTTGCTCTTTTCTATCTTGGTGCGTTGGGTCGCCCGCAGGCTCTTCATTTTGATTGCTTTCGAATGTGCTGTGAATATCGTCCGCCCCTACGGTCCAAAAATATCTGTAGGGTAAACAACAAATTTTCTTCTACACTCCGATGTTGTAATGCAATAGCCGTTCTCGAATCTCTAAGTTGTTATTTGACGTAACATTTGGAAATATATACGATTGTTTACCAAATAGATTTGGGAATGTTTTCACTTGTAGTAAAAAAAAGGGACCTTGATCTGTTTGTTCCTTTTTTGATGTTGAAAAATGCTTCTCGAGAAATTCCACGGAAAATTTAAATGAACCTTTTCTTGTATTATAAATAATAATGGAATAATAATGAAAATGTAAAATTAAATATAATTTAAATATGTTGAATTAACAATCAAAGTTGTCCGTCTGTAAATAAATTTCGAAGCATATACGAGAGTGGTTCCAGTAGTACCCGACCTAACAAAGAAAACACAAAAACTTTGGAAAGAAATATATTTATTTTTCAGCATAATCTCTTTTCAGTTCTATACACTTTTCCTAGCGATGTTCAATAAATTTCGATACCCTTTTATAATAAGAACGGTCTTGTTCCTCAAAATAGCCATTAACTGCCGACATTACTTCTTCATAGTTGGAAAATTTTTGACCACTGAGCAAATTTATCAAGTTTGGGAACGGAAAATAATCCGAAGGGGTTAAATCTGGCGAATAGGGTGCATGAGGTAGCAACTCAAACTTTAATTCATTAATTTTGGCTATTGCAATAACAGATTTGTGAGCTGGTGCATTATCTTAATGAAAAAGCACTTTCTTCTTAGACAAATGCGGCCGTTTTTGCTTGAGTTTTTCGCTCAAATATTGCAATAAGTTCGCACAATACTCGCCGTTGATAGTTTTTCCTTTTTCAATACAGTCAATGAAAATTATTCGACGCGCATCTCAAAAAAACCGATGCCATGACTCTGCCTGCTGATGAAATGGCCTTTGCCTATTTGGTACCAGTTCTCCGTTTTGAGTCCATCGTTTTCATTGTTCTTTGGTCTCGTTTGGGAAGTGATGGACTTATATTTCATCTATGGTTATGAAATGGCCCAAAAATTCTGCTTTGTTGCTGTGAAACTTCGCTAAATACTCAATTGAAACATTTTCACGATACCGTTTTTGCTCGAGTGTGAGCAAACACGGCACCCATCTTGCACACAGCTTTCTTGATTTCTTCGCTCAAACGTTGCAATAAGTTCGCATAATATTCGCCGTTGATAGTTTTTCCTTTTCCAGGATAGTCAATGAAAATTATTCGACGCGCATCCCAAAAAAACCGATGCCACGGCCCTGCCTGCAGATGAAACAGCCTTCGCCTTTTTGGTGCGTTTTGAGTCCATCGTCTTCATTGTTCTTTTGTAGCGTTTGAGAAGTGTTGGACTTATATTTCATCTATGGTTATGAAATGGCGCAAAAATTCTGCTTTGTTGCTGTGAAACTTCGCTAAACATCTGAAACACCTTCACGATACTGTTTTTGCTCGAGTGTGAGCAAACGCGGCACCCATCTTGCATACAGTTTTATAATGTCCAAATTTTCAAATAATATGCGATAATATGTCTGCTAGCTTGCGCACTTTCAGTCGACGGTCATCCAGTACCGCTGGATTTTCTTCACCATTTCTGGAGTCGTCACCTCATTTGGTCGACCACTGCGATGCTCGTCTTGGCAACTCGCACGGCCTCGCTTAAACCCTGCTGCCTAATATTTCACTGTTGTAAACAAAGGAGCAGACTTACCCAGAGTAGAATCCAGTTCAGCTTTTATATCGGTTGGGCTGAGGCCTTTCAAACAACGTAACGGTGACCAATTTTCGCCGTTTTTATAAATTCACTGAAAATGTTCACGTTGGATGGCTGTCAAACAAATACTAAACAACGTGGCATCTTCAAACTTGAAATTCGCTCTATAGATTGTGTACTTTCTAGTACAGTGTTATTTTTCAAACATTTACCACCATCTCTAGGTCAGGCCGAATACATATAGATATATATATATATATATATATATATATATATATATATATATATATATATATATATATATATATATATATATTGGGTCTGGGAAAAAGTTCGTGGCGTTTTTCCCGATAGATGGCATTGGTTGCCGATAACTAAAGAACAACAAGTCACAGCGACACCACCGACGGCTCGTTTTTTAGATGACCTTCCGAACGTTAGTTTGAGCGTAGAAACATTGTAATCGGTGCAGTGGTTGGAAAGTTATTCGCACTTGAAAATGGAGAAGAATAATGAGAAATTTCGCTATATTCTGCAATATTATTATGATAAGGGGAAGAACGCTGCGCAGGCTTGTGATAAAATTTGTGCTGTGTACGGTGAAGGTACTTTATCGAAATCTGTTGCGCGGAAATGGTTCGCTCGCTTTCGTTCTGGAAATTTCAATGTGAAAGATGAGTCACGCTCCGGTCGTCCAATCACTGAAAAATCTGATGAAATTCTTGAAAAAGTCCAACAAGATAAGCATATCAGCAGTGTCGATATTGGCATGGAGCTAGGCATTGACCACAAAACTGTTTTGAACCACTTACACAAAGCTGGTTACAAAAAAAAGCTTGACGTATGGGTTCCTCATGAGTTGAGCGTGAAAAACATGATGGACCGAATTAACATCTGCGATGCGCTGCTGAAACGGAATGAAATCGAGCCGTTTCTGAAACGTTTAATAACCGGAGATGAAAAATGGATTACGTACGATAATCGGAAGCATAAAAGATCGTGGATAAAGGATGGTGAGCCGTCACAAGCGTTCGCTAAGCCAACATTGACGCCAAAAAAAGTGATGCTGTGTGTATGGTGGGACTGGAGGGGAATCGTCCACTACGAGCTACTTCCAACTGGTCAGACGATTGATTCTCAACTCTACTGTGCACAACTAGAGAGATTACGCCAGGCGATTGAAAGAAAACGGCCCGAATTGATTAATAGGAAAGGTGTTGTCTTCCATCATGACAACGCCCGACCACACACTTCTTTGATGACCCGTCAAAAATTGAGAGAGTTTGGTTGGGAAGTTTTGATGCACCCACCTTACAGTCCGGATATAGCACCCTCTGACTATCATCTGTTTCGATCTCTGCAGAACTCTCTCAATGGAATTAAATTGGTTTCAAAAGAAGCCTGTGAAAACTACTTGATTCAGTTTTTCGACCAGAAACCACAGAAGTTTTTCACCGATGGGATCATGGATCTACCAAAAAAATGGCGAAACATTGTCGATAATAATGGAGCATTTTCGGTTTAAATGAATTCGTCCACGCGCCATGCGGGGACCAGTTGGATTTTACTGAAAAAACGCCAAGAACTTTTTCCCAGACCCAATATAAAGAAAGCTATTGTTCACAATTGGAAATATATGACTATAAAAGGTATTGGAGGTCGAAGAAAAGAAATAACTTAAAAAAGGGAGACCCCCTCCACCGAAACTTTGTTAATATAAATTAAATGTTGTATTAACCCAACGGTCGAAACACTCAATAAGAAAGAGTAAAGATATTAAAAAAGGAAAGAATATATTACTGATTTATATACTATGTACACTTATAAATATTTCCTTTTCTGTAATTGCCAATAAATACTTTATAATTATTATTATTGATATGCTCATAATTACCGTAGTTTTTAAATGAATGCGCTATTGATTCCAGATGTTTATGTATTTATATCAACTCTACAGATGACGAAGTTGTAAGAGAATATTCAGCATAAAATTCGTCGAGTAATGGAAATAAAAAAAGCAATCGATATTGGAAAAATCTAAATCTCAAACAAAATTTCGAAAATTGCTAAGACATAACCAATAGTTTTCTGGCACATTTCAAATTACACAAATTTATGGGTATACATTTATAAATGTCTAGCAATAGGGGTAGGGTCCAGATTTACGACACGTTTGAATCTGTTGAGTGTCCATTCTGCGATCGAATTATGTTAATCGCAACAAAAAGCTTGTATTACAAGACACAGGCATTTTACTGACACATGGCGACGATACCTAACGGTAAACTGAACAATTTATTAGTTCAGTTTTGAGGTCGTTGTTGAAAAAGTTCTCTCTTAAAATTTGCATATATAGTGGAGCAGACGCGATCAGACAAGTCTAGTTTATGTACCGTTTACATTGGGTTCGTCCACTTCACCGGGATATATACATATGTGTGTGTCCGTACATGTATATATAGAGTTGTGTACATACGAATAACGCATACATGTTTGAACATGTAACGCCCCATGCTCCCGCTTCTATTGGGGTTGTAGAGATTTACGGCAAAAAGTTGAAAATTTCCGCAATATAACCAAAATGTGCCGCTGAGTGTTGGTGAAATTTTTAGAATCGAGGAAGTTTTCGAATAAAATACTCCATTTTATGTGGAGGAGTTATTAAATTACTTTATAGAAATCCCAGATGCCGTTATTGTCGTGTTATAATACCTTAGTTTTCGTTTATTGTTAAAATTCTTCAATAATTCAATACGCATAATATTCGAGTTCAAATTCTATTTATAAGTATTACTTTAACACTGAAAGTCTCGTATGTTTTAATATCAAAAATCTTTAGTAAATGAAATTTTTAATTATTCCTCGAAAATGGTTAAACTGAAATTATTTTTTTACGTAGTTCAACAAAAACTAGTGCTTGAAATAATAAATATCTACCAACAAAACAAAGGGAGAGAGGTAGCATATTCTAACCAAAATATCATCTAAAAAAAAAACAGAAACGAACGATCTTGTAAAAAGTCCCACCAGATAGAACCAACGTCTCAAAATGTTATTTCTATTTTAAGAGTAGATTAAGATAATACAAAAAGAATGACTTTTCGTCTTTTAAATCTTGTAAATGATGTACAATTTATATTTTCCATAATATAAAATAATCTGAAGTAACTAGATACCTATCTCAGAGACATTAGTGAAAAATACTCCATTTTATGTGGAGGAGTTATTAAATTACTTTATAGAAATCCCAGATGCCGTTATTGTTGTGTTATAATACCTTCGTTTTCGTTTATTGTTAAAATTCTTCAATAATTCAATACGCATAATATTCGAGTTCAAATTCTATTTATAAGTATTACTTTAACACTGAAAGTCTCGTATGCTTTAATATCAAAAATCTTTAGTAAATGGAATTTTAAAATTATACTTCGAAAATGGTTAAACTGAAATTATTTTTTTACGTAGTTCAACAAAAACTAGTGCTTGAAATAAGAAGTATCTACCAAGAAAACAAAGGGAGAGAGGTAGCATACTCTAACCAAAATATCACCTAAAAAAAAATAGAAACGAAAGACCTAATAAAAAGTCCCACCAGATAGAACCAACGTTGCAATATGTTGTTTCTATTTTAAGAGTAGTTTAAGATAATACAAAAGGAATGACTTTTCGTCTTTTAAATCTTGTAAATGATGGACAATTTATATTTTCCATAATATTAAGTAATCTGAGGTAACTAGATACCTATCTCAGAGACATTAGTGAAAGTACTCATGTAAGTGCTGTCACTTCTATCCGAGAGATGAATATCTGCACCCCAAAAATGCCTACTTTGATGAGAATAGCTAATTTTATGCTTTGAGCATATATAACACACACTGTGTGCGACCCTATTTAATTATCTGCTGATGATGACAACTTAGTTGTCGAAGTACGTATAGAGAACACGAAAATTAATGTGGAAAGGGGTTATATAATCAACCACAGGCTCCATCAAAATTGCGTTTATTTAATTCAATAGAAAAGAATTTAAAACTCTGACTTATCGTTGTCGGGGTCAATGCAAACTGTGAACGGTGTACACACACTACTATGTGCTATAAGTGGCGTATAAGATATGCGTGTTTTAGGAAAATTCGAGAATGTTATAAACAAAGATTTCGATTTCACTAGATTAAAACAAATTAGTGATGGTGCGTGTATAGATCCCATATATATTTCTATAGATGATTTTAATTATGCCTGTATTACATTCGTAGATGTCGAATCGTCTTTTCTAAATATAAGAACACCTTTTAGAGGCATGCGTTGCTCTCGAAACAAATGTGAAAACTTACTTTATGCTGGAGATATTTTACCAATCTCATCCATTTTGCGTTACGCAACAACAGCAATGTGTTTTACTAAGAAAGCCGTAGATGATGTAAATAACGCATACATCGCAAAATAGTCCGTTTGTTTGTGCACTCACCTTGTTCCTGGATCCTGTCCCACGAGAAAAGTATTTCAAATCGAGTTATCATTACTTGAAACTATAGAAATAAGCAAATATACAAAATGCAATAGTTTATTAAATGTCCATGTAGATTTGGATAAATCTCCACTGTTAAACTTATTTCCTTTGTATACCACCCCCACCTTGAAAATAGTTAATTGAGTTGATTAGATTGTATTTTATTTGTGTTAGATTTATCTTTTAGTCTGAAGAAGGCATAGTGTTGATGAAACAATTGTTCCTATTTTTTAATAAGGCTATTTTACGAAAATCGCACAAGTAAGTTTTTGTGTATCATTTTGTTATGGATTTTGAAGTAAAAGCCTCAATTAATTACTAATTTGTAATTTATTTAAGGGAAGTGATTAAATTGTACGGAAATACTTCAAATACTGAACTATCTGAACAGAATTATTTCACGGATAGCTGGAATTTATTTACCAACACGAACAATAGTACTTAAATACGCAGTGATACAAAAATAGTTGGTCAGCAATGCGAATATTATTAACTTCAACATATTCGCATTATGTGGAAGTTAATACGCACGGTGAATCTAAAACCAATGAATTATTTACTTAACCGCCAGCATAGTTTAAAATATTTATTGATTACAGGGGCGGTCCTTGTACAGCTCAAATACTTTCGACAGTTAATTAGTTAATGTTTTTATCATGTTATCGATTCTACATCAATATTTGTAAGTTTGCGAGGGGGTTAATTACGAAATCTGATCAAATTTAATCAGGTACGCCAATTCAATTAGTACAAAGTGTTACTATATAGTAGCTAAGTTCGATAATACTGGTAAATTATACTATCTTGCATGTAATTATTATAATGTCAATATGTAAATTTAAGTGCTCGAATAAGCAGTATCATTAAAATTTATGAAATTGTACATTTAAAATAGTTTTACCTAGTCTAGTACTATTTAATTAGTTCTTAAGATAAAAAACTTATTAATTTTGTCTACTGATCATGTTGGTCATAGTATAGTCAACCGAAATTGTCGGTTTAGCACATCCATTTCAAGATCCATTAATTTTTGACAGACGGCTAAACTTGCGTATGGTTTCGCGCTATTATAAATGAATATCACTCCTTTACGATTAAAGAGCTCTAGACTCTGGATGATGGAATCGTTCCAATTCTTCAGTTACCAACGTGAATTAATAAATTACACAGGCCAACCACGAAAAAACTTTTTTTTATAAATTTAGCTGCCCTTTATGTTTTTTTGACGTGTTGAATCCGAAAATGAACTTTAAAATACCACAGGGGGTAAAGTTTCTTCGCATGTATATTTTACGTTATTTATGCATTGTAAGCGTTTAATAATACTTTGATTTCTACACCTTATTAGTAGTAAATGCTCAAAGTGCACTCTTGAGTATCTGCTTGACTAACACAAAGAAAATCACGAAGACGTATACTTTCTAATTTGGAATTAATGAGTCATTCTGCTTAATAAGGTAATTTGAGAACCTTATCATTGCAATAGTCGTTGATATCATCGTGATTTTTATTTAGCTCACATTTGTATTTATTTGCGTTCAGTGAAATGGCAAGCCGTTGTTGTGCTAACAGCCCTGACAATTTTTGTTATATTTGTGGCAAGTTTGTGATAAAGAAGCATCAAAGGAGCAAAACAGATTTCGTGAAAAAGGTTTATTTTGCTTTCAATATTTGTGCCAGAAATTTCCTGGTTTGTCAGAGGCAAAATTAAAAGAAGGCATATTTGTTGGCCCTGACATTCGAAAACTTATTCAACACCCTGTTTTCGAAAATGCGATAAACTTGAGAGGCAAAGCAGTATGGGGTGCATTTAAACAAGTTGTTTTGAAGTTTTTAGGCAATCAGAAAGACCCTAATTATAAAAATGTAGTTCAAAATATATTGAAAACAATTTGGTACGTAGACTTCCGCGGTCGTGGTCCATGCACTGAAACTGAGTTTCAGTGCAGTAGTTCAGCCCTGAAGATGTCCCATACAAATGGGTACGAAACGTCGGCAATACTCTAGTGATGCGGTTCCAGCCCGGAAACCTAGAAGCAGATAGTATTGAAAACATTTCGAGAACTTGGATATAACATAAGTGTGAAGGTGCATTTTTTACATTCATTTTCAAATTTTTTCCCTGACAATCTTGGAGCTGTAAGTGAGGAACAAGGGGAGCGTTTCCACCAAGATATAAAGGAGATGGTGAGACTGTATCCGGGTCGTTGGAATGTCAACATGATGGGATATTACTGTTGGACCCTTCTACGAGCAACTCAGAAGCATCATATAAAAGGAAAAGCTACACTCGAACTTTTACCGTGAAGAGGTTCAGGAAATACAAAACTTTAGATTAATAAGCAAAAAATTACCATTGTAATAATAAAATATTAAGTTTTTCAATTATACTCTAATAATAAATTACGTACCTTTAAATCTTAACTATATGCACATTTTAATACTATCATACCCAACAAAAGATAAAGATTGCGATAAATTGGTACGTGGTAGAAAAAAAATGATTGAAAATTTGGATTCAGCACACCAAGATACATTAAAAAAAGGTTGAACTTTGAAAAAAGTTTTTACCAAATATTTATTCTTTGGCCTGTGTTATTAATACCATAATGATGATTTTGTGATTTAACACCTTTAGACGTTTTTCTTTTGGGGATGGAATTATCGAGGACATACAGTCTGAGATGTGCGAATTGGTGATGGAAAATATCATAAAAAGAATATGGTCCTGCAAGCGTAGCCGTGGTGGCCATTTGGGTAATATTGTTTTCCATTATTAATGGCATACCCTCCCCTTTACAATTTAATAAACATCCGATGATTTCTCTTAAAAATAGCTCTTATTCAGTGGAAGGTAATTATATGCTATAGTATTATAGTAACTTTACGAGATAATGTGAATTGCATTGGAGATATCCTCCAACAATAATCTAGTGCAATCAGGTTCAGAAGCAAAATCATTTATATATAATAACAAAAGCGGTTCTAAATTTGTTCCTTGAAATACATCAGATTATGTTGAAAATGGTGTGACCCATGGCCTTTATACGTTACATAATTATTACCGCAAATTGAACTAAGGGAGAACATCTAAGGTTATCGATTTTAACAAGAAAGTAACTACAATCAAACCTATTATAGTTAAAATTCTTCAGAAGTAAAATGAAAACTTTAACATATCCAACTGAGTAGAAATAAAATAATCCATAAACCACTACACATAGATAAAAAGGAAATTACTTTTACCTCAAATTGAAGTAAATAATCACGTGAAGTAATTATATTTCAATAACGTCACTTACATACTGTCATTAATCTTCCTCTGATTGACAGGAATATCTGAGTTTTCGTTGAAAATTGATATTTTAGTACTTAATAAAGTGAATTGCTTTTAACGAGTTCGACCAATGAAATATATACGTGCTTGTCTCTGACTGCAATCATCAATTATTTGTTACCTTAAATTACCTTTTCGAGTCGGTCAGTAACTTGGGATCTAACAGTGGGATCTTTTAATGGTGCATAAAAAGAAGAGAGGTCAGAGATGAATGTGACACGGTCTGCAAAAAGACTGTTTAAATTACGTGTTCATTGGGGTTGCATTTGATCGCTTAGTTCGCTCAAAGAGCCGTACAATTGGCCACTCGTGACGGCCGCACTGTTCAAACGAGTTAATCTGGTCTCATAAGAAATACATTGTTTTAAGTATTAGTTCCAGCGGCGTGATGAATCCGTTGAACTGCTACCGTTGACTGACTTTTATTAACTTGAAATGAGAGTGCTCATTTTTGTTTAGAAATTTGTTCAGGAAATGTTTACTATAAGCTTACCAGATATAGTAGCTGTATGCATAATTTATCACCTCGTTTGGCAACAAACTATTATTTAGAATCGATTTAAGGATTTTCTAAACTACGAAGTCTGGTCAGAAAGTATCCGACCTTGTGCTGTAGAAAAGAATATAATCTGGTCTATGGTGATGGTGTGCCTTCAAAGTACTCTAGTTGGAATGCCACTGTCTTGTTCCAGTGATCCTCCTAATTTTGGAAACAGACCCGGTCTTCAACTTTCGAAGTAGCTAATAGCCACTTCATCGCTTTCCTTTTTTATGTTCTTCGCCTCATAGAAGCTATTTCCTTTAAGAAGATATTTCAATGTACGAAGAGGAAGTTAGATCTGTAAGGTTGTTTACGTAGCTAAATAATACCGTGTTTCGAAAAGAATTACCGGGTAAGTTGTGACGAATTAGTATGTGCGTCGTCGTGGTGAAGCACTTAGTCGTCTCTTTAGTACAAGTCTGGCCGTTCTCTCTTTACCCACACATATGTACATCACTTAATCGTTTGAAAACTCATTGGAAATACTTTCAAAGCATGATAACCAACATCGCTCTCGTAAAAGAAAATAGGATCATATTGATGTTGCTTCGACTCTGGAGTGCTTTCTTGCGTCGTAAGTCGTCTTCCACTGGCAGTGTGGCTGTTTTCTCTTTATCCACACTTATATCACTTAATCGTTTGAAAACTCATTGGAAATACTTTCAGAGCATGATAACCAACATCTCTCTGGTAGAAGAAAATAGGATCATGTTGATGTTACTTCGACTCTGGAGTGCTTTCTTGCGTCGTGAGTCGTAAAATTATAGAAATTGTATTTTGATTTACTGTAGGGATAAATTTGTATATTTCTTTCTTTTCTTTTTGGAAATAAACTATTATTATTATTATTATTATTATTATTAACGTGAATGCTGGCGACAGAGTTATAACGTTTATAGAATTCAATTTACGACACGTTGTAACATATTTGTGTAGCTAATTGTATTTCGGCGTTAATTCCACTTATTACTGCCTGTCCTGTGGGCAGGGGCGTTGCCTAAACATTTTCTTAAAAAAAACCCAATCTAGTGACTTTGCAAGTCCTGACATTGGTCCATTTCGCCCGATCTATTTATCCAGCAAACTTTCGTTCAACTCCAGTAATCCTTACAATATGAGCTGGTGCACTATCGTACATATAATACGTATATGTTAGCTTTGACATTTAATGAAATATTATTAAATACTTCCGTCTTTAATATATTTATGTATTAATTTGCATTTAGTTTATTCGGAAGAAATACTGGTCCTATAGTTTGAAAGTTTAAGATCCGTATCTGAACATTCATAGAAAACTTTCTTCCGTGTTCAAATTTTCGAATACCTCTGGAATTGTCATCCGCCCAGAAAATGAAATTGGGTGTTGAACACGCTTATGTAAAATAAGTCATAAAGTGTTTAGATCTTCATGAATTTTGTTTAAAATTGTGTTGCGAAACATTATTCTCTACAAATTGTCATTTTCGTATAATGGTTGTGCTTTGGTAATATAAAATGGTCTTGAAAGGCTTTCCATAGGCCCTGGTAGAACTGTCGTCTTACTTGAAATGTTCATTTTCTGAGCTATTTGTCTAATGCTACAACTGCGATCTTGAACAATATCTAAAATACCTTCAGAAAGTTGGATAGTACAACGATGTTTTGGTCTATTTGGATTACATCGACTGAAAGCAAATGTAACTTTCATAAAGTCTCCGATCCTCTTTGAAATGTATGTCTTTTATCAAATGTACGTTTTCATTGCAAAACCCAACTACCATATACATATCTGTGTATTCGTTGAAACAAATTGCTATATCACAAAAATGAGGTAAATAATGGAGGCGAAAATAATGAACATTAAACTGACAAACATTAAAATTTGGCAAATAATTATTTTTAAATGACAGATACTATTCTGGACCAAGATTTCCTTGTATTTTAATTTAAAAAGGGAATTAAAAGAAACGTTTATACCACAATGTACATATTTGTAATAACTAAGACATTCGTCCTGAGAAGTATTATAATAAATTTACATTTGAAAAATACAAATTAAGCAGCATCTTTTCTTAAATGAAATTAAAAGTAGGAACAATATACACGAAAAATTGAAGTTTCTCTTCAAAACATTACGCTTGTTATTGCAAGACCTACAGTTTCAGTGAAGCAGCGTTACGGTCAACAGTAGTCATGAAGATATCTCTCGCGACGTTTAATGAAACGTCGGCAAATTAAATGGAAATACCAGAGACGTTGAGATAGTTTGGGAGACAATAAAGGTAAGCACAACCGTCGGAGTATACTAAACAGAAGGTTAGCTGTCCTATTCTTCCAAACACTGGACCTATCTTCTTCTGGGCTTCCGGGCTGGAACCACGTCACTGGTATAACTGCCGACATTTCGTACCTCGTGCACTCATATGGGACATCTTCAGGGCTATTGCAATAACTATTGCTACTGTTTGTTGCACTGAAACTGACGATACGTCGGCAGTTATACCATTGACGCGGTGCCATTCCGGAAGTCTAGAAGAAGATAGTATGGACCACGACCGTGGAAGTCTACATACCAGGCTGGATCTATGTTTTATTCTAAAACTCGCGGTACTTCCTAGCTTAAACTAGGGAAATTATTTTTAGTTAATTTTTTTTTTCATTTAATACAAACATATTATAAAAACCATATTTACTAAACTACTTTCCAACTTTCCAAAGGCGAAATAACAAAATAAAGATAGCGCATGCATATTTTACAAAATAACTAACTTTATCCATAAAGAGGAAATCGGAGGAAGAAGTAGAGCAGAGCAAGGACTGCATTGAATACGATAAGTGTTTGTCGTTGTTATGTTTGCTTTGAACTTATAGCGCCTGCTTTAAATCCCCCATGTGTGACTTGGCACAAATTATGGCCATTAGTCGCTTTGCTGAAAGTCTAAAAAGGAACGTACGAATGATGAATTTCCAACAGAATTCTCGTGTAATACGGAACTTTAAATTCTACGTTATTTCAATGCTAACAAATTTTGATGCACTACGAATTTAATAGATGGTTAGTGAACAACTTCAAAATCAATATTCAATTGTGGAGGCTTACGAAAATAATCTAGGACGCAGATATTGCAGACGGAAGATCTAATAAGTGCCGCGTCAAATACGTGACTAAAAGAAAAAGTTTGGGCGAATAAAATGTTTAGGATTCGATATATAATAATTACAATTCGTGTTAGAATTTTTAATATAAATCAAGTGTGTTATACCGGGTGAGTTTTTGTTCCGAAGTTTCGTTTGGGGATCTAGGTAACTAGCAGAAATAGATAGTTGATTAAATGGGAAAAGAATTGCAGTTTTAAACCTAAATTTAATAAGCTTTTTGTTTTCTCCTTTTTGAAAGATGCACGCCTAACCAGATATCTTGCAAAAACCATATTTTCTTATCTTGTTCGGTGTTTATGGTGCCGCTGTTATTGATTTTAGAGAAAATGTGTAAAGTTCCCTGGTAATTATGTGCTTAATAATGCAGTGTTACTGTATTTTTTTATTTAAGCTGTAATTTTTGAGTTATGGCACATTCTTGTGTTTTTTCTGATGAAAGTCATAGTTGGCCATGATCTAAAAAAGGCTTTTTTCAACGAGTCTAATGATATACCACTTGGCATAGTTATTTTTATATATAAATAACTTATGGCATATAATAATAGTAATAATAATAATATTTACATATATGGCTAATAAATTTACAATCTACAAGGCAAAGAATATTGCTGAACACATGTATGTTGGTTATAATATGAAATATGTATATGTATGCATGCTGTTAGGCAATGTGTTATAATAAAAAGATACTCTACATAAAAGTCAATCACGCATAATATTTTTCTTTTTGCAAGGGCAGTGAAACGAATTATCCGAGCTAGTTTCGAATCTTGGAACGAGAAATTTAATATCTGATACTAATTTTGAGGCATCAATGTCACTCTTAAGCAGACTAAGTAAACAGTTCATACAGCCTTGGTTACGACGTAGTGCTAAATAAATCATACCTATCGTATCAAACAGTTATCGACGATCTAAACTCCAAGCAGAATACGTGCCGGTATTTTTGAAGTGAAGATATTTCAGGAACCTTATCTGTACTAATTCCAGGGGACGTACTTGGTATATATGTATGTATAGGAGACTAAACCAAGGAACCATACTCAAGTTTAGGCCGCATATAAGAAATATATACGGATAAAGTAGCATCACGTGAATCAAAATTACGCGCACTTCTAATTATAAAACCCAAAGTTTATATACTGGAGAATATTTTCAGTATGCGAAGAAAAGGATAATTTAGAATCGGAAGGTAATGCTCAGAACCACTATATTTTTACGCCGTGGTAAGAGGGAGTCGTTTACGTAGAAAGGATGATGTATGGTACTGAATTTCTTAGAGAAGGAATATACTCCACATCTAAAAATATTTATATCCAACTTATTTCTATTACACCAACTGTGAACAATATCTGTTTGTTCCTAAAAGAACTCACAATCACCAACCTGTCCAACAATAATAACTAGTGACATTGAACCTCATTACAAAGGTCATTCACGAAAACTAGAAAAAGCAAGAGTCCCAAGTTCGTACCCTGAGTCACGCTAGAGTACGAACTTGGAACCCTTGCTTTTTCTAGTTTTCGTGAATGACCTTTGTGATGAGGTTCAATGTTACATTGAATAATAATAAATAGTGACTAGTTATTATTGTTGGACAGGTTGACTGAATCACGCCAGAGGTGGAACAAGGTGATCTGAATGAAGACTCAAGTAAGAAACGCAATTCTTCCTATCGGATAAATAAGAAGAAATAAGTAATGTTAATAATCGGGTATACTCCGCAGTCTCCAATTTATCAAGAAGTATTCGATTATCGATAGGAGCAAAGGCCATGGTGTAAAGTCGGTATAAATAACATTCACTAGAGCACCGTCATCCAGTTGTTCACAAAGGTTCTGAGTAAGGACGGCCAGATTAGCTATAGTTGAACGTTTGCTGACGAATCCATGTCAATCGACTGAAGTAAGAAGCTTACATTTCGAATTCATACAACGGTATAGACACCTTTTAAAGACTGGCAAAAATGTTAATTATAACAATTGACTGGTAATCTTCAATAAGAACGATATTGGAGTAAATCTTACATTTTCCAGCATTCAGAAAAACTGAATCTGTCTTGTCGACTTTTGGGGTACGTCCACAATTACTTAATACTTGACTTACATAATGGAACCGCGTCCTTGATACTTCTGTTGTCGAAGTTTCGTCTTTATTTGCATGTGACATCCTCGGGGCTTAACTGCTTCTACTGATATCGTTGCTGCACTGAAACTGGTGAAGGTCTGCGAATGAATTTACATGGAGCGTTACGGTTACGATTGAGTTGTCCCGAGATACAGATTTACCATGCCCTGTGTAGTAGGTAATCGTCATCACGGTTTAGGTTACTGTGACATTTTCAGATATGCATTCAGAGATTTCTCGGGCACACTAATAACTACTTCTGGATTTTGGTAGAATTGAATTAGATATAGTGCCCGGTTTCAAGCCTATGCTCAGCAGGTGTAGAAACAGCTACGAGCAAACATCCGTAAGCGCAAAAGGACCATTACTTATCAACACACTTATGAAAACCTATATGAAACACTTTCGCCGACAGCAGTAGAAGTAGATTAGTCCTAAGGATGCCTTGTGCAAGTCAATACGAAACGTCAGTAATAGAAGCACCGAAGATACGTTTCCAACACGAAGATCAAGTAACCAGTAGTAAATATTTAACATGTTGGTATTAATAAAATTTTAAGTTATTTAAATTAAGTTTTCGCAAATACATTTTAAGTGTTCTTAGTGTTTAAATACGGAATATTTGAAGGTAATGTGTAATACATTTCTTGTGCTGGAATTTATTTTTATAAGAACACGCAATTTAACATTACTTAAGTAACCACAACATATTTTGTTTCATAGCAGTGTTAGTTCAAAACTCATATTATCATCACGAACTATAAAAATAAATATAAAACATATGTGCAAAAATGATTACTCTGAAGAAAAAATTAAAAATAAAAAATTATTACATTCATTATTTTACGAGACTTCTACATCTAGAAGTTTTATTTGAACTTAAGAGTTCGGGCTAGCAAACTTCCCTTGTTAGTAATTTCCAAATGCTACCCTTGTCATATGCACAAGTTTAAGCCTTCAGTGAACATTACATAACTTATTCATAACTTCTGGAGAATATTCTTTGTCATCAAAGGTACCTGAAAACTTGTATAATTCTATATTAAACAATTCCTAATTATTTATTCATACTAAATAAACTACAAGTTGAAATTCATTTGTAATCCGAGAAACTTTGCTGAGACTTTGATTAGATGAAAATATACAATTTTATCATTATTACATTTGTATATAAAGTGACATGCTTCGCAACTGTTTTCGTGATTAACTAAATCTTGAAAGTTATTGAAATCGAAACGAACAGATTTGAAAATAAATGAAGAAAATAGAAACGTGTGCATCCAAATTAATAGACAAATAAAGTACAAAATAATAGAATAAGTAATAACAAAAGGTAAAGACGCCAAGAACGTGAAACAAACTATTCATTCATAGGAAAAAAGGAAATGTCAGTACCCGATACTAACTCATTTAGCAGAGTTTTGAATTTCAATGAAACGAATTCATCTTCTTTCAAATATCTCGTTTATTTTGCCATAGCGTGCCAACAAAAGTAACAGTTTCCCAAGAAGTAGTCTGCCAATGGAATACTCATAAAGAAGTTGTCAATTGTTAGATTGAAACCAAAATTATAAATGCTGCACACCTAATGTTAAAAGGAATCATTCAAATGTTAATAACACCCTGTTTACTACATATGTTTCACCGATTCACTCATCATCAGGTAGACTTGTATTATTAACGAACGATTCCTTCGTAGAGTTTAGCATATCTTTTCGATACATTCATTTATGCGGCAAATCGCCGAGGTATCAAGCGTCTGTCTACAACGCTCTGGGAACTTTGTTCTTGTCCAGCGAGATGGACGCGTTCTCGCTTTGTTATTCAAACATTCTCGTGTTGGACGAGACAGGGAGGCAATGTTTATTCATTCACTACACACTTAAGTTTGCACTATTTCAAATTCAAGATAGATATTTCTTATAGGTTCGAGTCAAAGCCAAATTTATTTTCGCACTTCCAAATTTACAAGCCAAATTTTGCAGACTTTCTCGGTTTATACTGTAAGAATCGACATCTGCCTTTTAAGCCTACAAGTTACTTATCAATTGTTACATTGGAATCTGGTGGGACACGTTTGTCGTTGTTGAAAAGCAGATCCCAAATGTATGAGACTAGTGCCAGTATGTAGGTTTCTAGAGTTGTCGTTGGGGTGTTTTTATCATCAAATCTAATAGATCGTGGTACGTAGACCTCCGCGCTCGTGGTCCATACTATCTGCTTCTAGGATTCCGGGCTGGAACCGCGTCATTGGTATAACTGCCGGCGTTGTCCTTACAGGGCTCAACTACTGCTACCGTCTGTCGCACTGAAAAACTGTTTTTCAGTTTTTCAGTGCGACAGTCCGGAAGCCCAGAAGAAGATACAGAAATGGTTGGAGTATCCGATACAACAATTTTTAAAATCCTACACGATCATCTCGGCATGTCTAAGGTCAGCGCAAGATGGGTGCCGAGAATGCTCACGCCGCCGCAAAAGCAACAGCGCGTAGAGTGTTCGCTTGCATTTTTGGACCTCTGTAATGAAGACAAGGATGGTGTATTGAGTGGAATTGTTACTGGAGACGAAACTTGGGTTCATCATTATGAACCTGAGTCCAAACAAGACTCCATGCAGTGGCATAAAAAGGGCACAGCACCTCCCAAGAAATTTAAAGTGTCACAATCAGCTGGGAAACTCATGGCAACGGTATTTTGGGACTCGGAAGGAATATTGTTGATTGATTATAAAGATAAAGGTGTTTCTATAACCGGAGAATATTACGCTTAAATATTAGAGCGACTAAAAGAAACCATTAAAGAGAAAAGACGGGGAAAATTGACAAAAGGTGTTCTGCTTTTGCACGACAACGCGCCCGTCCACAAGAGCCACGTTGCGTTAGCTGCCCTGCATAAGGTGGGCTTCGAAATTGTGAATCACCCACCCTACAGCCCAGACCTGGCCCCGAGTGATTATTACCTGTTTCCGAAAATTAAAAAAGAGCTGTGGGGTAAAAAATTTACTGCCGATGATGAAGTCAAGGAGGCAGTTTCGGCGTATTTTGCAGATAAAGAGAAATCATTTTTTTATGAGGGTATAAATAAATTAATTGAAAGATGTGAAAAATGTATCTGTCTTGCAGGTAAATATATTGAAAAAGAAAAATAATTTGGTTTTTTTATTTCCATCCCTTGTCCCCCATTTCGCGAATATAAGAACGCTCCCTCGCACGAGAGCGCTGGATCAACTTGCGAAAATCTAATACAAATTATAAACAATTAAATATCACCCTGGGACCTAATAGGCACGGCTTATACATCTAATTGTTAAACACATAAATAAATACATGATAAACACGAATTAAACGAATATTTACGTCCACAGAAAGCACGCATACTTAGACCTGAACATGCGACAACATATCATTTGAAGTCTACAATGTATAAAGTTTGGACCAGGGCCTTCCATTATTTTCTCATAATTGAACTAGAACATTATTAGTCGGCAATGCGGAAATGTTCGGCGGGATTCTAAATTATAGACCGTTATAACGGGCAGCGCATCGGCGTCAAAGTGAACCCAAAATATATTCTTGACCTAATTTCCGTGAAAGAATTTTGTGTGTTTCCCGAATTTAAAAGCAAAGTTGTGTTTCTATTCCTTACGTTCGTTCTTTACTTTTACGTTCATGAATAATTAATCTGCGAATATCTCCTCTCTCGAATGGAGAGTAGGCTAGGACGACGGAGTTGTACAACATTATATAGATTATAAATCGGAAATCTTTTTGTTGTCCTATTGTGTTTTAAATTTCCTTTGCTTATGCTTCTGAATTTGTGTTTTGGCATTTTAATAATGGAACTATAGGGACGTTCCATATTAGTTCCTACATAAATTTATTCAGTGAGCGAGTATGCAAATCGCCAGCGATAAATCATTGGGTTTTATTGGTATTTCAGTTTTAATATCCCACAACATGCATTCATTAATTATTTAACTTTATAATCTCAAAACTTGGTTAAAATAGTGTAAAAGCATTAAGTAGTCTTAAAAGCAGCAGTAACAAAAATATTGATTGATAAAATGTAACAAATACATGTAAATAGTTTTATTTAGAATATATTGTTTGCCTTTTTTATGCATTTTCTTTTCAAAAGGTTCTCTTATTAAATCTAAATTCGTTTGAAAGTAGTTGCAAAACATACGTGACGTCAGAACACTGTTTGTGCATCTTTAAGCTATAAAGGAAGTTAAGTATCCTTTGCTAGATTAAAAGCGATACGAAAATAAAAATAAACAGGCCCCCTTGCGTCTTTGTGGCTGAAGTAAAACAGACATTTGAATAATTTATGATTACTTACTTCCTCTACTTCCTATTGAAATAAGAAGTAACGAAGATATAAAATCTATTTATACAAACTTATTCACTGAAGATTGGTATTTAACCTCTTTCCACATTAATTTTCGTATTCTGTATATGTATTTCGACAGCTAAGTTGTTATCATCGACAGATAATTAAACAGTGTTGCACTTGGAAAACTACGGCAAAATATCCGTACGAAAACAAATTCCGCACACTATCTGTACCGTTGACAGCCAAAACGCACACTGTATATTTGTTTCGCATAATTTTTTTCTTAAAGATCGTGTTCTAGTCTTAAACTGAGATAAAAGACAAAAGCAAAAATGAAAAAAAAGAGGACGAAAAAACAAACACCTTCATGCGGTTTATGGCACTCTCCCTCGTCTGTCGTTTAACAGACGAAAGAGAGATGAGTTATGTTTGGGCTCCAGGTCAGTGTTCAACACATGGCCTTTGTTCTTCAAAATGTACATGCTTTCATACGTATCTAATTAGTGATAATTGTGCACGTTCTTTACCAAATGCAAATAATCCACGTTAACACTATGATTACTTTCCAACACATGTTTTGCTAAACTGGATGTTTCTGGCCGATTGAATTTTATGTGCGCAATATGTTCTTTATACCGAGTTTGTATCGGTCGCTTTATTTGGTCGATGTGTAATTTACTGCAATCTAGACATATAATTCCGTAAATTCACGATTTTTTGTTGTCCTCTTTTGCACTTCCTGAAACCTTACAAACTTACCATACAAACCATACAAACTTATAATGGATGGCAAGATTTGTGGAATAAAAAAATCTTGGAAAATTCGTGTTCAGTGACGAAGCGACTTTCCATGTTACTAGTCTGGTAAACAAACACGATGTTCGAATTTTGGGCCTACAGAACCCACATGCAGCCATTGAACATGTACGAGATTCGCTTAAAATCAATGTGTTTTGTGCGATATCTCGAACATATGTTTACGGCCAATTCTTCTTTTATAGAAACACGATTAACGATCAGCAGTATCTCGCTATGTTACAAAACTGGTTGTTTCCGAGGCTGCACGAAGACAACTTAATTTCTCAACAAGACGAGGCACCCCCTCACTGGAGTCGCCAAGTGCATGAATATCTGAATGAAACTCTACCGAACCGTTGGATTGGTCGTCAAGGAGCTGGCGACTTAGCATGTCTCAGCTGGGCTTCACGGTCACCGGATTTGACACTCTGTGAATTCTTCCTGTGGGGTTTCGCTAACGACAATGTTTATGTACCACCACTCCCACAGAACCTTGAAGAGTTGAAGAACAGGATCCGTACTGCCATAACATCAGTGACGAAGGACAACGCTTGCCCGAGTATGGGAGGAATTTAAGTACCGATGTGATATTGTTCGTGTCGCTGATGGAAGACATATTGAACATCTGTAATCTGAACTTGAAAGGTAAATATGTGTGTAAAGTTTCATATTCGTATGTCTTAAAGTTTAATAAATATATGCATTCGAAATACGTACATTCTTTTGGAAACAGCCTGTATAACATATGTGGTAAGTTGGACATATACCTATGCCCTTTTCGAATTCCGGAAACTAACAAATTACGTATAGAAGTATAACAATATTGAATCCAATTATAAATTCAGAAAGTCTTTTCTAAGAGCAGAGGTTGATTCAACGTAAAATGAAATTTCTTCTTGTGCTCGTGATTGTATTTGTTCTTTTTATAAGTACGACTGCAGAAAGGAGAAAAGAAAATGGACAATAGACGTAATAAATCGTTGTATGTGTGCGCTCACTATAGAATGAAAGCTTATTGAAAAAAAGAAAAGACTGAAAGGACAATAAAAAATAAATCTTCGAGCTCCTTTTTCAAAACAGATTACAATCGCGACAGTGAGAAAATAATCTGTTGGCTCTGTATACGCTTTTATTATACACAGTCTGTAGGTCAACAAGAAGAGGCCCGAGAAATAATCGTTAGCATTTCCTTAAATCTAGGAAGGAGAATTGGCGCCTCTTACTTTAAGTGCATTTAAAGCTTAATGATTCGAATATGAAAAAGGATCGCTTGGGATTACTTTTGTTATATTTATGATCTTCAAATAGTAATACATACATACATAGTACTTGCATACAGAAATAAGGTAATTTTAATAGAGCCTGTGATTGATTAATTTAATCACTTAAGGTTGATATATAACCCCTTTCCACATAAAATTTTCGTATTCCGTATACGTATTTCGACGGTACAAATCGTGTACAGAAATTGTTTCATGCAAGGTTTTGCCGTAGTTTTTCAAGTGCGACATTTTTTAATTATCTGCTGACGATGACAAGTTAGTGGTCGAAATACGTACACAGAATACGAAAATTAATGTGCGAAAGCAGAAGATATAAATCTTAAATGATTAATATACAGGAAGAAAAGTTTCAATTCTCTGAAAACATCAGCTTTGTATTCAATTTGTGGGTTTTTTTACGTTTTTTGATTAATTAAATTAATCACAGTCTCTTATAATATTTACCTCCATTTATGAGAAATATGTAATGTAGTTAGTTGGTAGAAACTTTTTGTAAGCTATGTCTTTCGAATCAAAAAAACATGTCAACATTGTCTTCACTTTTGACTTCTCCAAACGGTCTTTTTTAGTCTTCGTTCATTTGGATGCCTCCATTCAGTGTTTTGACGCGTGGTCTCTGCATTGTATTGAAAATACCACGTCCGTCTTATTGCCAGTTACAATAGAATACCTGAATTTTTCGTCCTTTTTTTGAGTCTTTAATCAAGTCTGTACAATGTTGAATTCAGTTAGCTTCTCTGGTACAAACCTTGTACAAATCTTTCTCTATACTAAATGCTGTGTCAAAACGCGATGAATTGAATCTGGAAATATCTAATTCCATATCTATATATAGCAATAAGGATGTCGTCTCGTTTCTGATACATTTATGCACAAATTCGATGTTACTTTCCGTAACCACAGATTTCTTTGCACCGTAACGTTCGTCGTCATTTATGTCCGTACGACTTTCTTTAATCGTTTATACCACTCATACATATTAGTGCGTGATGAACACGTATCACCATACTCTTGCTTCATCAAATGTAAAATGTGTGAAAATGTGTTAAACGCTTCAGTAAACGATTTACCAAATTTAAAACAGATCTTAATATTTACTCTTTGTTCAAAATTCATTTTTCGACCAATGCCAAATACACACTATTACTTTTTGCGCAATTTCTCTGCTTCTAATGATACAACTGTCATGATATGTTGACATAACATTGGTGAAAGACGTCACTAAGAATTACTATTTTAAAAATGTTATATATTCGCTGCGATAGACTGTGCATGTCAATTAAATAAGTTATGTATTACTTTAGTTAAATTTTAGAGACATCTATAAAAGTACAGTAAATATATATATATATATATATATATATATATATATATATATATATATATATTAAAGGTTGATAGTATATGTTATGGTGTTGATATAAAGTAAAGACATGTAATACTATGTACTGTCCTCTACTTTATAATTTATATGTTGACGACTTGTCATTGCCTGAGACCGTAATGTTCACCGATCGTACATCATTCATTGTTAGTACTAGGATTTGAGTTCTGTTAGTCGCGAGGCAAATATGTACCTGGTTAACCAACATAAATAATTCGGTGTCTATACTGTCTTCAGAATCCTCTGTCAGACTGTCCAGAAGACTGAGAAGTCTAGTAGCAGCTCTAAAGGGATCTGCAAGTATGGATATCGACACATCAATGATAACTATTATAAAGCGGCGAAACTTGCGATTGTCACACTTTAATGAAGTGTTAGATTTGTTGAATTTGATGGAGCCTGCGGTTGATTAACTTAATTGCTAAGGTTGATAAATAACCCTTTTGTACACTGTGGACAGTGTACATTTTGGTTCTCAACGGAGTTTGTTTTCGTACAGGTATTTTTCGCCGTGGTTTACCAAGTGCGACACTTTGCAATTATCTGCTGATGATGACAACTTAGTTGTCGAAATGCGTATATAGAATTACAGAAGTTAATGTGGAAAGAGGTTATATATCAACATTAGTGATATGTTAGGTTTGTGTAAATGCAGAATAGTAACAATAAAAAAATTTTTGAAATAAATACAAATTGTTTAACACAAGAAACAGTTGAATGAGTAACTGGTTAGACTGTAACAGAACGCTGGATCAATATACGAATATTTAATACAAATTATATGTAAGCAATCAAATATTACTTCTGGTCTGACAGACCCGGTTTGTACATCTTAGGGTTAAATTAGTGAGTTTATTTATTTGAATGTTGTGCATGTTACTGAATGTTATTAAATTGAAAAGGTATTAGCTGTTTAATATATAAATGGATATCTTCTTCTTACAAGTATGCGTCGACAGCATAATCTATAAAATTTAAAAATTATTTTATTTTCTTTATGATCATGTATCAAAAATATTAACGTTACCAAAAAAATTGAGCAGTCGTCGACGACTTACATTGTTCTATACTCGAATAATATATATACAGTTATACATAATTTATTTAAAAGCGCATAATATTAATAAGAAATCAAAAATTCGAATTGTATTTAAATGTTATTGATACCTTGGTGAAGCGTACATTTCATCGAACTCATATTCATATATGTCTTTTTCAGGCATGATGAAAGAAAATTAAATTATCTTTTGTAGAAATTTTATT
This sequence comes from Dermolepida albohirtum, assembly GCA_031893035.1. Classification (NCBI taxonomy): domain Eukaryota; kingdom Metazoa; phylum Arthropoda; class Insecta; order Coleoptera; family Scarabaeidae; genus Dermolepida; species Dermolepida albohirtum. Next base: position 118,448 of record JAVIWB010002850.1, on the reverse strand, counting down.
TTTATTACACATTTCAATGCTTTTAGACAAAATAGTAATAGAAACGATAGTCCGCATCCTTTCGATAATGCCTGAGCGATACACGTAGATGTCTATCGTGGAGCCATTTTCGTAATCCCGACTGTGAATTTCGGAAAACATTTCATTTTACCTTTTTGGTTCTAATTATAAATATCTTCAAATTTATATTATTATAGTAAATGTTTTTAAATTATTGAACTTCATTTTTCAAGTTGTAATTAATTTGCGCGTTTGGTTTTTGTTAAGATTGTACTACAAGTGATACAGACTATGAAAAATCCACGAAAATAAAGAAATTATTCACATTATTTATTTTATTTACTTATATTCTATTATATTAAAATTAATCTATTACACAATCAGATTCTACCAAATTTTTAGGCTAATAATTGACCCCAGATGTAACCGTAAAAACTATGTAGATTCTTTTAGAAACAAGTCTGCTAGGAGTTGCTTTTCGTTACCGCGCTTTAAGGAAGAGTTGAATTTTGATATACCGAAAAAGTATTACTTTGCGCATTTTCATTCACTCCTGCCTTACGGTCCAATGACTTGGGGAGTCTCGTCAGAAATAGAACAGGCACTTAAATTGCAAAAAAGGCAGTACGTCTCCTCATGGGTGTTGTTTATTTTTCGAAGTATCATTACAGTGCAAATTTTGTTTGTTGTTTGTCAATCACTGATGTATATCATTAGATAAATTAAGTCAGTTTCATTTATATGATACTTGGATGTCGTATATTTTTGAAATATCATGTTATGAACATGCATTGAGTAAAAAAAAAAACTAGTCATTCGAGATTTAGATAAACGTCAAGGCAAATATTTACAAAATAACATTAGATTTTTGTTAATCTCTAAGGAGTAGTCACTTAGACAATCATTTATTATAATTTTAAATATAATATATAATTCTTTTTACTATGTACGTACATATATAATCAACTTGATTGAATTTATATCTGAAATTCATGACACCCTATATCCTAATTATAATCGCTTTGATGAATATATTAATACGTCGTAGATTTCTTGTACTTTCTCAGTCTAACACCGGAAAACTTTTCACTTAACCCACATCATTATATGTATCTACGGATTTGAGTTCGAACTGTACGCGGCTGATATAGTACCAGTATATAATAATAATAATAATAATAATAATAATAATAATAATGACCTTTATTTCCAATAGGCTAGTAGCCCAATAACAGGAAAATGTAACATTATAAAACTGAGTTTGGACATGTGTGCAAAAGACATAATAAAAATAAATGCAAAATCAGGGTAAAGCATATACATAAGTAAAGCAACTGAAACAAAAATTATTAAAAATACATATATAGTATGCATGCTAGGCAAACAAGTCAACGAATTCGTTGGCACAGCTGCTCAAAACGTAAACCAGCGTCCTCCTTAGAGCATTAGTCCGCGCCCTTGGCGTCACAAAGGACACATTGCACCTGGAGTTCAGACGAGGCACTAAAAAACACAAACGGTTCAATAGTGAAGGACAGTCAACACTGATACCGAGTAAGCCACACAACACCCTACCATAAAGTTTCGTCCTCCTGACATGCAACGAGGACATATTATGTTCAATAAGCAATTCCCCCTGCGATACACCTCTCATCGGGTAAGCACCACTAATCTTGAAGGTAAAGAATTTCAGAAACTGCCGATGAACGCGTTTCAACTTCAAGCATTCACTATATCTAAACAAATGTATCAGTTGAGGAGGACCTCCTCCTGCAAATGATTTAAATCAATTAAGTTTGTATCTATGGGGACGTATTAAAAATAAATTTTGGTAGAAACCAGTTAGGAACTACCAGAAAGAGATCACGTTTCACTACAGGAAAATACGATACAAAGCTGGACTATAAAGCAGAGTTTAGCAGTCCTCAATTCAAGGTACCCAAGATTGTCTTGCAGTTCAAGAAGTTGATGTGGAAGCTTCTTCATTTATTTTATTTAAATTGTTACTTTTAACTTCCGTTTAAGTTCAAAAAATTGCGTTTCTTCAACCCTAAAAGCAATAATGAGAATCTGTTCGCTTACTCTATGTTAAGGATTGAAAATTCCAACAGGAATTCTGATGAAAAAGATTATAGTTATGTATAATTTTACTTTTACATAAAATTTTCATTACCAAGGTATTGTTCACATGCTTCAGGACAAACTGTATAATTTACAACTTATTTCAAAATTATGTTTAAAATGATCTGGTTTCTATTTTAGCTTTATAATACGTTATATAAATACTGCGTATATTTTTTTATACGCACTGGCTTGAAATACATCCCTTTCTCAAAACCCTTTCGAATAAAATCTTTCATTTTTACCACATAATTAATTACAAATATTTTTCCTCATCTTTATTGCATTGACGCATAAAAATGTCGATAGAATTTCTATTAATCTAGAATCAAATTTCTTCTTCGATTATCGAATATCAATTCTCTATAGGATTGTGGACATTATTGTATCTGCTTGGAATAATAAATGCGATAGATGTTGTAAAACGGAAGTTAGTAACCAGAACAGCAACACCAATCGTTCGACAGTCCGGTCACTCGATTGATTTTGAATTTCCATATAAATCTGAGAATCTCCTGGGAGATCTGGTCAGGCCAGCCTTCATCGGTCTTCGTTTTCCGCTATCTGAATTGTCGATGGGCAACTGTTGGTCCGAAATACTTATTGAACGTATCTCATTTCGCGTGACGAGCAGCTGATATTGATGTATGAGGACTAGTGGAAGTTTATTTTTACCCATTACCCTCCTTTCGAAAAGCATCTTCGAAATGAACTCGTAAATTTCGCCAATGTATGTGTAGCGAACGCTATGTATTTACTGATTTGGGAATGTAAAGTAGGCTTTCAGTTTGTTTGATGTATGTAGATATACATAAAATGAAAAATATATTTATTCAGATAAATGTAAATTTAAATGTCTGTATTTCGACATTGACCCGAATTGAAACGTATAACTTTGTCTAAAATATACCCTTTTTTAAGTAAAATTGTTCATTTGTTTGAAATCTAGGTAATATGTATTGCATTATTAGTAATAATTAAATTATATAGCATACGATGTCCTAATAATTCGAGCAAGCTAACATGGACCTTTTCCAGTTGATAACGGGTGGCTCAAAAGTAGTGTCATAATTTAAACTGGCTACGATTTTGTTATAAATGAAGAAAAAGAGCTCTGTTTTCATGAAAAGTTTATTTGAAAGTGTAAAATTGGTGACATTAATTGGAAAAGATTTTATGGCTCAAACGGCCACCTCCCAAGTTGATGCATAATTGCGCTCGCTGAATTTTCGCTCCCAAAACATCAGGCAGCAAATTGACGATTTCTTCTTCAATGTTAGCTTTCAAGACTTGCAAGGTTCGTGGTTTGTTGTGCTAAACGGGAGATTTTAAAAAGCTGCTAAGGAAGAAGTCTGGTGCTGTTAGATCTGGTGACCCGGACGGCCAGTTCCAATCTCCAAAACTCTCAACCCGGAAATTGATCTCTCAAAATCTCCATTGTTGCCCGAGCTATGTAAGCGGTTGCTCCGTCCTGTTGAAATCAACAATGATCGAGACCCAATGCAGCAACTTGCGGCAAAAAGAACTCGTTTTCAAAAAAATAACGGCCAATCACTTTTTCGCGGCAAACAGTCAGTTTCAGGGGATGCAATGGCTCTTCATGCATTTCGTGTGGATTCTCAGTACTCCAGAAAGGCAAATTTTGTTTATTAACATAACCACTTAAGTGAAAATGGGCTTCATCGCTCATTATGATTTTTGATACGAAATTATCCTCTTCTTGCACTAAGTTTTACAGTGTATGGCAGTAAGTTAACCTTGTTCTACGGTCAGTCGTCGGCAACAACAGCGATGTTCTCGGTCGAACAAGTAATACGAGGCCGGCCACTTCTTGCGACAACTGTAGTAGACCCAGTTTGGACGAGGCGCTCGGCCAAACGCTTAATCGTTCGAGCACATGGAATACGACGACGAAGAAAGCGACGATGAAATTCACGCTGCGCTAAAACAACACACTGAAAATTTGTCAAATAAGTGGTAACAATAATTCCACGTTCTTGAGGTGTGTATCGCTTCATGACCTGTTGACAACTAATTCTCTATATATCTACATCATAAATGTCAAAGCACAGTGACATTTGGCGCAATCTGCAAAAATGGAAGCCAATTCAAATTATGACATTACTTTTGCGCTACCTGTTATATAAAAGAAACTATTCTAATGTAACTTAAAAGTTTCTCTTGCTTCTAGCAAATAATACGTTAAATAGTATCAGTGACCATAGCTCTACTTTTCGAAAAAAATTAAATTGACTGAATGAGGAAAAATACTGTGAAAGCAATAACTAAATTCTAAGAGTTAAATAAAGACCAACTCTATTACTAGAGAAATATTGATTAAGACGTGTTTCACCTATTGCAAGCTCATCAGTTAATCCGAATCTTATCAACCAATTGTTCTTTATTGGAGGTTCTTCGTCTTGGAATAATACAGCGTGGCAGTAAGAAGAAACTATACTTCCATCTTTAGAATATAAATAAAGCTATGCAAACGAACAAAGGTACAGTACGATTATGTATCGTCTCGAGACATGCCATTATCGATATTTCGTTGCGAATAGTTTTCTTTCTTCAAATATTTTCAGTAAAACTTTTTTACGGCAACCTCTTAAAAGTGGTTACCCCTGAAAATGGCCACTCTTCAAATTCGAAAGCCAAACATATGGAAAAACGCGTATTAATAGTCCTTCCAGTAGAGGCAACCCAAGCGAACATGGTCACTTAAACGAAATTTTTCTTGTAAAAATGACTGCAATTTCACCTTCTATTAGCGAGCAAAAGTTGTTCTATCGACACACAATGCAAATACAACAATAATTAAAAGCAAATTTCCCAAGTGGTACGTAAAAAATTATTGTTTAAATTCAGCATATTGAAGGTGAATTTCTAAATACATAAAAGTTTATTAGGATTAAAATTGTAAAAACTTGTATTTTAGCTTTCACTGCACATATTTTAAGTTAGCTTATGTTCAACTGTAGTACTGTTGCATGCAATTACATATGTTGTTAAAAAGAAAACGATTGTCTCAAAGAAAAGATTGTGGAAAGTTTAGTAGCATTGTGAGAAAGTTAGCTAAAAATTTTGGTGTTGAACGGAAACAAATTAATGAACATATAAAAAAACAAATCCGACTTAAGACGCTCTTTAAAGAAGGTTCAGATACATGGCAAAAGAAAAAATTTCCTAAAACTGAAGGTACGACAAGTAGTTTGCAATTAGTTTTGTAAAACTAGAAATAAAAACGTTCCCATATTTACCTTTAATAAAAGAGAAAGTTACGGAAGCAAACGAAAGTTTAAAAGTGTCGAATTTTAAAGCTTCAAATGGGTGTCTCTTTTTCGAGAAGCTGTGTAAGCAATTTGCACAGAAATAGCTGATGATCATCCCGGACATTATCGAAGCTTGGAAGGCAAAGCTTTAAATATTATTTCGTAAGTATTCACTAAAAATATTTTATAACACTGACGAAGACGGCTTTTCTCACCATGTAATGGTGAACAAAGGGTTAGCTCTAAAAAGCAACAATTACAGTGGTAAAAAAACTGCAAAACAAACACTGAGAATTTTATTTTGCGCAAATATGAAAGGTGACAAAATCTGTTAATTATTGGAACAAGCAAAAACCGGTTGCTTTAAAGATCTTATGGCAACAAACTGCGCTAGAATAGGTGTCTCATAAAAATGCTTGGTTGACAACAAAGATCATGACTTCTTCACTAAAAAAATTTGACGAAAATATGAGGAAGTAAAATAAAAAGGTTTTAGTATTTTTCGATAAGACAATGTCCCATCTCCAATTAAAACTTGAAAATGTAAAGATTATTTTTCCTCCACTAAACATCATATCTTATTGTCAGCCATTGGATCACTTCAAGAGGATGTACAGAAGACTTCCTATAAAAAGACTTCTGACATTCATAAATCGTAAAAGTTTGTTTGAAAATGCAGAAGGAAGCATTAATTTAACCAGCACTTTAATTTGGATATCAGCATCTTGGAGAAAAGTTTCGCAGTCTATAATTTCAAAATGTTTCGCGGAAGCAGGATTTTTGGAAAAGATCCACCATAAAGAAAAGCATTTTGATGAAGAAGACGAAATTACACTAGACCAGGTTTTCCCTGCACATAGTTCAGATCTGGAAAACTTCGCATTTTTGGAAAAGATCCACCATAAAGAAAAGCATTTTGATGAAGAAGACGAAATTACACTAGACCAGGTTTTCCCTGTACATGGTTCAGATCTGGAAAACTTCGCATTTTTGGAAAAGATCCACCATAAAGAAAAGCATTTTGATGAAGAAGACGAAATTACACTAGACCAGGTTTTTCCTGCACATGGGTTCAGATCTGGAAAACTTCGCATTTTTGGAAAAGATCCACCATAAAGAAAAGCATTTTGATGAAGAAGACGAAATTACACTAGACCAGGTTTTCCCTGGACATGGTTCAGATCTGGAAAACTTCGCATCTGTTAGTAGCAATACTTTGATCAAAAATTCCAACGTGCGGGAAATAATCAGTGAACTAATTGATAATAAAGATTACAACTCAAACAATGAATACTATATAAAATCCATACACTCTAAATGTAACGTGAATGAAGTGACGTTGAAGAATCTTAACTTTATGCGTCACACATTAAAGACATAAGGGAAGTGTATAAATACTAAACGACGTAGAAAGTTTCTTATTTTCTAATGGTAAAAGTAAACTAGCTATGGAAATTGTTTAAACTTTGGCAAAATGTGAATTGCATATTTTCTAAACAAAGCCAACAATTTTGAAAAAAGTTCAATGAAGAAACTTATGTATCAAAAACATTATGTAATATGACTATTTCTTTTATGTACATGTAATACGTTATGCGCGTACCTATTTGCAGAAAATTTCTTATACATATACGAGGTATGGCAATTAAATAACGAGACTGCGCTCCTTCCATCGGGCTAGGCTATAATTAGAATGTCGTTGAACTTCACACTTCCCAAGCAACAACCCTTAGTTTCCTCTCCCTGTCTGCCTTAATTTACTTTCGAGCTTTAATTGTAGAGGACACAGTTACTGCCATGATAATAGTAGATATAAAAATCGAGCAGCGAACTAACCAGTAATTCCTTGTCAAATTAAAAAATCGCCCACAGACTATTTACGAATGTTAAATAAAGTGTTTGCTGGCAAATTTATGTCACGTCCGCGAGTTTTTGAATGGCACGAACGATTTTCTGAAGGTCGAAATCGAAGGCAATGCTAATCGCTTCTTTTCGATATCGAGGCTGTTATCATAACTGACTGAGTACCTGATGGTTAGATCGCTAATTTAAGATACTACAAAGAAGTCCTAATTAAGCTGAGGGAAAGAGTAAAGAAAAAAAAGACCGGATTTGTGGAAGAACTATTCGTGGATTCTGTACCGGGGCAACGCACCATCTCACATTGCCGTATCTGTGAAGCAGTTTTTAGTGGACAAGCTATGCTATGTGTGATTATCCTCCGTATCTGAAAAATCTCGCACCATGTGACTTTAACGTATTCCCAAAAGTGAGAATTGTACTAAAGGGTACACATTTTCAGTCTGTTGAACATGTAAAAGCAAAAACAGCTGCTGTTGAAGAAGCTGACAACTGATGAACTACAACATTGTTTTGAACAATGGAAGATACGCATACAACGGTCTATAGATAGGGAAGGAGAGTATGTTGAAAAGAATAAAAGTTAATTATAAGTTCATTTGCGATAAATACCATTTCTCACTAAAGCCTCATTATTATTTAATTACCGCATCTCGTACATATAGTTAGACCTAGTTTATATTCCCATAATTTATATCACATTTATGTCTATTTTACTGAAAGAAATACAGGCGCAATAAACTTTTGACGAAACAAATAAACAAGTGTTTTATATGTAATGTACATAATTTATTATAAATCGATTGAAAATGGCCGGCAGCCAACAATTTTATTTTATAGCCACCTCTATATCGCGGTCGTATTTACAATAAATTTTAGTGATCGTTATTTGGAGGTTTCACCGTGTTTTAGGTCAAGATTATGTCTGAAACCAAACATTAGAAAATGCCATATTTTTTATTAAACCAAAGAATAGTATTTTTAAATTTTAACATTTAATAATAAAGGGCGTTTCAAATTTCGTGGTTTTTTAAAGAATAAATAAAACACATAATTTGCATTCGCTTTCAAAACTTTTTACTGGTAATTGAAGTATCAGTTATGACATTTATATGCGAAAAATAATATCTGCCAAATGGCCTCCTCTTGCAGCTCCACAGACGTCCACTGTTTTGTTAAAATTTTCAATGACATTTTGACATAATTGAGGCTCTATCTCGCCAATGACACGAATAATTACACCTTTCAAAGCAGGAATTGATTGTTGGTTGTTTCTATAAACTTGATTTTTCACATAACCCCAAAGAAAATAGTCTAACGGTGTCAAATCACATGATTTTGGTGGCCAATTAATATTACCGTTCCTTGAGATTACACGTCCAGGAAACTTTTCTCTCAATATATCAATTGATTCATGTGCAAAGTGAAGTGTAGCGCCATCCTGTTGAAACCACATATTCTCTAGATCAATATTCATTAATTCAGGCCCCAAAAATTCGGTTATCATCCGACGATATCAATCACCATTGATAGTTACGGCTTCACCAGCAGCATTTTCAAAGAAGTAAGGTACAATTACACCACCTGACCGTAATGCACACCAAGCAGTAACTCGTTTAGGATGCATAAGTTTCTCATGAATAACACGCGAATTTTCCTCACCCCAGATACGGCAATTTTGATTATTAACATAGCCACCAAGTTCAAAATGTGCCTCATCGGAAAACATTATTTTTTGAGAAAACTCAGCTGGTTGCTCATTGATGAAATTGACAAATAAACGACGTTTTAAATGATCTAATGGCTCGAGTTTCAGTGTTATTTGAACTTTATATGCATTCAGAGCTAAATCCTTGTGTAAAATACGCCATGTTGTTGATCCACTAAGTCCAAGTTGTTGTGAACGCCGTCTAATGGACATTTAAGGATCTTCAGTAACACTTTTACGAACCAAACCATTATTTGCTTGTGAACGACCACTACGACTGTATTTTTCACTTTTTTGATCTTCCATGGAACCGGTCTCTTGAAATTTTTTAATAATTCGACCAATAGTGCTTTCAGGTGGACGATTATGTAAACCATAAAATTCACGTAATTTTCTAAAAACTCTTTTCACAAAACGCTGGTTTTCGTAAAATAATTCAACGAATTGAACGCATTGTTGTACCGTGTGCGAAGCGATTTTTATGAATGTCATACATCACACTTTTTAAATGCCCACATACCCAGACAAATTTAATGGGCCATCTATAATTTATTTATTCTTAAAAAAAACACGCAATTTGAAATGTCCTTTACAATAGTAAGGAATAGTAACAAATTTGCACCTTCTTATTTACGAAATAAATTTTCATCAAATTAAGCAAAAACTTCAGTCTAAAACAGGGGAACATTCAATATAAAAGATCAAAGTTCACATACAATATTATAAGTAAATTTAGAAAATTCCACCTTTCTTGAAACATACTACACAATTTAGTAATGTGTTTAGTTCCATCACCTACTCCTTTTGCGATACTTTTAAAATAGGCTGTCAGGAATGTTCATCAATATCCATATACGCTAAACGTAACGTGAATATGAATTCAATTAAAATACTTCTCATATGTAGCACTTACGATCCACAGTAGCAGTGATAAGTGCTATTGTGGTTGCTCTGTGGTCCCTCTAAATTAAAGTTAGAGCAATTGAGTCGCTTATCTATTCGTAATGGAAACGCAAGCGGAGAAAGATCTTCCTCCGACACCCTGCAACTAGTACACAATTACAACATTAATGTTGATAGTTACTGAATTCAGGGTAACTCCGTTCGGCGCTTCTGGATCGTAAAAGTGATCATTGTCATTCCGTATAAGGTAAGCATACGTCTGAGGATGTATTTTATTGTTATCGTGCAAATGTGTGGGGGGTGCATCCGAAATCGCAGAGAAAAGCTTGAAGAAGCAACTGTAATGAACTATTAAGAGTTATAAGTTTTATGGTTAAAATTAGATTTAATGAAATAGTAATTTGTACTCATTTCTAAAATACATTTTGACCCGATTTATGGGCAAAATAATACACTTTCTTAACAAAGATTAAATGGAATTGAATTCTTTCGGTTTTATTTTTAAATAAGGCAAAAAAAATATCTAAAGCTGTGGTATGTTCGCCATTATTTCCAACTGTTTGGTGCCATTTGTCATTTGTCTTTTCAATGCATTTAGCATAGCATTTTGCTCTGATGTGAAAAACGCTTGATAACTTCCTATAACTATTATTAGAGACCTTTCTTTCGTGAAAATATTATATTTTGTAGTGATCGAGAAAGTTAATAATCAAATAATACGACGTCAAGTATATACCGTGCATTCATTTTACCTCGCTACGAAAACTGTACCACATTATATTCGGGTCAGGCTGCCGAATACCGATCAGAATGTAAGGTGGTGAGGCGCGAGTCATTTGAATCACGACTATAACTGACTACTGATCGTACTAGCTGCAGCCCCACCACTAATTTGACTGTAGGCGTATCGATATCGTATTAACGGTCATTCGTGGTTTGCATTTAGGAGAGTGTGTTATGGTAAGACCTTTAAATTTAAAAATTTTTTTAATTATATTACTTTGATAATGTATACATTGGAAGAAAAAATTCAAATGATAACATGGGCTTTGAAAGGTAATTCTTTACGGCGTATCCAGCGCCTTTTCTCTGAAAAGTATGTAGATCGTCCCTTTCTTGCATTAACAACAATATCATTAGTAGTTAAAAAGTTTAAATCAGAAAGTTGCATTTTGGGATGTAAATGTCATAAAATACGGAGAATAAATAACGATAAAGAAATGCAGAAAATCATGGTGTGCGCAATGGTCGAAGAAAATTCCAATATTACTATATCTAAAATATCAGAATAGATATTAGCGTGGGTAAAGTTCATAAGATATTAAAGAAAAATAAATACACATCCTATAAATACCAAACTCATCAGGAAATTTTTCATGCTGATCAACATTGCAGAATGGAATTTTGTGAAACTGTAATAGAACGTGTAAATGCGAATGAACACTTCACTGAGACTATCGTGTTTACCGATGAATCCACGTTTCCGTTGCACGGTAAACACAATCCGTCGAATCTTCGATATTGGTCTATTGAAAACGAGTATCGACAATTGAATACGGGGACATAGTATCTTGAAAAATTGAATGTTTGGGCTGGTATTTTTGGGAATAATATTATTGGTCCATTCTTTATCGAAGGAAATTTAAATGGGAAAATATATTTGAATCTTCATCGAAACGACATTGTCCCTGCTTTGAGAACTATTAATCCCAATTTAGAGAACGTATGGTTCCAGCACGATGGTTGTCCGGCCCATGGAACTAGAATTGTGAATGAATATTTAAATAATATATTCCCCCAAAGAGTTATATCTAATAGTGGTACAATTCGCTGGTCACCAAGGTCACCAGACTTAGCCCCTAATGACTTTTTTTATGGGGTTACATGAAATCAAAGTTATATGGGCATCAAGACGAAAGGGCTAATAATTTGGAAGAATTACGGGTTAATATCGAACACCAATTCAAAATTATTAATCCTCTTGTACTGGCCAATGTTCGAAATGATTTTATAATAGACTGTGGTACTGTTTAGCGCAAGCAGGAGCGACATTTGAGAATTTAATTAATTGAATTTATTTTCTGTATTTGAAAAGTATTTTATAAGTTTTGGCAAGTTATATTTATTTTCTGTTTAAAGAGTATTTTTTTTTAATTTTTAGCTTCTTTAAGGGTTTTTTTTATTTTTAAACGTTTTATTAGAAAACGTCTTTTAGTTCAATGCGAAACTTATTGTAAAAATACCTAATTGTACAGTTAAAAATAATTATAATTTATTAATTTTTGGACGTAAACAATTTGGACAGTCAGTGATAGACCTTCCGCCAAGTACCACGAACAACTACTTAATCTGTAATCTGTAGTCAGTCGTTGTTGTGATTCGACTGACTCGCGCCCCACCACTTTACATTCTGATCGGAATTCGGTATCTAGACCCGAATGTAATATGATACGGTGTTTGTAGCATTTTAATATGAAAGCACGGTATATGCTGTCGTGTGGATTAGGACCAATTCTAAAATGTATGACACGTCTATGCTCTAATTGTAGTCAGTTAGCTGAACATTTATTTTTTTATTTATCGTTCTTTTTGTGCAACCTGTATATTTAATTTTAACAGTTCTATTTTAAACCCTTTGGCTATCAAATAATATCTAATTTAAATTTAAATTAATTGGTCTAGTTTATTTGCCCTTTCTAATATTTTTTTTAATGTTAATGTCGAATATAATCCTCTTTGTTTAAACTACAGCTGTTAATAGGTCCCTAATTATACTTGCATTTATGTCGTCCGGGAACTTCTGGGAAATTTCGCAAGTCGTAAGTATTTCCGGTTTACGCTAAGCAATTCTTTCTCGCCTCGTGATTCAAGCTAGGAGTGTAGTTAGATTTCAATCTTAACGATTAATTCAAGATTTATACCTTTATAGGTAGTGCGAGACTGAGATAGTTCCACTTTAGCGATAACTGTTTTATTTGAGCAACTTTTTTTAAATGGATTCGATTTACTCTAGCTAAACTTTCCATCGTCACGATTACGTGTTAACCCGCTCGTCATTTGAGGTGGGTTTTGTATGTTCTGTTGGTGTAATTCTATTGTTTTCATCCCTGGTCTTATTTTTATTTTAATAGTTTTATATTAAACAAATTTTAGACAAACGACTATATTAAATTTTCTATATTACTGGTATAGAATGCAAGACTAGTGCACTTCAGTTGTTCTACGTTGGCTATCTTGAAAACTAACTTTATATGCCCATTTCTTCATTGGTATGTGGTATTGTCTTAGTTATTGCCAGCCCGGGATTATTTCGATTAAACCCACATAGATAGAAGATCCATTTTGATATATAGAGAACCTGTCCTTCAATATGTTTCGTACCCTTGCTGTTCGTGAATTTTGAAGAAGTTCCAGAAGGTTTTAAATAATCGATATCGACGAAGAACCTATTCTTCATTTTGCTTATATGATTCATTATACGAGGGTGGTCCCATAAGTACCCGGTCTGACCTATAGATGACGGTAGTTGTTTGAAAAATATAATCGTATTAGAAAGTTCACAATCTACAAGGCATACGTTTCAAGTTTGAAGACGCCACGTTGTTTAGTATTCGTTTGGCAGCCATCGACAGTAAATTTGTAAAAATGGAGAAAATTGGTGATACAATACTTCTATGTGAAAAGCCTCAGCCTAACCGATATAAAAGCTGAACTGGATTTTACTCTGGGTGAGTCTACTCTTTCGTTTACAACAACGAAATATTGAGTAGTGGAGTTTAAACGAGGCTGTACGAGCTGCCAAGACGAACATCGCAGTTAAGCGACGACTCCAGAAATGGTGAAGAAAATCCACAAAGCGGTACAGGATGATAGTCAACTGAAAGTGTGCGAGCTAGCAGACATTGCAGGCATTTCAAAAAGTGTCTGAAATTTTGGACAAGAGAAAGCTGTGTGCAAGGTGGGTGTCGCATTTGCTCACACCCGAGCAAAAACAGTGTCGTGAAGATGTTTCAATTCAATTTTCCACCGTTTCATAACCATGGATGAAACATGGTCCATCACTTCACACCCGAGACAAAAGAACAATCAAAGCAATGGACTCAAAAGGAGAACTAGCTCCGAAGAAGGCGAAGACCGTTTCATTTGCAGGCAAGATCATGGTTTCGGTTTTTTGGAATGCATGTGGAATAATTTTCATTGTCTATCTTGAAAAAGGAAAAACAACCAACGGCCAGTATTATGCGAAATTATTGAAACGTTTGAGCGAAGAAATCAAGGAAAAACGGCCGTATTTGGCTCAGAAAGCATCAAGACAATACACCAGCTCACAAATCCGTTATTGCAATAGCCAAAATTAATGAATTAAAGTTTGAATTGCTACCTCATGCACTCTATTCGGCAGATTAAGCCCACTTGGATTATTTTCTATTTCCAAACTTGAAAAAATGGCTCAGCGGTAAAAGATTTTCCAACGATGAAGAAGTGATATCGGCAGTTAATGTCTATTTTGAGATGGAAGACAGTTCCTATTATAGAAAGGGTATCGAACTTATTGACAATCGCTGGGAAAACTGCATAGAACTGAAAGGAGATTGTGTTGAATAATAAATATATTTCTTTCCAAAATTTTTGTGTTTTCTTTGTTGGGTCGGGTACTTCTGAGATAAAAGATCCACTTGAATACACAAGGAACATGTTCTCCGATATATTTTGTATCCTTTCACTGCTACTAAATTACGAACAAGTTCTAAAGAGCTTTAAACAATCAATATCCAGGAATAATCTATTCTTCGTTTTGTTTATGTGGTTCAAGGTAATATCATTCCACTAAGCTTGATTTTCGAAGGAGTCTTCAAGGAATCTGATAAATAAGTACCAAAAAGGAAAGGAAAATTAGATGATTTCAATTCAAATTGACTGTACGTCAGGTGAGATTTAACTTTTTGCATGAATTAATTCTGTACACATACACACGCATATTTTGTATATGAATTAATAAGAAACGAATTTGGCAAGAAACAGCTTCCCGACGACGGCTATAGATAAATCGTTGAAACATTGAATAGTCTCCAGAAATCGTCTCTAATATGTTTTCGTTCAAATACTCAACATAAAAAAATAAAACAATAATTAAATTAATTAAAATTCTCTTCTTTCCATACTATTTACTATTATGTAGGGGTATTCATTATTTAAATGTTAAGATTTCCTGCAAAAATTAAGAAACTTCAACAGCCGAATATAAAAGTATCTCAAATATTCTTTGTAATAAATATTAATATCCAAATGTAAATATTATTTAGCAATATCCGGTTCACATGCATGTTCATAGTATAAAGTGTGCTTTCGTTATTAAGTTTTAATTGGAAGTTTGAATTTATGTAATTAAAAGTTTGCCCATTAACTTACGTAATCAAGTAAATGTACGTCAACTTAATAAAAGCAACTTCACGTAGATGGTGGAGAACGCTTGATTAACGCAGGAAATTCACATGTATCCTACGCATACTTTTAACGCAATTGATAAGAAAAGTTATAATTCGTTCTAAATGGCAATTAATTTATACTTATGTGGTGTTGTTTTTGAGATTATTAAATGGCATTTCATAATTACGAGTATAAACGTTTTTGGAGTAAAATTCTAAGTTAACGGAAATGCAATAACAAATTATATTGTTGTAATAGGTGATATTAATAGTAAGCGATTAAGGATTTTAAAATTTTTAACATAAAAAACACTTCGAAGAATTTATTTTTGGATATATATAAATAGTTATAAATTTTTATGGAAGCCTTGTATTATTATTTAGTTAATAATAAATTTATAATAATTGTGTGTATTTAAACGATAATTTACTTTAAGTATAAAATTAAGTGTTCTATAATAACGTGTTCATACGTGCATAGTAGCCGCCGCGCCATGTGGATGGGCTCAGTTATTCATTAGCAGTGAGAGTGTAAAGTGCTTGCGATGGCATCGTGGTCACGAAATGAGATAAGGGCAGTTTTGCGTTATAATTTCGTGCGTGGTTTAAACAAAGACCAGTGCTTCGAAGAAATGACTCTTGAACTAGGTGACGTTTGTCCACATTGCACAACGATAATCAGGTGGTATAGAGAATTCCAAAGAGAAAGTTTAACTGTGGAGGATGCTGAGAGGCCGGGAAGGCCACGAACGTCAGTTACCGAGGAAAATGTTACTACTGTAAGAAAAATGCTTGGCGAGGACAGGTGAGTGACCTACCAACACATAGAGGGTACTTCAGGCCTAAATGCGCCAGCAACTTTTTCGATTCTTTATGATTATTTGCACGTGAAGAAACTTTGTTTTCTCTGGGTGCCGCATCGACTGACTGAAGAGCAGATGACACGACGTGTGACTTGCTGCCGGGAGTTGCTAAAAAGTTTAATAAGGGACAATCTCGGTACGTGAACAACATCGTGACAGGTGTCGAGACTTGGCTGTACTATTACGACGTGCCGACCAAATTTAAAAAAAAATATTAGGTCTTTGATGATGAGGACACACCCGTAGTTGTTAGAAAATCCCGATCTGTAAAGAAGAAAATGATAGCTGTATTTTTCAAATCGAGTGGAATTGTGGAACGCGTCGTCTTGGACACACAGAAGACAGTCACAGCAAAGTACTATACTGAACTGTGCCTACCTAAAGTCATTGTATCTATAAATAACCAGCGGCCGAAGTCAAGAATGGACACCTGGTTCCTCCATCACGATAATTTTCCAGCTCACCGCGTCAAATCTTGCAACGAATATTTGACCAAGACAGGATTGAAACTTCTCGAACACCCTCGTTACCATCCAGATCTTACTCCCTGTGTCTTTGCACTGTTCCCGCATGTGAAAATGATGCTAAAGGGTAGGCGATTTTCCAGTGAAGAGGACGTTCTGCTGGCTTGGGACAACGACTGTGCTTTATTCCCTAGTGAAACTTGGCAGAATTGGTTTAAAAATTGGTTTCGGAGGACGGAGACGTGTATTGAGTGTAGAGGCAATTACTTTGAAAAAATTAAATAAAGAAAGCTGTATTGCAAAACTTGCCTAGCACCCTTTATACGTGTTATAAGTACTTATTTGTATATAGCTCTGTCTGTTAAAGAATGTTAAAAGGAATCATTCTATTATTAATAACACCCTATCAACTACATATGTTTCATCGAATACACGAATCGTCAGGTTGATTTATGTTATTAATGAATAATTCCTTCAGAGTGTATTATCATATCTTTCGATACAGAAAATAATGAAAATATCACATCTCCCTCTCTCGACCAATACATAAATGTATTGACCGACAAAGCAAGAACGCTTCTATCTTACAGATCGGAGACTATGTTTCCAGTGTATAATAGACAGAAACTTACATCTCGGCTTTATGCCAATTAAAGAATGTTAAAAGGAATCATTCTATTATTAATAACACCCTATCAACTACATATGTTTCATCGAATACACGAATCGTCAGGTTGATTTGTGTTATTAATGAATAATTCCTTCAGAGTGTATTATCATATCTTTCGATACAGAAAATAATGAAAATATCACATCTCCCTCTCTCGACCAATACATAAATGTATTGACCGACAAAGCAAGAACGCTTCTATCTTACAGATCGGAGACTATGTTTCCAGTGTATAATAGACAGAAACTTACATCTCGGCTTTATGCCAATTAAAGAATGTTAAAAGGAATCATTCTATTATTAATAACACCCTATCAACTACATATGTTTCATCGAATACACGAATCGTCAGGTTGATTTGTGTTATTAATGAATAATTCCTTCAGAGTGTATTATCATATCTTTCGATACAGAAAATAATGAAAATATCACATCTCCCTCTCTCGACCAATACATAAATGTATTGACCGACAAAGCAAGAACGCTTCTATCTTACAGATCGGAGACTATGTTTCCAGTGTATAATAGACAGAAACTTACATCTCGGCTTTATGCCAATTAAAGAATGTTAAAAGGAATCATTCTATTATTAATAACACCCTATCAACTACATATGTTTCATCGAATACACGAATCGTCAGGTTGATTTGTGTTATTAATGAATAATTCCTTCAGAGTGTATTATCATATCTTTCGATACAGAAAATAATGAAAATATCACATCTCCCTCTCTCGACCAATACATAAATGTATTGACCGACAAAGCAAGAACGCTTCTATCTTACAGATCGGAGACTATTTTTCATTATAATAGACAGAAACTTACATATGTATCGAAAGATATGATAATACACTCTGAAGGAATTATTCATTAATAACACAAATCAACCTGACGATTCGTGTATTCGATGAAACATATGTAGTTGATAGGGTGTTATTAATAATAGAATGATTCCTTTTAACATTCTTTAATTGGCATAAAGCCGAGATGTAAGTTTCTGTCTATTATACACTGGAAACATAGTCTCCGATCTGTAAGATAGAAGCGTTCTTGCTTTGTCGGTCAATACATTTATGTATTGGTCGAGAGAGGGAGATGTGATATTTTCATTATAGCTCTGTCTATCTTATATTATATACATATATATATATATATATATATATATATATATATATATATAAAAATAATACATAATATTTATTAACAAGCTCATGTGATTTTTTCTATTGTTATGCTTCACTACTGCGTGAATATGGAATGAACAATGAAATTCTGTCTCCAAGGTATGGGTACGAGCTAAGACTCGGTATGTATGGTGATGGTTCATGTACGAATTTAGATTGTAATAGAATCCCTTGCTTTAATCACTCGTAAATATCATATTTACTTATAACGTCCTTTGTTACAGGAAATCTATAAAATATATACTTAATTTACAATTATGACAATTAATTATATTCTTTAATCATTCTGAAACCTCAACATACTAGTTCCTTTTATTCAAGTTTCCCACTAATTACGAAATAAAACCAATTTAGTTCTTTAATACTATATATACCATATATATATACATATTAAAAATAAATAAATAAACAAATCATCTACATAACAAGTTGCTTTAAATGAATTATTAAATCTTAAATCTTAGTTCCGTTTAAATTTGAATCTATTACGTTTAATTTGCTTTAACGATCATCGATATATACAAAAACTGCATTATTATTATAGCAATTTTTAATTGTGATTCATCTGAATTGATTTATTAAATATTCTAATACTTTGTCTTTAGTCTTTTCTCCCTATCATCCATTCTCTTTCCTAAGTCTTCCAATACCACCTCTTACTTTTTTCAAAACATTTCTCGGCCAAGCTTCTAATTGCCCCTCTTGCATCCTTTTTTTTAGATTACTTTATCATTGACCTCCTTGTTTTTATAATATTCCCTTACAGTTCAAACAATTGCCAAAACCTTCTCTTTTAGGTATAAAAATAATTGAAGTATAAGTTCATAATATTTTCACATAACTCCGACTTTATTTTTGCAACTAGTTCGTTTGGATTTTGTAAAATTTTTAACAACCAATATTGAATATCGTAAACACTACATGTATAGTGTTACAGTCAAATAGTAAGTGTCGACCATGAACTGTCTACTTCGTCTCTAAAAGCTCGGGTTTTTAAAAAAAATCTATAAGACTCAGGGTAATTTCATAAGGGACAAAAAGGAAACGTCAAAATTAGAAACACGTTATAATTAAAGAGATTATGGCGACACTACGGATAATACTATTAAAAGCTTTGTTGTGAAAAGCACTTTGTAATGATATTTCACACGATTTGCTTTATGTAATGGTTATGTATGGATAATGTAAGTAAGTAATAAATAAGATGAATCCTCGTTGACAGCTATCCAGCCATGGATGAAAGTCGGAGACGTAATCATAATTAGAAATCGAATAAAATGAAACTAAATGAAGTGGAATATTAAAAAGGATATTCGTAATATATCCTTCGTGGAAGCTAAAGCTTTCTTGGACATCTTTGTTTCTAATCGACGTAAAAAATCTTCTGAGTTCAATTTGATGGAGCCTGTGGTTGATTAACTTAATCACTAAGGTTGATATATAACCCCTTTCCACATCAACTTTCGTAATTCTGTATAGGGGTTATACATCAACCTTAGTGATTAAAAAATAAAAAAGCTTCTAGTTTGAAGTATTTGTGACATCGCAAAAGTTGTCTCAAACTAAGTATTTTTAAAATTTTTTAAAAATTGATCTCTTTGAGCAATAAAACAATTTAGAAACGTGACAAAAATTCCTTAATATATTCGAAACGTAACACTATCATTGGTAAGCAGAAAATACTGCAGTAGTTGCACGAATAACAAAATATAAGCCCCAACTAAATACAGGAAGAGAACTTAGGTCGTTAAGGTCAAATATAACACCTCCAGAAACCGATATTTTGTAAAGTTTTAGATAATTAATATCAAAATAACTTGTGTGTTATTTGCATGACTTGATCTACGTTTAATGGCGACAATATATTCATGTCTTTTCTTGCTTTGGTTTTAATAACGAATTTCGCCTATTATTTTGTATTTTTTTCTCCTACATTTAGTGCTTCTTGTTATTTTAACCTCCTCTATAGAGCATCTAATACATTGTCCCGAATTTATACTATTCTGAAAGCTGAAATATACATATAAAAGAAAGCTTTTCAGAACTTCTCTAAATACATTATGTGTGCATTATTAATAAATATAGCCATTCAATTCATTAGGAAGATTAAATACAAACTAAGGATTGTCTAAATACGAATTATATTCTCATATTCACGTGTTTCGCATGTTATTATATACATGCATTCACCTGAGTTCAACATTTAAAGCCTTTTAATGTATTAATGAATACATTTCCAAATTAATCCGCTTGAATATGGAAGATAAAATGTACACGTTTCAAGTATTATTGTGTAACTTGTTTTCTAAGTGTTCGGCTTTATTTATTCTGTAAAATAAATTAGAAAAGCACATTTATTAGCTCCTCCTGTTTCTCATGTCTTTTTTGTGAAATATATGTTTAGTATTTCCCATTGTCTTAAATCCCATGAGAGTAGATCACCCTAAATTACGGCCTTTGTTAATGTGATGTTATTTATTAGACAATTGTGCCTAGCAATTGTTTCGTTTTCGGATTTTTAAGGGAAGTCCTTTGTATTCTCACATAATGCGTACGATAAAACAGAATAACACTAATTACTAGTTCGATATACTAAAGCTGTGTCACGTATGTAAACATGTAAGACGTTATCTTTTCATTTCATGAAATATGGTTATATTATCTCCCTAAATTCATTAGAAGATGTACTTTGGCAAATAAAATTGACTAAACTTGGACAATAGGTCTAAGTTTCGGGCATGATTTATAAATTATGTATACGTTTAAGAGCATTGAGATTAAAATTACTCCTTTACACTTCCATCAACCAAGTCACACAACTAAGGCCGTGCATCAGAGTTGTATGGAATATAAGTGTATCAAATCTCTCGTCGTCACGTCTGCACGTAGTGAGAATCTAATCTGTTATAAGAAATCTGTATAAACGAATGGTCGTTGTCTTTATATGCGAACATTTTTTCATGACAGAGAAAATCTACTGAAGTCACAGCTTAAAGGTGTAAATGTTTCACAATGTTTTTTAAATAAACACATGTTGATGTTTTTACGGACGTTCGATGAAGTTGTATGAAAAGGACCGTTATCTCGACGTTTCAACGAAGTGTCACTCATCATCTTCTGGAGCTGATTTAGCGCTTACCGACGCTGAAGATCATCTGACGTTTGTCTAGTGGTGCGCCTACTTATATGTTGCTGCCTCGGTGGGGAGCGTTGCCTTACTGACGTTCCGTGCACTCGTCTACTTGTAATTGGTTCCAACATCTGTCTTAGAAAGACAACTGACGAAGCAGGCAACACGAAGTCGACTAGATCAGATTGTGTACAAGATTCCATCCTTGGAGTGCAATCAATCCTATGTGAGGCAGACGAGTTATCAAGAAAGAACCAACATCATCATTAGCGCTACACAGGCTCTTAACGGGACATTCTATCGATTTTGACAACGCCAAGGTTTTAGCGAAGAGCGTAAACGTAGTTACAAGAATTATAAGAAAAGCGATCAAAGCAGGGAAGAGACTTAACAGCATGACTAAACGTGACGACGACCGACGCCTGTCGCACACATGGAAAGCACTTCTAGATGACTTACAAAATACGAATGAATTGAACCGCGACAGAGCGTATAATCATACGAACTGACTGTAGAATAGAAATTGAGAGCAGTTACACACAGTTGAGCGCACGCGACGTCAGTAAGGTAACGCTCTCCACCAAGGTAGTAATGTATAAATAGGCGAACCACTAGACGGACATCGTACGAACTTCAGTGTCAGTAAGGGATGGACTAGCTCCAGTAGAGAAAATACATCTTCATACATATATATATATATATATATATATATATATATATATATTGAAGTGTTACAAAGTGTGAGTAAGGTCAATCCATATCAATAAATAAACTATGTTCAAACATATGTATTTGTTTTGGATCTACTAGTCATACAAGATAATCGTAGAATTGGTTGTACGCTTAGAGTATATGCTAGCAAACTAGTTCAAAACTTCAACTTAATTTCTACTTCTATTTTCAAAGTCATTTCAGTTTTTGGCAAGTATCGATCTAACTCTCTGTCAATTTTTGTATAGAGATATCTTGGTACTGGTGCTTTTAAATATCTTCCTAGTTCATCCGAAGAACTCTATTCGCCACGAAATAGTTTGGAACTTCAGAACAATGCATAGATGGTACCTTCTTGTTTGAAACTGAATAATTTAGGACTTTGAATTATGTTAACTTTTTAGCATGCAATAAATTTGTCTATGAACAATACTTCTTCTTTATTCACCTTCAAGAAAAGTAAAGAAATTTCTACAACCCGCCCTGTACTTTGGGATGGCATTTTTTTTATCTTCTGAACTATTTCACCATTAATTTAAATTTGTGTGTGTTATTTACTATACAATTATGTTTCTCTTTAGGATCTGATACATATGAACCTACTCTATTACAAGTTACAGGCAATATGCATCCATGCCGACAAAGAAGCTACGTTCGAAAGGACATATTTGGTTCGGAGCAACCATCTTAGGATACAAGAGAATTGTAGAATTGGTTGAGTGGGCAAATGGGTGCCATATAAATTGAATTACATTGAATTACAAAAAATCATCTGTGCTTCAAAGATATGACCGGTCATTTCTGTATCGAATAGTGACGGATGATGAAAAATGGATTCATTTCGAAAACCCTAAGGGCAAAAATCATGATTATCACCTATCCTTTTGGTCGCAAAATAATGCTCTGTGTTTGGTGGGACCGGAGTGGCGTGGTGTACACGCATTACAAACTATTAGAACCTGGTGAAACAGTTAATACTGATCACCACCGACAACAAATTATCAATTTAAACAATGCATTGGCAGAAAAACGTACAGAATGTGTCCGAAGACACGGTTCTTTACCGTGTCTTCGGACCCATTTTGTAGTCTCTGTGTCTCATAAGGAGTCTCATACAGTAAAACCGGTCAAAGAAGGATTGAAAGCACTTGGATGGGACATAATATCGCACCCACCGTACTTTACAGATCTTTCCCGTCCGACTATCACCTTTTCGCAACAATGTGATACGTGCTTGCAGAGCAGTACTTCGTCAATTTCGAAGAAGTTAGAAAATATCTCGATGAATGATTTTGCTCAAGGGACAAACAGTTTTTTTTGGGATGGCATCCATAAGTTCCAAGGTGGGCAAAATGTGCAGAATTATATAGCCAATATTTTCAATAAATAAACTTTTCCATCTTCTTGAAAATTTTGTGGTTTTTTTACGAAAAAATCGGTAATTACTTTCCGGTATAGCTGGTATGCTATATATTTACTGCGATTGGTTTCGTCTGTTATGACCTTTTTCTATTATTTATATAATAATATACCGATAATCTTCCATGAATATTTTACCTCTACCTGTTTCTTGCAATCGGATTTAGTTATTGCTTTCCGTGTCCTTATATAAAAGTTTTAACCTGTATTTTACTACTCGACAATGTTCAAATAGAAGCAACTGGTCGCAGTAAATACATGTATAATACAGTGCGAAATTTAGACAAAGCGTTTTATTTATCCCTTAGCGTTTTATATATTCTTAATTTAATGGAATTTTACAGAACAACGACCTCAACATTCAACTATAAACTACATAAATTAAAATCAAAAATTTTTCATTGGGTTTTAATTGGGTATAAGCTTCGATCCAGTAAAAGTTAATACTTTAATTTTTCCTGATTTATCATAGACTCTTAACAAAAAAGAAAGCCATTCTTTACCGACTACAATTTTTGAAACATTCTTTAAATAATAATTTAATTTTAATAATTTTAGCTTAAGTTTGATCATCTTTCATATTACTATTAACATTCTATAATATTACCCACCCAATCTTGAAATTCAGAAAAAAATTAAGACATAAGTGAAATTATTCTGTGCTCACTCGGAGTACGCTGCTCATACGTACGATTTCAGTATCTTTAAATTTTCGGAAATCTTTTTCTGATTACTTCTACACCCTCGAAACATTATCGTCAAATTGGATAAAATGTCTTTGGCTAGTTTCACAATATTTTCCACATTTATTCGTTGTTTCCTACTTATCTTTTGTCAGAGTTGATGCATTTTCCAATCCCCTTTGGTTAGGATATGTGCCCCATTTAACTATAAAGCTTTTAATTATTTTTATAAACCCAGTCTTCATTTCTAATTCTTGGAAGATTCTCTAAAGATTTGGAGAACTTAAATTGTTCAGGTGAATTTTAATTCTGTGGATTCCTACTTTTGATATGAATTTTTTATATAATCCCGTTCTTATGTTTATTTTCTTACTTATTTACGCACCCCACAAGTCCATTTTTTCAAATTGTTTTTATTTTCTTTTATTACACCTGTGTTTAAGAAAGGGGAACGCGTTCAGACGGCAATAACTATAGACAGATCAATATCTTATCGAATTTCGCCAAACCATTCGAACTTGTTCTCTATGATGAATTATTTAGCTGTGTTAAGCCCTTCTTATCTATTAGACAACATGGATTTATTCCAGGCAGATCTATTGTTACCAGCCTGGTCGAGATTACTAAATTTATCGGGAAACGACGTACTAAACGTCAACAAGTCGATGTCATATACACGGGCTTCAGTAAATCTTTCGATACTATTAATCATGGCACTTTACAAGTTGACATCTTTTGGCTCTGCTCCGAATATTAGTAATTTATTCTTTTCCTATCTGCAAAATCGTTCTCGTTATGTGCATTATAATGGGTCCTCATCTAATCTCTTCGAAATTTTCTCTGGAGTCCCACAGGGTTTCCATTTGGGACCCCTTTTGTTCAATATCTATGTTAACGATCTCTTAAAACGTCTTGACTGCAGAGTGTTAGCTTATGCCGACGATCTAAAAATCTTTAGCAGTATTAGTTCACCTGAGGATAGCACTAATCTTCACACGAATCTGTGCATTATTGACGAATTGTGTACCCATAACAAGATACAGCTAAAGATCGACAAATGTGCTGTCCTCTCGTTTAGCAGAAGTGACACTCCGCTTTACTATGACTATAATGTCCGTCAATCTACTAAACCTAGAGCATTCAGCTTCAGGAATCTTGAAGTTTTGTTCTACTTGCATCTTAACTTTTCTAAGCATATAAATAACATAACTTCATCATCTTCCAGAAGTCTTGGGTTCCTTATTCGGTCTTGCAAGGGTTTTAGTAGCCTGCACACTTTGAAGGTTATTTACTGTTCTCTTGTCCGGTCCAAAATGGAATACGCTGCAGTAGTGTGGTACCCGTATTATCATTACCAGCTGTTACTCCTGGAACGTATTCAAAAGAAGTTTCTGAATTATTTGTCTTATAGGTTTGATGGACATTATCCTGCCTTTGGTACGACATATAGGGGGCTACTTGCTAGACATAATTTCGAATCTCTTTGTCTCGAATTGATTTCCTTGTACCTAAGTTTGAACTAGATCGTCAGCAACTGTCTCAATACCTAGGACAAGAACCAATATTCTTTACAAAGCTCCACTGTTATATATGTGCAGAAATGCCAATGGATTATACTTGGATCCTTTTCATCAATCAACATTTATTGTACATTCAGTTTTCAAATGACTTGCAGTACTTTATTATAAGTGTTTATTTTTGGTTAATCAGTTTCTTATTTTTTCTTTGTATTACATTAACTGGACCGACTTTTATTTTTAAGTTCAGTAATATGTCCTGTAATTGGTTTGTTAAACTGTTGGGCATTAAACATTGTTATTTGATCACTGAAGGTTGATATATTACCCCATGCCACATTAATTTTCGTATTCTGTATACGTATTTCGACAACCAAGTTGTCATCATCAGCAGATAATTAAAAAGTGTCGCACCTGGAAAACTACGGCGAAAAATGCCCGTACGAAAACAAACTCCGTACGCGATCCGTACCGTTGAGAACCACTAGTGTACATTTTGGTTGGCTTTTTAATTATCTGCTGATGATGACAACTTAGTTGTCGAAATACGTATACAGAATACAAAAATTAATGTTGCAAGGGGTTATATATCAACCTTCAGTGATCAAGTGAATCAACCACAGGCTCCATCAAAATTACAAACATTATTATTATTATTATTATTATACTACATATTACTTCATTGTTTTCAATTTAGTATTTTAGCTTTTGTACCTTTCGTTCTGTTTAGATATTTCTTTAATTATTTGAAACGCAGATCCTTCATTACTATTTTCATTTCTTTTTTATCAATTCATCTAGTGCTGTTATAGATTCATTTGTTTTCGAAAAAAACTGTTTGTTATTTTCATATTATTGTCAAAACAAATACCAATAATACTTTTCCATCGGTGTTGATTACGAATTCCAAACAAACAGGAATTTTACATAATAAATAGAAATACTTTTTTCTAATATTCGATGTATAACGTTTTGAAATTCAATATGTATATTCTGCATATTGTTCTTCAACACGAATTACAACAGAATATTCCAACTATTTCGCCAAAACATTAGTGCATATTCATGTTTTAAAATAAACTGATTTAATTTATAATTTAAACACCCACAAAATGTAACTGCCCTTTTATGTATTACAACAACGCTATGCAGACGTGATGTCGTTTTCATGAATATTCCAATGTTATGCGAAGCTACACATGGTTATAACATGAAGTAACTTTAACTGTAAATTTAAAACTGCAGATACGGAGTTTATATGAAAACGTTTTGTCGTGATGGGAACTATTTTTCCTGGAGTAGTTTCGTTTTTATAGAGTACAGTGAAGTTGTTGCTATTAATTTTTTATTATCCAATTTTAATTCCAGAAGTACAAGTGATGCATAATTTCCGAGTTATGGATAAAGTTTTGCTTCCTTGCCGTTTACGTTGATACATCAATGGCTGAAGATGTCGCGATTAAAATTTAAAATTTATGGTCATTTTTAGTAAGAAATATAGTTTGTTATAATTTTTATTTGTTCTTTATTAACTATTGGACATAACAAATAGAAGATCCTGTTGCAACAAAGAGAAATCATAGGTCGAATTTTATTTTTCCTGTCGATACAAACTACAAATTAATATAATATATATATATACATTATTTTTGTAACAATTCCCCTTTAAGATACACCTTATCTCATTGCCACGGTAGCTTCTCTGCTTTCGTCGAAAAAAATTCTTTCGATTGATGATGTAGCCAATTTTACACCGCATTCTTCACTTTCTTAGTAGAAGCAATTCGCTTGTCTCCTGAAATTTTTGAGTCGTCCAAAAAGATAATAGTCATTCTGGGTCAAGTCTGAACTGTATAGTAGTTAAGGCAGTACTTTGTAAGCCAATTTAGCCAGTGTACTTAAGAGGCTGCGTTTTTTTGTTTGTATAGCCAGCGTAGCTTTTCCACTGCACTAAGCTTTATTATTCGTTTTTCTATTTTCGTGAAAGTCGACGTCAATTTGTCCACTAGCGTCCAGGAATATAGTAGCCATCACTTATCCAGCCGATAGTTGGGTTTTGAGTTTTTTGGCGGAGGTAAACTAAAGTGACACCATTCCATGATAACATTCTTACTTTCTGGGGTATAAAGGTGTACCCAGCTTACATCAGTTGTTATGGTACATGAAAAAGAGTCATTGCCTTTAAGCTTAGTGTGGCTTTTAAGCTTATAGTGGAATAGTGTGAATGCTCCCAATACTGGTGTTTATAGTTCCAGCAATTTTCTTCATGAATATACATCTATTGCTCCAGACCAGCTGGTCAACTTTAGGAGTATTTCCAAGACTCACAGCAGACGTCAAATGAGTTGCATGCGTCAAGTTAGACATGGATTCGCGACCATTCTGGAAGGATTTACACCACTTATAGAGTATTCTGAGCGATAAACACACTCCAAACACATTCATTGAAAAGAAATTTCATAAGTACACGCTATGCAGAACAGAATTTCGCACATTGTTGCACAGCATTGGTAATATGTCTCTAACTGACGGCATTGGCATGATCAAATTGCAGTTGTTTATGGTATTAAGTGGCATACTTACTTTGATGAATATAGAATCGCTTTGCAGTCTATCTTCAATTATGTTCATAGAAAATAAAATACAGGTCGAACTTGAATTACCCTCGTATTACAGGACGGCTTAGAATGTGCTTTTATAAATTTTATTTTAAATACTGCCTTAATTTGCTTATACAAGAGAGCCAAACACGTACTAAGTGTGTGTGTGCCTCTCGACGGTGTTGGTCTAGCACGGACTTTCGCCCCGGTGCGGGTTTTGCCGTGGTTTCAGAAGCAATACTATGATTAATTATCCGCTGATGAAGAAAACTCAGTCGTCAAAATACGTATACAGAATACAAAAAATTATTGTGGAAAGGGTTTACATTAGCCTTACTTGTTTAATTGAATCTATTATGTATTTCCTTTAATGAGTTATAATTTTACAGTTTAGTTATTGAATGTCTTATGTATGTACATTATCTAAGTTCATGATATGAATTTAGTAATAACCCAGGTGTGTGGAAGAGGATAATCTCTTTGTGCTTAGATTCCGTGACAGAAATTGATAATTTTATAAATGGTCTGGTAATTTTAACTAGATTTAGTGGAGATTCAGTGTTCACAGGAGAGAGTTGTGCGTAAGAGCTCAAAACGATAGAAGCACCTCAGAGCAGAGAGAGAGAGGAGACATTCAGGAGGTAGAGTTAGACCTGCATGTAAGCCATTCTACTCAGAGTGTATGTGAGTCGTCTGATACGAAACATATCAATAAATTATTTGCCAAAAAGTAAGCGAATATTGTGATTTTATATATATATATATAAATATGTATATATATATGTATATATATATATATATATATATATATATATATATATATATATATATATATATATATATATATATATATACGATAAGCATCGTTTGAAGTTATTCAAGAGCGAATAATTAGGAATTCGAATCAACACATTGAGGAACGACCGAGGTGGAGACCACCTGCAGGTAAGCAAGATAAGTGCGTACACTTATAAACAGATTATATAAAAGGTAAAATCTTATGTGTAATGTTAATTTTGTTCTCTTTTCTTTTATTATTATTTATAAGAGAGCTCTCACAAAACAATTCTGATTCTCGTTGAACATATATTTTATCTTTCCGCTATTTAAATAAAAAGGGTGTTTTTATGTGTATATCCCTTCGTAATTTAAATCGCCCTGAGATTTATTTCTTATAAAGGAAGTAGCTTGTGTATGTTATTGTAAGGTCATATGTTCAATCTAGTTTACTATATATATAAAGAAAGGATCGGTAACATGTATTTACGTATATATTTCTCTTTCGGCTTAATCCTAAGATAATGATATACTTGATAACCTATGAAATATTAACATTAGTCGGAAAGCCACCAGTGATGGTGCACACCTTGACTGTTACAAAACATACACTTGTCTAGAATGAATAAATCGTTATCCTATTCGTCATAAATAGAACATTCCAGCGTAGCGTTTTTGGTAAAGATCCATATGTAATATCATTAATTTCCAGACATTTTGCGTATGCACATACAGTTCAAACACGCAGCTATGTTCGTCCGTATTTACAAATTACAGCTACAAACTGCGACATATAAAACCCGAACCGCGGGAAAGACAGAAGTGGTGAAAATTTGTTGTAAAATGATGTATGGCTCAATAGTTCATGTTTTTGCGACGGCTTAAGTGCTACGGTGCAATGACAAGGGTAGCCGACACGAGGAGTGCGGACAAGAGAGAAAGAGCACAGAGCGTAACGTTGGGAATAGCTTTTTGGAAGGTTGCTGGAGATTGGACAGAGTGAGAGAATTACCGGAATGTCGGACGCCTTAGCCGGGGTTAAACATTAGCACTTCCCGTAGCCTGCAGATAAAAGCATCACAAATTAGTCGTGGGCTCTGTGCCGCTGACATGTTGAAAAGATTCTCTTCTACACTGCGAACGGACCACCTCCTCTCTGCAACTTTGGCCCCGAACGCCAAGATATACTGCGGCTTTTTTCTACCGAGCATCGGCGCCAAAACACGCAAAAAACCGAAACAGGAATATTTATTATACCATGCATACTATAATTGTAATTAATAATTTATTAGGGATACTAAAGCGACGTAACTTTATGAAGTTCAGTCTATATCGAGCTTCCCTCTCGTTTTGAAGTGGCACGGTTTGTGGCTTTTAAAGCATAAAATCTAAGGTGCTTGCTCGTTTTTTATCAAACGCAGCGGCAATAAAAATTCGAAGTGTTTACATTACATTTTGTTTAATTTAATTAAAATTTTAAACTAAATTCTTAATGCTTTTTATTGGGACAAAATTATCCTCAAGATTGAATTAATTGGGCCTTCATACGGGAAAATTCTTTCTGATAATTCGTAGATATGAACACGCAGATTTTTCATGTATTTTACTCTATTAAGAATAAAATACTTGAAAAACCCTGTCAAAATGTGAACTTTAGAATATCGATAATTTTCAGAAGTGATCGTACATTCACAAATGTTCGTCTGCTAACACTTTCGAAGGTCTTAAAAGCCACTTTGTCGCCAAAATTTATTTATTTCTTTTGGTTTATTCCTAGCAAAATAAAATACTTGAAAACCCATGGCAAAATATGAACTTCATAATATGCAACGGGATTGTCGATTAGATAGATTAGATTTGACTGATTTTGCTACGAACGATAGAAAATTAGGATTCTAGTAGGCCAGAACCACTGTTTTACTTACTAATAAGGTTATGCAAAACTTTCCATTTTGACGAAAATCTCAATTTGGTCAAAGCGGTATACCCCCAAAAATTGATAATTTTCAAAAGTGATCGTATATTCACAAACACTTGTGTGCTAACACTTTTGAAGATCCTAAAAACGATTTTGTGGCCAAAATTTATCCATTTCTTTTGGTTTAATCTTAGCAAAATAAAATACTTGAAAAACCATGAAAAAATATGAATTTTGTAATGCGCAACTGGATTATCCATTAGCATTGACTGATTTTGCTACGAACGCTAGAAAATTCGTATTTTGCTAGGTCAGAACCACTGTTTTATGCACTAAAAAGTGGTACACCCCCAAAAATTAATAATTTTCAGAAGTAATCGTACATTTACAAATGCTCGTGTGCTGATACTTTTGAAGGTCATAAAAGCGATTTTGAAGACAAAACTGATCTAATTCTCTTCGATTAATTCTAACAGGATAAAATACTTGAAAAGCCATGTCAAAATGTAAACTTGAGAATGTGCAAAAGATTATCCATTAGGTTTGACTGATTTCCAATATACAGTAAAAAATTTGTAGTCTGCTAGGTTGAAACCACTGTTCTACGTACTACGAAGATTAAATTCAAAACTTCCTCTTTCGAAGAAAATCTTAATTTTTTGAAAAGGGTATACCCGCAAAAATTGATAATTTTCAGAAGTAATCGTAGATCCACAAATGCCCGTGTGCTAATTCCCTTGAAGGTCTCGAAAACGATTTTGAACCCAAAATTTATCTAATTCTTTTGGTTTAATCATAGCAGAGGAAAATACTTGAAAAACCATGTCAGAATGTAAACTTGAGAATGTGCAAATTGATTATGGATTAGGCTTGACTGATTTCCAATATACAGTAAAAAATTTGTATTCTGCTAGGTTAGAACCACTGTTTTACGTACTACGAAGGTTAAATTCAAAACTTTCTATTTTGAAGAAAATCGCAATTTTTTCAAAGAGGTATACCCGCAAAAATTGATAATTTTCAGAAGTAATCGTAGATCCACAAATGCCCGTATGCTAATACTTTCGAAGGTCTTAAAAACGATTTTGAAACCAACATTGATCTAATTCTTTTGGCTTAATCCTGGCAGAGGAAAATACTTGAAAAACTATGTCAAAATGTGAACTTGAGAATGTGCAAATTGCTTATCCATTAGGTTTGACTGATTTCCAACATACAGTAAAAGATTTGTAGTCTGCTAGGTTGGAACCAACGTTTTACGAACTACGAAGGTTAAATTCAAAACTTTCTATTTTGAAGAAAATCGTAGATCCACAAATACACGTGTGTTAATACTTTCGAAGGTCTGAAAAACGATTTTGAGGCCAAAATTTATTTAATCCTTTTGGTTTAATCCTAGCAGAATGAAATACTTGCAAAAACCATGAGCAAAATGTGAATTTGAGAATGTTCAAATTGATTATCCATTAGGTTTGACTGATTTCCAATATATATTAAAAGATTTGTATTCTGCTAGGTTAGAACCACCGTTTTACGTACTATGAAGGTTAAATTCGAAACTTTTTATTTTGAAGAAAATCTCAATTTTTTCAAAGGGGTATACCCGCAAAAATTGATAATTTTCAGAAGTAATTGTAGAACCACAAATGCCCGTGTGTTAATACTTTCGAAGGTCTTAAAAACGATTTTGAAACCAAAATTTATCTAATTCTTTTGGCTTAATCCTTACAGAGAAAAATACTTGAAAAAAGTTTGAATTCGAAACTTTCTATTTTGAAGAAAATTTCAATTTTTTCAAAGGGATATACCCGCAAAAATTGATAATTTTCAGAAGTAATCGTAGATCCACAAACGCCCATGTGCTAATACTTTCGAAGGTCTTAAAAACGATTTTTAAACCAAAATTTATCTAAATCTTTTGGTTTAATCCTACCAGAATAAAATACTTTACAAACCATTTCAAAATATTTAAAAAGTTTAAAAATGTACAAAGTAGTTCAATTAACAAAACTTATCAATCGAATAATGCACACCCAAGAACCGCCAGGAATGTTTACTTAAAAGACGCTAAATTCAGTTACAAACTGACCTGTACAAACATTTTTCTTGCACTAAAATAACATTAAAAGTAGTTTTATTCCATAAATGTAATCCACATTGTATACGAAGTATAGACTTTGTATTCTCCTTTAGTCTAAGACAACGTATATACTTACATATATACGTATGTATGAATCAAGCGTAGTAAGATACAAAGCATCATTAATAATAATTATAATTAGTTAATATTAGAAAGAACACGATTTCTCTTTTAGTAGCGTCTGTCTCGGTCTACAACTTACACTACTTAATTATAATCATAATTTATTATATTTTGTAGTATCGGTAACAATGGAGTTTGTCTAAAAATTTCAGAATTTCATCATGTCACTTAAAAGTAATAAATTAGTATATCTAAATCCAAAAATTACTCGAACAGTTTCTAAATACCTAACAATTAACAAGTTGGTATTTTTTTTGCCATTTAATTGTGTTTGGAATTTATTTCTGTTCGTCTAATGTTAATTTAGTTACCCACCGCTCTAGTGGCGTGATAATAATATTTGAGGAGTATACAAACTACAAGTCTTACTATGTTTCAACTTTACATAGCACAAGTTTTTATTCTGCCTCAGAAAAGTATTTTTTGAGTAGTTATCACTGAAGTGAGACAAAAAGATTTAAAAATTAACTTGCTCATATACGAAGGTGGTCCCATAAGTACCCGAACCAACAAAGAAAACACAAAAATATTGGAAAGAAATATATTTATTTTGCAATATGATCTCCTTTGAGCTCTATTCACTTTGCCCAGCGATGTTCAATAAGTTCGATACCATTTTAATAATAAGAACTGTTTTGCCCCTCAAAATAGGCATTAACTGCTGACATCACTTCTTAATCGTTGGAAAATCTTTGAATGCTGAGCCATTTTTTCAAGTTTGGAAACAGAAAATAATCCGAGGGTGCTAAATCTGGCGAATAGTGTGCATGAGGTAGCAATTCAAACTTTAATTCATTAATTTTAGCCATTTCAATAACGAATTTATGAACTGGTGCATTGTGTTGATAAAAAACACTTTCTTCTTAGGCAAATACCGCCGTTTTTGCTTGATTTTTTTGCTCAAACATTGCAATAAGTTCACTTAATACTCGCCGTTGATAGTTTTTCCTTTTTCAAGATTGTCAATGAAAATTATTCCTTGCCTGCAGATGAAACGGTTTTCGCCTTCTTTGGAGACGGTTCTCATTTTTGAGTCCATTGTTTTGATTGTTCTTTTGTCTCGGGTGTGAAGTAATGGGCCCATGTGTCATCCATGGTTATGAAACGGCGCAAAAATTCTGCTTGGTTGCTGTGAAACTTCGCCTGTTTTTTTTTATTTATACGGATCCCCGCACAGACTTACAAATATGGCTCGATGAAAAGTATCAAGCCCAGCCTATTCAAATTAATACTATTACCTAGCAAAAGTTTTTTCATAATATACTACGATGCTCTTCTAATATACCAACATTTAACTCGTTATTTAAAATACATAGCATTGTTTGCCCTTCATTCACTTGTTTCACTTGATTCACTACTGACAATGAAGTATTTTTAAGGGTTTTATGACATTTACAAGTTCAATATAATTCGTTTTAATAGTTTTTAAATCCGTTTCAACACCAGCATTATTACATTTAATTTGGCTTTATTTAATGGCTATTGTTTTTTTGCGTTGAATTGAAACATTAGGTATTCAATTGCGGGAAAGTTTTTTGGATATTAGGAAACTGCTTCTAGCTACGTACCCTAGCGTGTAAGATATAGTTAGGGTGGTTCTCGTATGCCAGGATAGTGTTTGCGAAATTTGCATATCAATTTCAGAGGTTTCAGGAAAACCTTTTTGGTGCTGCTTATTAAACTATTTACAACTGACTATTTTTTCGAATACTTTCTGTGATCGATGTAATGCAAGTGACAGCCACATTATATGAAATGAACTGGGAGATCACGTTTAAAGAAACTTTCCTTAGAAATTATTGACAACCCGGCGTCGGTAACAAACATAATTATTAAATCTGTTGTCAATTCAAAATTATGTAGTGTACTAAGTATCATACTGTGAATAGCTCGTCGGTACGCTTTGACTAGGAGAAGCTTTAGTGTACGTACAATAATATTCAGAACATAATTTTTTTGACAATTTGTTCTCTCATCAGAGCCTATATATTATATTTTCTTTAACATTCGAGAACTTTCTATTACGTAGTTTGTATTGTATGATACATACTCCAAAACGGAACGGTTCCTTCTTGACTATCTTGAACGGTAGATTGCAAGTCGTAAACACATAAATTATATGTAACACATATTCCTTGCGAGATGTCGGATGACAGTATGTTTGTGTTTTCGTGTGTTTACGTGTCTAAAGCAGTCTTCTTCCGACAGAGGATCAATGTATAGCGCACTAAACAAATTACTTCAGCACCATCGCATTTTAGTTCTAGGAATTTTCCCATAAATTTATTTACAGACCATCCACAGCAACATTTTATTCCATTTAGGACTCATAATTATGCCACAATGCAGTATTCGAATATTGATCGTTATCCACGCAATAAAAACCCGTACGTAACTAAACTACTTTATTCTACAATAGCCCGATATACGTCGGCTATAGTCTTGAGTAGCCGAGGACATCTTTTTCTTGCCGATCATTCATGGTGTCTAATAATTCCAGTTTTACTTACCATTAAGACGTTGACCGACTTCATTTAACTGTGAATTAATTATTTAATTAGGTTCAATTCCTAGACAAACTTTTTAGTGCTCCAAAACACCTTTCATATGGCTATATAATGACATTAATACATACTTTTAAGTATTTTGGGACTTGAATTTTTATATTTTCAAGCACGGGTAATATTGGATGCTTGAATTTTAAATTTCTTGTAACTAAATATGGACAAAGGGAATATTTTATTAATGAAAATCGGGCTTCACGTACAGCCAATTATTAATTACACTACACTATCGGTAACATGAATTTTGCAATACAAATAGTCTACGATTCGATACGAGATGAAAGAAACATTACGTACGGTTTCATAACTAGCCGCCCGAAAGACTCTTTTTCATTTTTATGAGCTTCAATCTATTTCTGCGGGTGAATATAATGCGACTTCGTTTCGATGATTTACCACTGGGGAAATATGACAATATGACACAGCATCGGCTACGTGTGGAATAAATCGTATTTGATTAGTAATGCCTTATATGTATGAACTTTGACGTTAAAGTAATGACCTTTGTGTAAAGTTTATATGTATTATTGGAATCGTCGAAATGTTCTGTCGTAAATGCAAATTTCGAATAAATTTATGTAAAAAAGATAGCTAATCTACAGTATGAACCATGTTATTTCGCGGAAAATCACCACATGTATTACACAGCCCCAACGTTTAGTAATTGGTTGAAATATAATTTAGCGTAGTACCTGCTAATTTATATCCGTACTGAGTGCGCAACTGAGTTATTGCCTATTTAAATTATATATGTAAATAGCGATAATTACTAGTAAGTAACCATCGGGTAACCGATGACAAGAACCGATAGGGACGAATATATGCAGGCATCGTCTATAGCTTGCATCATGTCAGTGACGCGAAGATGTCTCACAAAAGTGGAATATTAAATGCGACTGGTGTACATAAATTTCTAGATTGTTTTTCTACTTCTTTCCTGTATGGTTTACCTCTACGACTAAAACTGGTTAAAATGAAGAAATATTATTTCAAGAGACAGAAGAAAAATAGATAATGTCATCATCGTGAGTTACACAGAGTGAGATCTATTGTGAAGCGAGAAATTTGTCGCTTACAAAAATTACATATCCCATATCGAGACTCTATTACCTGCCATCCTGCAGCGTTTTGAAAATTCATTAGAAGCAGAAGGTGCGAAATAACTTCCATGATGTCTCTCATGCGTCGGTTTAGAGATATCTACTCTCAAGCCAATAGTTCATTGTTTTACTCGAATCTTTTCAGACATTCTACAATCCGATTCGGCTTTTTCGTAGTCTCTCAGTTGGAGTACGAATGTTGTTACTATTACTTCTGTTACATCTGAGGATGTCTTGACATGTGTCACGCAAATTTAACAGCTGGACATGACGGATTGCTAAGCTTCTTGGTTAGAGATTCCGGTCGTATACTTTGTGAATGTGAATTATTAAAAGTTCAACCTTTCCTGAAATGTAGAAAATTAACAGAATTGTACTGGTATATAGAAGCGGCGATCGTCCAGATATAAAAAAGTATACACCAGTTGATTAGTAATTTTGCTAATTTGTTTGAGCTTGACATTCCAGCAGATTTATACTAAAATCACAATTGCTCTCGCAACATATCAACATGGCTTTATGATCTGAAGATCTACCAGCACCAATTTGATAGGCATTACCCATTTCGTGCCAAAATTTTAGATAATCGTCGACAAGTTGATGGACTCTGCCAAGGCATTAGACAGTATTAATCATTGGTTGCGCTTACATACTATAAGTTTAATAATTTTAATTTTTCTCAACGCTTACTCAATCTCATTTTATCTCCATCATTGTATTAGTTATGTATGTTATAATGGATTTTAGTCTTTACATTCTACATCCAGTTAGGGTATACCGCAAGACATTAATCTGAGTCTTCTGCTTTTTAAATATTTATAAACAATGTTACGTGCTCGTAACATCTTTATTAAATCAGTTATATTTATGACCATACAACGTAAGCACGCATCAGTTCCATACACTTGCATTACTTTCGTTTTGTTTTATATTCAGAGGCAGCCGAACGCTTGCTTATATTACCTATAGCTTGCATCATGTCATTGATGTGAAGATGCCTCGCAAAGATGGATTGCTAACTGAGACTGGTGCAAATAAATTTCTGAAACGTTTTTATACGTTAAAATTACATATATTATTTGTTTCATTTATAATCGCAACTGTCTAGGCTTCCCAGTGAGGAAGATTTATTCGACAAATTATTAGACAAATTACATTCTAATATTCTCACACGAAAGACATAAATTTATCATTTGAAAGTTATATCAAACCTTAATTCTGAAAAAGGATAGTATATCTAAAAGCAAGAATAAGTACTTCAATTTAAATGTCGATAACGGAAGTACTTCTTTGTTTGTTGAAAATATTGAAAAAGTCGTTATTCAAAAAGAAAAGAACATTTTGTATCTCTAAATCTTGATATCTTCTATAGTTGTTTATTTAGAAACCAAATAAAAACCAGTTATTCCAACAGATTTTATGGTGCACGTCAAGAGAAGTATACATGAAGTTTTTCTTAAATTTCATATGTACGATATTTTAAGAAAAACCAAAATATAAGTTCTAGTTGGACGCTTAAGCAAGGTGTCCATAACCTCTAGCTTTATGCCAGTATCATAATCAGAGCATTCATAATAACATTCATCACTTTTATAACCAACTTATATAATTAATTCTTATATTGTTATACTCATAGGTTTTCTTGTACGTATCATTTCTTAAACTTTAGCAGTATTTTGTAAGACAACTTCTGAAATTT
This sequence comes from Dermolepida albohirtum, assembly GCA_031893035.1. Classification (NCBI taxonomy): domain Eukaryota; kingdom Metazoa; phylum Arthropoda; class Insecta; order Coleoptera; family Scarabaeidae; genus Dermolepida; species Dermolepida albohirtum. The sequence goes on along the minus strand of JAVIWB010002850.1, from coordinate 79,595 downwards.
GCCTCTGCCAAAGACAGATAATATCTCGATTAAATAGATTTTTTTCATCGTTACTTGTTTCTATTGCAAATATTTTTAAGTTTATATATACTGTAATAAAAGCGAGTTGTTTTATAGACGAGCCAGTGGCGCACGCTGTTAGGTTTAGTTTTATGTTTTACAACTGAATAATTACGACCGACATACAATACATGTAATATGACGGCCAATAAGAAATTTTTGTATAGAATTGTTAATACCCGTCACTGAAGGAAATATCAGCCATTTACGCGAAGTCTTTATATACAATCACATCGAATAACGTCTGAAAACGAGCATTTGCCCATTGGGTCACTAATATCAACTTTTGATCTAACGCCAGCCTCTCGTTTTTCGTAGAACGCCCATATTTGGTCTAAGTTATTCATTTTGGTGCAAAAGTATAGAGGCAGGAAATTTTAACTCTGGCACTGTTGTTGAACTTAATGTCGTATATAAATATTTTAATTAACTCTATGCCTGTATTTAACGAAACTGTAGACAAGAGAAAGCTACTTTCCAAATAACTAGCTTCATTAAAAGCATTTTTATTACCTATAAAATTTTTGCGTTTGAAGTTGAGGAAAAAAATGTAATTAATGAATGGGAAATGAATTATTATTTGAATAATTTACTACAGGAAGTTATTTGTGTGCGAGACTCATAACTTAATTGGCAATTAATTACATTCTTTTTTGCTATCACTTCTGTAAATACCAATTTATATAAATTATATATTGATTTTATATATGTAAAGAAATACCTAGACAGGTTAGCCTTATAGTATTCTCCAATCACTTTATTCGTGGTTCCATGTACATTAAATATTCAGGTTTCATATCATATAGTTCAAATGAAAATTTTAAGAATAAGCTTCTTTCATGCGAATCCCTTCTAGAATAGAATTAAAAATATTTAGTATACTTACTGAACTTTGTGAAAAGGTTCTTGAAGTCCATGTTCAATTTTTAGACAAAGAATGATGTTCCACCGTATCATATCTGAGTTGCAAGATAGGTGTGGTAACTCCAGGATTTCTATTGCTTTTAAAAATGATTCTTAGAGATTACTTTGTCAGACGTGATATACAACAAAATTATTTTTTTTAAAATTCCGATGATTTTCTTTTTTCAAATTATTAATTGAAAAGCAAACAAACATTGCTTGTTATAAATTATTTGAAGTTTTGATACATGGCTATGAGCAGGACAAGAAGTAAGTAATAATATTTTATGGAAACTCTATTGCATATATCGAATGCTTCTCATCTTGGTATACAAATTATCAGCCACTACTTTGTGTATCTTATCATAATAGTAAGTGTTCGTCATCATATTCTACAACGTTTTTCCAGATATTTTCAGCATGGAGGTCTTTATTTAAAAAAGGCGGTAACTATCTTCTGTTTCCAGCACTATATGATGACGACTTCCCACACGATAGAAAATAGATTAAGATTCATCGTTAAAGAGTCAGACTCTATTCTGTGCTTTATTGGGTGTCGCTTAAGATATAGGGCACACTTTTCTTACACCTAAATGTCTGCGGAGAATGGTATTGTAAGTATCGCTGGTGAGTGAATGCCCGGATGTTCTTCTAACTTGCGATAGTCTATTAGTTTAGATACAAGCATCAATGTTCCTCAGGTTCTAATATTGGAAAACCTTCTAAGTCGAAACTTGCTCTGTGAAACTCCCTATATCGCCTGAATCATCTTCCAGCATAAGAGGCACTTCTTTCAAATACTGATAAGTATTCAGCCCACGAGCGAAGTTCAAGCGTTAAATATTATCGCTGCTTCGTCTTTGACCAAGACAATAATGAGTTTTTGTACTGTCACTGTTTTGGAGACTGAGTTGCTAGTTACAGTGTATGATTAAACAGAACCCAACTTACACTGGACTTTCCACAGTGTATAATAGATAATTGCGTCATATTTTAAAGCTTTTGGATTGCTCCCTGTATATGGAGACTTAACTAGTGGTTGCAATTCACTGCTTAACTATTAAATAAATATAATAAACCTCAAATCTAATCCAATGAACAATTTTTTGGAAGGAAATTTTTTAAACATATTTGGATGTAACTATAAAGCAGGTATGGGCAACCTTTGACATGTTGTGGGCCAAACTTTAATGTGTAAATACGTTCGCGGGCCGCGTTTAAAAGTAGTGCATTTTAAAATAGTGCTCATAATTTTTAGCGATAGATATTAGACATGAAATAATACAATGTCTCGCAAACCGGTTGTTGCCCACATATGCTATAAAGCGTGAGTTAATACATATATGGCAAGTGAATATCTCACTATTTTGTACGATAATTCGACTTAGATTTAGGCTTCATTTAATTTATTCGTGTAAACTTGAGCAATACAGTACATTTCTATGGGGTGTTTGCTTTTAGATCCTTTATTTACTTTGATAGTTAAGGTCTTCGCAGAAGTAATCTGCATTAGGTTGTGCGCGACAGACTTAGTCTTACATTGTGTAAATACATCTGAAAGTGACAATTTTGAAATTGATATCATTGCAGTCATAGAAACTGTTTTTATAGCTTTCCTGGCAAATATACGAGATTTTAACGGTTATTTAACAAGCCAGCAGTTAGTTTTTGATACGTATTTACGACCTCATCCAACTTCGAATGTTATTATCACTCAATATTCTAGTAAGTTAGTACCCTTATTGTAGACGATTCCTATTATACAAAGTAGATCAGGATGGGTTAGAAAAAGCGTTTGTAAAGCTATAACCTTATTGGGAAAATTTATAAATACATCCTTTGGACCGTTATGAACTTTTATACTCACTGTACTACATAATTAGTGTAATTATATTCTAGTAATTATAATTTCTCAGTTCTATCCTTAACACAGAAGTAAATAAGCTAAACTAAGTGCAAACTGAATTGTTAAACTTAATGTCGAACTGCATAATTCACGTGAAAATTTTTATATTTTAAAACCGAAGAAACTGCGAGCGTAAAATGTTATAGCAATGTTAAATACCTCATAAAATATTAAAACGATTTTACAAATTACCAATTCGTCTTTCTAGTTTTTAATCAATTATACGGCCATTAGAGTGGAAGAAGTTTTCTAAGTAAAAAGTTTCGGTTTAGTCACCGTGGCGACAGGCGGAATCTCGCGCTTAAATTATCTAATGGACCGGCGTCTCGGTAAATTTAAAAGTTGAGAAAAATCAACAATATTAAGTGACTGAGTGAATGCAAAATTCTAAATAAAATTTCAAGCTTTTCACAATGTAATATAATACGAGTTCTGCTCCAGTGCAGAAATTTTTAATTAATAATAGTTGTAATCAACGCTGGCATAGCAAAAAATACAGCATTTTATTAATTTCCCATCGTAAAGCGCTGAATTATATATTTATATATAATTAATAGCGTCAAAACCTGACTACGGGTTATAACTAGGAGGATAGTTTGACAAGTAGTGAGAATGACAGATAGGTGGCGCTCTAATTGGTAAAAAAAATGCACTGTAATTTAGGTTGCTTATTTATATGTTTACTTTCCGATATTTAGATAAATCGGTTAATTAGTTTATTTTTGACAAGTGATTGAAGAAGAAGCAACACGTCGTTTTGTTAAAATGGAAAAAGCAGAGTATACTGCGGTGATTAACTACTTCGTAATTAAGGGTTTGAAAGCTACCGAAATAAAAGATGAGTTACGAGAAACATTAGGTGAATCTGCTCTATCATCCACCACAATAAGTGGATGGATAAATTAATTTAAACGTGGTAGAACAAGCTGTACTGATGAAGCGCGCTTTGGAGCACCCAAAATCGTGACTTCTAAGAAAATTATTATAAAAACCCATAATATTATTACGCAAGATCGACGACTCAAAGTGAGAGAGATAGCAGACATGGTAAACATTTCAACAGAACGCGTACACAACATTTTAACGAAAGAATTGGGCATTTCCAAACTTTTGGCAAGATGGGTACCGCGATTGCTTACGACTGATCAAAAGTTCACTCGTTCGCGTATTTCCAATAAGTGTTTGGACCATTATAAGTGGAATCCGGTTTATTTTTGTAGGCGATTTGTTACTTGCGAGGAAGCTTGGATACACTACAGTACACTCGAAGCTAAACAACAGTAGAAACAATTGGTAGAACATGGTTTTGCACCTCCAAAGAAAGCGAAAACCACTTTACCGGCAAACAAGGTGATGGCATCAATTTTTTGGGATTCAAAGGGCATTTTTCTCATTGATTACCTTCAGAAAGGTGCCACAATAAACGGACAATATTATGCAGAACTTCTACAAAAATTAAATGTTGAGATTCGTGCTAAACGGCCAGGAACGGCAAAGAAATAGATTCTGTTTCACCGAGACAACGCTCCCTCGCATACCAGCACAGTTGCGATGTCCAAAATCCACGAGTTGCATTTCAAATTAGTACCGCACGCGCCTTATTCGCCGGATCTAGCCCATTCCGACTTCCACCTTTTTCCAAAATTTAAAACGGCATTAGGTGGCAAGAAATTTTCGTCTGAGTATTTTGCAAGCCTTCCGGAATCACATTTTAGAGATGGCATAAGGGCATTGGAGCACCATTTTAATAAATGTATTGCTCTTTTAGGTGAATATATTGAAAAATAAAAATTATTTTGTATTTAAAAAATTTGTTTTTCTTTTCCAATATTTTTAGCGCGCCAATTTCTAGCGTGCCTACTCTCTTTCCCTATTGGTTAATTCAAACATGATCAGTATCCTACCCTTCAGCTACGGGTTGTCGTAAAAACCTCCGCGTGTAAGACACAGAGACTTCTTCTCCGGCCTGGCCAAGTCCACACGCTTCCCTTCGACGTGTTTGTGAAAGTTATATTTTCCGCACAACTAGTGTCCACGTGTTTATTTTGCGACAGCGAAATATACATAACATCCTAGCCCAGGATACACACACACACACACACACACATAAACCGCAAGTACTTTACATATCGTCCGATACATATTTTAATCTAACTCTTTTCTATATTTTCTTAAACAGCTTTATATCTCTAGATTTACTTTTATTACAGCTCTGCCATTACGTTAGTATTGTTTTATTTGTTGCCCTCGATCTTATTAATTATCTTTGTTTAATATACTCAAGCTTTAAGAATTAATTTAACTTAGTGAATAAAAGTTTAAGGGCAATCGTGTTGTTGTATTTCTACTAATAATCTTTCTCTCAGCTTGGCATACGTCTTGGAGTTTTGATGCTTATTGCAAACAGTTAATGAAATGTGTAGTAATTGGTGCTACACTAACTGAAATTTTTCATTAATTTAGATTTCCTTTTGAATGAAATGTCATTTGAAAATTGAGACCCCTGTAAGACCTGTACATGTGTTTAAAATATTATGTCTTCCTTTTCAATTGCACTTCTGATATAGAATTCTTTGATATAAAGTCGTAAATAATTTTCCGCTTTTTTATTTTACTACTTACTTTCATATTTGTAAAAATAAGAGGGTTCAAATACCGTAAGCCGATTACGTTTATGGAGAATAAGGACAGAGAAATTTTATTCTCTAAAATATCTTTCGCCTAAGTAAAGACATTTAGAAAATTGCTTGTTTATCTTTGATTTCACAATGAATACGAATATGCTTCAGTAATAATAATAATTACAATAAATTTAAAGTCGCGTCAACTTTGTTTATTTTATAAATTTTAAGGCAAATCCAGGGCAAGAGATGAGGAATAAATCACGGCGAATTTCAAAAGTAATATTTAATTGTAAATAATAAATGCAATAATACAACTTAGCTTAATCCCATTAGATTCATTATAATACACAAATTGATTCATACATAAATTTCATCATGGTGATCTCGTTTACTATTAAAAATAGTAGCCAGTTTTAAGTTTGGCAAAATTGCAAAATTTTGTGCTCGTGGACCTGGTGTACGTGACTTTTTTAAAAAACAAAAAAGTCCTTTTACTTCTTGTACCCAGAGAATAATCAAATGAACATTCTTGATCCTATTTTTAGTAACTTATATCCTTATTTCTTAGGAGGACCATTTTGAATTTTAACATTAGAAAGGGATTCTTTTATTTTATTCATAAATAACATATTGATAGGATATTTTGACAATAATGCCGTAATTTTTCAAGATTTATTTTCAGAATTTTAAATTGCCAAATACTTCCATCATTTATTAGTAAGGTTGAGCAAGTCTCCGGGTAGTCAGGGACAGGAATCGATGCGAGAGAACGAATGTGTGTAGGCTTTGTGGATAGCTTGCACTATGTCAGTGACGCGAAGATACTTCGCAAAGGCGAATCGTTAACTGTGGCGTGTGTAAATAAATTTCTAAATCGTCTTCCTACGTTAGAAGACTTACAATCAAATGTATAATTTGTAATATTACCACCCTGCCGCACATATTCAACCTTTACGGCGAGACTGTGAAATTAGAGTTTGGTTCAATATTATTTATTATATCAATAAAAAGAAACAAGATATATTAAGTACTTCCTATTCATCAATAGAAGATATTTAGAAATGTATATAGAATAACAATAATATCAGGCTATTTTTCTAGATCCAGATCTCGCAGTTGATCGTTTACCAGACGACATGTTGTATATTTATGTTAAAAGAAACATGAATTGTCATTCAAGTTTCTTTCTCTCAATACATTTTTGGACCTTTATCGGAGGATCAAACTGGCCATCAACGCCTGCATCATTTCTATTCCAATGTTCAAGAAACTCCTGACTTAAGTAACTCCACCGCAATTTTATCTTTCGTTTTCGCATTTGAAAGTCAATTTGAAAACTACTGGCTAATTTCAAAAGCTTTCATCAACATGCTAGACATGAACGAAATCAGAAAAAATATCTCTTTTTAATACAATAGTACTTGAATGCAATATGACATTCATAAGAAATAAGAAAGTTGAGTGTTTTAAAATGAAAGAAATACATGTATACATATTTAATATATCTCTCCAAGGCCAAATAAAGATTATAAGTAAATATTGGAAAACTTTTATCGTTTCTTGTTAATCACAAAGACTATTTGATGCAGCTCCGCTTCCTCTTCAAGTCCCTAACAAGCATACAATTTAGCAACTTTGCCAAATTTAAATGTACTTCCTATTCCCAATAATAAACGAGATCCCCTGTTGAGGATCGAAAGTGAATCTCCCTGTATACATTTATGTCCTAGTTATTTTATTTTTTACTAATAATATACAATTAATAATAGTTCAGTTTTACTGATAATTTTCTAGTTGTTATTTTTCCATCATTTATGGAATTCTACTATTCCGACGTTTCAGTAGTTATTCTACTTCCGTCTTTAGGGTAGTCTTAATAAGAACTGTTGTTTTTGACAACCTTATCACTATAAATGATAATTTGCCTCGCTTGTATGCGTCTGTCCTGGGGACAACTTAATGGTGATGTGTGTGGATAATAAACATTCGAAATATTGAGAACAGATTCGAACCAAATACAGTACATTTTCAAGCTATTAAAAAATTAGGCAGATGCATACAAGCCGAAACGTCAGCATACATAAATTCCACAGACGATCAAAACAGCCCGAACAACAACTCGAATTACAATCCGTCATTAAGTATTACACGTCACGACTTAATTGATTTTTATGTATACCAGATGAGGGGTAAATATGTTTGTTAATTACAGCTAGACAACAATTGTTATATTATATATAGAGCGGTCACATTTGTCAGCATGTCAGGTTCGTAAAAGTACATACCGAGCATATACAGTGAACAACAAAGAATGATTATTTGCATTAGTTCCTTTGGGGTCTTGGTGGAAAACAGTTAATTCTCTTACTGTTATGTTATTTTTTGCGTTTTGTATATCTATAACTATGTTAAACGTGCGGAAGAATAAAAAACAACCATCGGTAGATGCAGTTAAAAAGTATATCGATAAATATTCTAGACTTTGCTAAAATTATGTGTAAAGTTTGTGATAAATTTTGATGTGCTGAAACAAAAGCGACTGCAGAAAGTATGTAAACTGTACAAAACGCAAATAAAAAAGGTACATGCCATCGAGAGACCGATATATGTTCGATTCTATTCATGAGTCTTACTTGTGGATTTCCATTTCGCTTACTGGATTGAAGCAGAATCAAGACTAGACAAAAAGATAAACATGTTAGTTTCCATCTAATCAACTGTTGATGCTTAAGAATGTTTGGGTACACTATAGCAAATACTAAAGAAGTTAATCACTCAAGGTTGATATGTATAACTCTTTCCGTATTAATTTTCTTATTCTGCATAGGTATTTAGATAACTAAGTTATCATCATCAGCAGATAATTAAACAGTGTCACACGTGGAAAACTACGGAAAAATACCCGTACGGAAATAAATTCCGCACACGATCTGTACCGTCGAAAGCCAAAACGCACACTGATTAATGTGGAAAGGGGTTTTATGTATATGTCAACCTTCAGTTAATCAACCACAGGTTCCATCGAAATTACCTACTAAAGAAGTACTTCTCAAATTTCCCAAAGGAACTCGAGAATTTCATAGACAGTAGACATTCCCAAACCGCCAAAACCAATTCTTTCACGTTAGGGCACATAGCTTAAGGGGGCTTGCTATTATTGTCAGTATTTACAACAAATTCAATCCTGATGAAGCTGCAGCTGCTGAGGAAAGCCGGAAAAGATTTCATGATACTTGAAACAAATTTAAAATCTATTTACAACAAAATTATACAGGATTATTTGACGTAATTGAAAAATTGGAAAATGCTCTGATTTCTTTAATGGAGTTTAAATAGTGGACCAAGTAAATGCATTGTAGCACATTATAATCGACGCAAACAACGGTCGCGTTATAGAAAAATTCTGTCAAATTCTAGAAAACTATTCCGATTTTACGAAGTTACGAAGTTACTACAAAATTTATGATGGTCGGTCTGCAGATCTGTTAACTAATTCCAAAGAGTATTTTAATTATGCCTTTGTTACAGCCGTAGAAGTCGAATGGTCTTCCTCGAGATATAAGAACTTTTTTATCACAGTAAACAGCGGATACACCCAGATAGATGTGGAAACATGAATAGCTTCAAACTTTTTTACAATTTTATCCAATTCGTGCCCCATAATAATATGTGTAATGTATATGAAATATATATTAATATTACTTATCCAAGCCCGATCGATAGTATTCGCTCTGCTCAGTCGGCTATACCATGTACTATATATATTCGTTGGTACGTACGTACTTACACCAGCGGAACTTATTCTGTCGCGCTGACAAAAATCGCCCGCTCTAGTTATATATCCAAATGGAATAGTAATTTACATATTTGCCTACTATTGGCCCACCTGTATATATATATATATATATATATATATATATATATACATATATATATATATATATATATATATATACATATATATTGTATATATACAGACTTGTTCATTCTAGAATTAGATATGCGCTGTCCACAAGTGGAAAGAGTGCAGTTAGGTTAAAGCGCGCGAGGAAGGAGGATAGAATATCTCTCACTGGCAGTTTCGTTTTCTCCCACTTTTGTATTGCAAACAACTTCCCCTACTTTCTCGCGTGTTACGCGTGAGAATGTCTGAAATCAGTCTTCACCAGCGACATGTGTGTAGGTCGGGGCTGTAAATCATTATGCATTGACAATACGTACCTACATTTTTGAATTGTATAAATTATTTGATGCATTTTATTTGAATCTTTTAATAAAATGCAACATGGCTATTTTCTTGAAATGTTTTGCCGTTTGGCGTGAAACTAATAAAATATTCTTGAAATAAATGAAATAGAAAATTCTAAAAATTAAAAAGATTTTCAAACAATGAAAAAATTAAAAGAAACTTTTAAAAATCCTAGTGTAGAATACGACGAACTGTTAGAGGTTTTACGTCAACTACTTCAGATATTTGTTTACTAGAATAAGAAGGTTCGATTTCAACAATACTGCACACCTCGATTTCCCTCTGTTCTCGTTCTTCAGGTAACTGACGAATTCTAGCTTGATCTTCGTCAAATATGTGAATACAGTTTTGGCAGCTATTCAAACATCCCGTACTCTCTAACCTATGGACAATATTCAAAACAGTCTGAACAGTCGGTACGGGTCTATTTTCAAACGAAAAAACAAATCGCCCAACAATTTCTTGTGCGCTATGGCCACCATAGTACCATTTTATAATTTGTATTCGTTCTTAGTACACCGCAACGGCTTTAACAAGAATGACTTATTTTGATTATCAGTAGGGAAGGTTTATCGTAGTAGCGCACGCACACACGAACTGTGGTGTGGTGAGAGATATTCTATCCTCCTTTCTCGCGCACTTTAACCTAACTGCACTCTTTCCACTTGTGGACAGCGCATATCTAATTCTAGAATGAACAAGTCTGTATACAGACTTGTTCATTCTAGAATTAGAAAATAGCCATGTTGCATTTTATTAAAAGATTCAAATAAAATGCATCAAATAATTTATACAATTCAAAAATGTAGGTACGTATTGTCAATGCATAATGATTTACAGCCCCGACCTACACACATCATGTCGCTGGTGAAGACTGATTTCAGACATTCTCACGCGTAACACGCGAGAAAGTAGGGGAAGTTGTTTGCAATACAAAAGTGGGAGAAAACGAAACTGCCAGTGAGAGATATTCTATCCTCCTTTCTCGCGCGCTTTAACCTAACTGCACTCTTTCCACTTGTGGACAGCGCATATCTAATTCTAGAATGAACAAGTCTGTATACTAGGATATAGGATACAGGCTAGCATGGAGAAACGAAAGTATAGATAATACCACGTTGAAAAATTATGGGGACAAAGTATCGACAGAAGTAAGAAGATCAAGTATCTAATTACGATGTTGAATTAAAAATTCAACATTATTTCCTCATTTTCTCAATTTAATACATCCCTGAATTAATGTGAACAAGTTTAAGGAAAATGTCACTATATTATTCAATGACGCAACCCGCTCACAAAAAAAAATCTAAATAATAAACTTCGAAATATAAAATAAACGAGTGACCTGATACACATAAAAGCTTCCACTACTATATTAATTTTGAAGTTGTGTGACACAAAACAAATTCGACTAATACACAGACGGTGCACGGTCATGTTGTAATCTAAATTGATTGATTGCATTGTAAAATAAACAAAATATAAACTACCTGTTGAAGGATATCAATCTAAATTATCTGTCATGGCAGGCATGATACAGAATATGAAAAATTGTCTTTGTTCATTTAGCAAATTGTGGTTTCCTTAATTCTCGTATTTATCTATGATTGATGACAAGATCTTTACCGGATATATACTGCACGCACAATAGATACAGATATACACATTCAAAGGTATGTATGTCGTTATGATTGAGTTGAAAACAAATATTACGTGCGTAGATAGCACAACGTTGGACTGCATCAAAAACTGTTATAATTGAATAAAAAAATCAATTAATTAAATAAATTAGAATTAATACATTAATTCAAATAGGTACATCTTTTGTTTAACCTTTTATTTCTCCCTTGTCTTAGAGAACTGTCATTCGTGCCAGTTCTTGTTATTGAATTAAGGCGTTATATTCGAAAGAACGAACAAGTTGCCATTGATAAAACTATCTTTGAATATATTTTTTTTTTGTAAGAGAATTAAAGATAATAGTTTGAGAGATACTATGCAACGTCCTCCTGGGCTTAATAAGACTTAAATAAGCACCCGTATTCTTACCTTACCAGCGATCCTTTCGCTTATCTTTCAGGGTGCTGAACTAGTTCAAAATTAAATTCAGAGAGTGAGGGATTCCCTGTTAATAAAATGTAGTAGGGCGACACAATATTGTTATCGTGAAAGCCCCTATGCCAATATTGAAAGATTAGTGGATCAAAATAAATAACACGTCTTCCAATAAGAGTGATATGATTTCTTTAGAAAATAAAACACACTTATTGTTAAGAAAATTCAAAAGTTTTTTATTTAATGTGAAGTACAATCGATACAATTAAGTTCTAAATAAAACGTCATTCAAATGGCCTCCACGACTTCTTCTGTAGGAACGAATTCGATGAACCCAATTTTCGAGTACTTTTTCCACTAAATCTAGTCGTATGCCATGAATCGCACGTTCAATATTGACTTGTACAGCTTGAAAAGAGTCTGGTTTATTTCGATAGACCAATGACTTCAAATAACCCCACAAGATATAGTCTAATGGTGTTAAATCATAACTTCTTGGAGACCATTGAATATCACAATTTCTTGAAATAATCGAATCTCCAAACTTTTCTCGCAATAATTCAATTGTTGCATTTGCTATGTGGCACGTAGCCCCGTCTTGTTGGAACCAAATGTTGTCAAGATCTTCCAATGTCAGCCATAAAAAGTTGGTTATCATCAATCTATACCGCTCTCCATTGACAGTAACGGTGTTACCAGCTTCATTTTGAAAGAAGTACGGACAGATGATTCCACCATACAAAAAATCACACCAAACTGTCAATTTAGGTGAATGTAATGGTTTTTCATAAATAATTTGTGGATTTTCTTCGCACCAGAATCGACAGTTTTGTTTATTTACCACACCATCCAGATGAAAGTGAGCCTCATCAGAGAAGATGATTTTCTTAAAAAAATCGTTATCGTTTTCAAGTTGTTCCATAGCAAAATCAGTAAATTCACGACGTTTACGGTGGTCCAGTGGCTTCAGTTCTTGAGTGAGAACAATTTTATAGGGATGCAAACCCAAGTCCTTTCTCAAAATCCGCCAGGTTGTGGTTTGAGACAGTCTCAATTGTTGAGAACATCTTGGAATCGACAAATTACGGTCTTCAGTAACACTTGCCTGAAGAACGGCAGCAATATTTGGATTTATTCGGGCGGTTCTTTGTCTTATTGGCTCTTGAAAATTATGTAAAGAAAATGTAACCTCAAAATTTTTAACAATTCGACGAATAGCGAGCACACTTGGACGATTATTACAACCATAAAATGGCAAAAGCGCACGAAAAGCTGCAATTGGAGAACGATTATTTTGATAATAAAACTGAATAATTTGTAAACGTTGTCCTTGCGTATATCTCTCCATGATGACATTGTAAACACTACTGAATACAATGAAAAACAAATGACAGATCGTGACATATTACAAATGGCCGAAATGTCACTTCAAAATCATATCATCCCTATTGGAAAACCTTATACAAGACAGGAAGTACCTTCTTCAAAAAAAAAAAAAAAACAAAGAAAATTTAGGCTCAATACAAGTTATTATATGTTCAAAGCTTTTAGTCATGCACGGTATGAAACAAGATATTAAATAAGTATTTCAGTAAAAGAAATGGAAACACTTGTGTTACAGATCGAATTTCTAATATAAATTTATAAGAAATAGTCATCCCTTCAATACGTATAGCTATTTCACACAAAATAATGCAACAGTATATGTGCCCATTGTTGGACGCTTCCCTATAATAACAGAGCGCAAGTAAAACAGCGGTAATAAATTGCACAGAATAATAGAGTTTATTTTACAGCTGAATTAATAGTTACATAAATATTGAATGAAATGACAAAAGGAAAAATTGGATTGTGGTTTCCAAAGCAAACGTTTTAGCGAATCATAGGAAAAACCGTAATAATTGAATGACGGAAAACTAATTACTTGTTAACGAGCAAAAAACCGTACAGCGATTCCTGGATTAGGTTAAAGTTGACAAATGGGTAAGGACCATACCTTACTGTTAAATACTAATCTGTTTAATGACGCTATTACAATACTTATTCGTTATGCAATAATTTTGGTAAAGTTTTAATGAAACTTTTTGAATTGGGCAACTCATTGCAAGCACTTCACTGAGTTAGAAAGGTTCATTTTGAACCCGTATAGTCTTAATTTCTTTAAATACCTCAACATATTGTTATGACACACTATGAGGTAATCAGGAACTGAAGCTTTCGTGAGCATTACTCACCTAGACACTTTTAATGTTATTAGAACTTATATTTCTCAAGGATACAACCTTTTAAACAAGAACTAGTGTCTAATAGAGTAGATATTCCCAGAATAAATAATATAATAATAATAGTTTATTTCCACAAAAAAAAAAAGAAATGTACAAGTTTAACAATATAGTAAATTAAAATACAATTTCCCTAATTTTTCCCCTCTTCCTCCTCTGGAAATCACAGGGTGCATAGTAACTTCAAGCAAAGTTATTCTTCCTATGCACCTTGAGACTAACAAACAAATTAACGAAAAAAGAAAATGCCTAAAAGCTAACTTAACCTAAAATTCTGTAAGTACATATATCAGAAAAAAAAAACAAACTTTTTTCAATGATACACAAAAAGCTAAAATCAAATAATCAGGTAAGATGTAGAGAAGATAAAACACAGCTACCTGGAAAACAACTCCTGCTTCAAGAGAATTCTAAAACGTGTCACAGAGAAGCGCTTAAATTCAATAAGTACGGCATTGTAGACTTTAGCAATCTGGTGTGAAAACGAACGCTCATACAATGCCGTTCGATGCACAGGCGGTGTGAGTGTGCCCCTAAATCTCAAATATATAACAATGTGGAAATAAAACATAATATATTTATGTAAAATATATTATTCAACACATATATCCAAAGATTCTTGTATAAAAATAAAATAAAATATAAATATCTTTAAATTAATACATCGTTTACTATGTACAGGAGTTATGGAAAATAAAAATGAAATAGTATAAAAGTCCTTAAATTAAATTTATCAGAATTTGAAGTTTATGTACATCTTGAGTTTATTGAAATAAATATAGAAAACAACCTATCATAAAGGGATTTCGTTCCTCTCGGTTGTTTTATGTGCAATACTCTATATTAATGCTGCTTAGCACTATCCACCATTCTGTATGGTGTTAATTTTTTAAAAATTCAGTAAAAGTACAGTTACATGAAATTAAGGGTATCTTATTACCCTCCGTCCTTTTATGCATAACCTTATATATCAAATGTTCAAAATTAATTTAATATTTAAATTGAAATAAAGCAAATTTGAAAGACTCAAAATTCCAAATAAAATAAAATTTCATTTTTATAGCTTCAAACGCCTCGATTACATCAGCTATAAGTACATTTTACTTTCATATAACACTTCAAATTCCGTATTGTGTAAAAATCGTTCAGACATGTTACTGATTTAGTTATTTCAATGTTGTATATGATATTAACTTTATAGAAGCATGTCTAGTAATTTTGAAACGATGTGTGGAGAATTTAATCTTTAAATATTAGTTAAATAAGTATGGAAATGCAATGTGTTTCCATCTCAACCACACACAACGCATCTAAAAAATTTCTAGAACTCACATAATATGCTCCACACATCTTGCAATTATACAGCAATATGTTTGTAAGTAAATAGAAAAACTCATTATTTAACTACCTTTCCTCGTATATAAAACTTTTATATAATATCATTTTTGATATAATAACAAAAATAACGAACATAAATTCAAAGAATATTTTTCTTACGTGTTATGCAATAAAAAAATTTAAATGCCATATTTACTTTATATAAAATTTACCTTCGTAAATTCAATTCTAGCTAGTTTCTAGGTAGTATATACTCCATCAAACAGGATATAAGCAGGAAAGTTATAAAAAGCCATTTTCACACCAGATGGTAAGTTAATATACGCTGTTACTTATAACGGATAAAAGATACTTCGAAGTTAGTATAAAATCTAGGATACCTGGTACATCACTTGATACACGGTCGTGTCGTAGATATATCATGAAGCTCTGTGTGTAACCGTGACAGAAACATTGTAATGGTAGCGACTAGTGGCCACCGGAGGCAAAGTTATAACGAGTAGTAACTGCAAAAGCTTTCCGCCAGAGCGCGACACGTTCCGGACTGAAGCCAACGTTCGCTGCAGATCCATTAACTCCGGTCATTAGTGCAGTCATCCAAATAAATAACGCCCACTACGGTAATTTTTACGCCTTTGCTACCACTAATTTTCTGTTTAGTTTCCTTTTTTTTGCCACGTACCAAAAGCACTCTTTTTATTTTATGTTTGCAAGAGCAAACGAAACAAAGTTATACTGTAAACGTTATGTTGCTTTTATAATCTAATACACTATAGTAATAGAAATTGTATTTTCTCGGATTGTATGAAGCAATTACTTTGATATTTGTAACTATGTTGTTAGAACAAAATATTTGTAATGCTTTTAAAACAATTTGCAAGGCATTAGGAGATTTTTTAGAAAAAATTTAGTTTCCCCGAATATATGACTATTATCTATTAACGTAGTTATTGTATATTAATGTTTTTTAGTACACGTCATCATCATAATCTCTTTCCTCCATTATCTTAAGATATTTAGGTTTCTAGAGCTCTAGCTTATCATTTTAAGAAACTTTCTAAAATTTCCTCTTTATTCTTCCATTTCCTTGGCCAAGTTCCAACTTTTCCCTCTCTCATTTAAAATCTTTTCAGCATTACTGCACAACATTTGTTTTTTTTTCAAGTAGATTTTGCCTCCGAAATCTTTGTCACTTGTCTTTTTCCATCCATTTTTGCTAAATGGTCCAAGCTTCTCAATTATTTTTCCTTTAATAATTCTTTTACTGATTCCACTCCAAGTCTTTTCTTGTTTCTTCATTTTTTTTCTTTTTAATTCCTTTCACACTCAATACACCCCTACGATATTTTATTTAATGTTTCTTAGTACATTTTTAAAATTGAAATCTTATGTGCTCTTTCACCTTAATTTAAGATAATCACAAACATCTCAGTGCGAGCAGCCCCTCAACGATTTCCCAAATAGCAGCAAGGAACCGTACCACCAAACAACATAACCATCGCTCTCAGGCGCCAACAACTCACTTGTTTCAAACTATATCAGCAGAATTAATTGTACCATTTAAAGCCAAAAACGGACACTGAGCGTGTATTTTGGCTTTCAACGGTACAGATCTTGTGCGGAATTTGTTTTCGTACGCATATTTTTACCGTAGTTTTCCAGGTGCGACATTGTTTAATTATAAAGGGTTTTCCAATAGGGACTTGACAACTTTTAATTCAATTTGTGAACGCACCCTTTCACTAATCACCGAACTGTCACTGTCTATTTATTCAGTAAACTTAACATTTTCATCATGGTAAGGTACACGAACGAACAACGTCTGCAAATTATAAAAATTTACTACAGAAATTCGGAGTCGGTGACCGCTATTTTAAAAGCGTTAACTCCGATTTTCGGTCGTAAGTCTCGCCCTAGTAGACAGGCAGTAACAAGTTTAGTGCAAAAATTTGAGTCTACATATTCGTTTTGTGATGTTGCCGTGCCAGTGAGACAACGGGTTGGTCGAAGTGTCGAAAATATCGCTGCCGTTGAAACGTCCGTAGCAAATGATCCAAATCAGTCAATTCCACGGCGTTCTCAAAAGTTGGGCATCGCCCAGATCAAGCTGACTCAAGAATTGAAGCCGATGGACCATTTGAAGCGACGTACGTTCTCCGATTGGGCTCTGGAAAAGATGCGCCGAGATGATCAATTTCATCGCAAAATCATTTTTAGTGACGAAGCTCATTTTTGGCTCAATAGGTTCGTCAATAAGCAAAATATGCGTTATTGGTCGGGTGAAAATCCACATGTGCTTCATGAAACACCACTTCATCCACAAAAAATAACTGTTTGGTGCGGTTTGCATGCCGGCGGTGTCATAGGGCCACATTTTTTCGTCGACGATAATGATCGTCACGTTACTGTGAATGGTAATCGTTATCGCGCCATGATTACCGATTATTTTTGGCCTGAATTGGAAGATATGGACTTGGACAACATGTGGTTTCAGCAGGACGATGCCACAAGCCACATAGCACACGTTACAATCGATTTATTGAAGAGTAAGTTTGATGAGCGTGTTATCTCAAGAAATGGACCAGTCGATTGGCCGCCTCGTTCGTGCGATTTAACGCCTCTAGACTTTTTTCTTTGGGGCTACGTCAAGTCATTGGTCTATGCCAACATGTCGACAACGTTGGAAGAGCTCAGAGCCAACATTGAACGCGAAATAGCAGCCATTTCGGCCGAATTGTGTGGCCGAGTCATCGAAAATTGTGTCCAACGAATCGACCGCTGCAAACGTGCCCGCGGTGGCCATATGAACGAAGTCGAGTTCCATTCATAAATGTTTTGATTGTACTTCAACCCGATAATAAAGTTTTTGAAATATCTCAAATGGTCTGCATTTTATTTTGAAAAAAAGTTGTCAAGTCCTTATTGGAAAACCCTTTATAATGATGATGACAACTTACTTGTCAAAATACGTATACAGAACACGAAAATTAATGTGGAAAGAGGTTAAATCTCAACCTTTAGTCATTAGTTAATGCAGGGTTAGACTGATTTTTAGTGAAAGAATTTCAATTCCTCTTTAATCAGCCATATACAAATGTATCTAACGAAAACAGAATACATCAGGAGAAAACATTTTCATTTATAAAATCGTATGCTGAATAAGTACAAAATTACAAGTTTAATGCATATCGTAACAGTGTTACCTTAGCCTTGGTGTCATAAACACAATAAAGTCGATATTGTGAGAGCGAATTTCTAACGCGTTTGTTAATTATTTCCTGTACTAAAAACAAATACATAAGGCCCAGCATTTAATATGTTCTTTTTCAGTTTGAATGAAATCAATATGCATCTTTATTTTTACAGGAAAGGTAGATGCAAAAGAAAATGATTTAGTTGTTACATCAATCATATACCATTCATTGTTGTATCTTCATTGTTAGATAGTTATGCTTTCCAATTTTGATTGTTCAATTGGCTTGCAAAGTATAATTTGTGAGCAACGTTGTTCATGATTGTTAGGTCCTGTCCATTGTGCTGTTCATTTATTAATTTATTATTGTTTTTGTTACTATTATCACTTATTATATTTTAGTATATAAACCAATGAAATTATTTATAATAACTGAATTGAATTTTTGTCTCTTCTTAAATTATAAATGTTATTTAAAATTCCTTTTATTTGTAGATTTTAGAATACAATAAAAAGAAAGTAAATAAACGCACCCTGTATACATATCAAATTATAAAACACATGTCGAGCAATATTATTAGTTGTTTATAAGTTTCAAGCTCAGCTAAAAACTTTTATTGTCTACAAAAAAATATATAAACTGAAATAAAGTTGATAATATTGTAGAGGAATTCTACTATTAGGATATTTTTTATTCTATTAGCGCCTGAGGTTGATGACCTTCTCTTAGCTAGTGTGTAATGGCGGAACTGCACATGTATTGTACAACTTCTTCCCTGAAGTTTTTTGTGGTGGTTCTTTTCTTTTCAAAATCTAATTTGTACAAGGGTTATTCGTTTAACTTCCTGCTACTTTGGTTAGTGATGATAATAGTATTGGAGTTGAAGAATAAATTCAAAATGTCAAAATGAGAATATAGGAATTGTAGACAAAATGTATGTTAAGTATAAATAATTCATTACAAAAAAAAAATGTAAATAAATGAAAATATTAAATATTTAAGATATACACGCACATACATACACAGTCTGCGGCATAAAAAATCAAACCTTTTTTAAAACACTAATTACTAGTGGCGCCATCTATTAAAAAAACATGTGTAGGTAAGGTACATCTTTCGCCAATCTTATATCAAAATATCATGACATTTACATCATTAGAAGCAGAGAAATTGCGCATAAGGTAACAGTGTGCATTTGGCGTTGGTCGAAAATTGAATTTTGAACGAAAAACAAATATCAAGTTTTGTTTTAAACTCGGTAAAAGGTTTAATTTGAAGCAATAAGTGTATGGTGATGCGTGTTTATCACGTATGAGTATGTATGAGTGATACAAATCATTTAAAGAGGGTCGTACGAACATAAATGATGACCAACATCCTGGTGCAAAAAAATCTGTGGTTACGGAAAGTAACATCGAACTCGTGAGTGAATTTATGGGAAATGAGCCGAAATACTCATTACGATACATGGGAATGGACTTAGATATTTCCGAAGATTTAATTTATTGAATTTTGATACAGGATTTGAGACTGAGAAAGATTTGTACAAGGTTTGTACCACACAAACTAACTGGAACTAACTCGGAATTCAACATTGTACAGACTTGAATAAAGACTCAAAAAGGGACGATAAATTCAGGTATTCTATTGTAACTGGCAATGAGGCGTTGTGTTTTCAATATAATCCAGAGACCAAGTGTCAAAGCTTTCAATGGCAACATCCAAGCTTGGAAGGACCAAAGAAAAGCCTTTTGTAGAAGTTAAATGCGAAGACAATGTTGATTTGCTTTTATGATTCGAAAGGTATAGTGCACAAAGAGTTTATATCAACCAGTCAAACAGTTAATGCTGTATATTATCTAGGTGTTATAAAGCGTCATTTAGGGCGTATTCGTCGTGTGTGTCCTCAATATCGTGGAAATGAAAGCTGGCATTGATTACACAATAATGCACAATCTCATCGCCCAACGCTTATCACTGATTTTCTAACTAGAAATGGCATTTTAACCATCAACCATTCACCGTATTCACTGGATTTGCCTCCCTGTGACTTCTATCAATTCTCCAAACTACATTTGCCGATGAAAGGACCATGCCGACGTCGAGGCCATTAAAAAGCGTCGTCAGCGATCTTAAAGGGCATCTCTAATTATAAATTTAAAAATTCATTCGACATGTTAATTGACCGTTCAAGCCGAGGCCGTAGGCGACTACTTTGAATAAAATAAATTAATTTTACCAAAATAGTAAACTTTTGTTTTTATTTTAAAGAATTTCGGTTTTCTCTGCGACAGATTGCGTAATTTATTTTATAATGTCTATTGCTTTTTTCCAAATTACTTTTTAAACTAAGAAACTTTAATTATTTTTGAATTTCCCGACCTCAAATTAGTAAGTATTAGTTTTGCTTGTCTTAAATATTTAATTAAAGCGACATTCCTTAGATTTCTTTCTTAACTCTTTTCCACACTATGCTTTCAGTAATTACTACTTTTAAAAGTAATTTTGCCAAGACATTCTTGAAACAAGAGAAATAGATATTCTAGTATCCCTATAAATGTTACCTTTTAACAATTCCTCCTGTTAACAAATATATCAATACCACAACATCTTGCATTATTATATATTGTCCTATTGATGTATATACATACATTATAGGATAATGCATTTGCTATTGCAAGTTTGCTATTGCAGTTACACCTTTATTTAATCTTACTTTTTTAGTTGAATTTGATGGAGCCTGTGGTTGATTGACTTGATCAATAAGGTTGATATATAACCCCTTTCCATATTAACTTTTGTAAATTCTGTATACGCATTTCGACAACCAAGTTGTCATCATCAGCAGATAATTTCAAATTGTCGCACCTGGTAAAACACGGCGAAAAACAACCGTACGAAAATCAAACTCCGTACGCGATCCACACCGTTCAAAACCAAGATGATGACAACTTGGTTGTCGAAATGCGTATACAGAATTTACAAAAGTTAATGTGGAAAGGGGTTATATATCAACCTTATTGATCTTACTTTTTTGTTAAATCTATCTATTAAAATGTTATACGTGGTTTGTTCAAAAGGAAAGGTGAATTTTGAATTTTTTTGAAAAGTATTTATTTATTTATCAAGATCCATTTTGTTCCTTTCAAAGTAATCCATATGCCAGCGCTTCTTCCAATCCTGGAAGCACTTCTGAAATGCGCTTTCCGGTATGGCCATCAGCTCGTTCTTCGATTCTGACTTTATCTCATCAATTGTGGCAAAACGCTTTTCTTTCATTGATCTGTTTAGTTTTGGGAATAGGAAAAAGTCACAGTGAGCCAAATCTGGTGAATAAGCTGGTCGAGGCATGATTAGGGTGTTGCTTTTGGATAAAAAATCACGAACAAGTATTGATGTGAGCTGGTGCATTATCGTGATGCAGAATCCATGATCTTTTTTCCACAATTCCGATCGTTCGAGCCGTATTGCTTCACGCAAACGTTACATAACTTCCTTGTAGTATTCCTTATTAACCGTACGACCTGTTGGCAAGAACTCGTGACGCACCACGCCATTGTAATCGAAGAAAATGGTGAGCAAAACCTTCACATTTAATCGAACTTGGCGGGCATTTTCTCGGCCTTCTGTAAAGCGCTTGTACCACTTGTAAACACTTTTTTGAGCCAAATTGGACTCGCCGAATGCCACAGTCAATATTTCAAGTGCTTTAGAGCACTTTATTCCATTTTTAACGCAAAATTTAATACATACTCTTTGATCCATTTTTTTTCAAAAGTCAAAAATCGAAGAACACACACAAACGTGACCAACCTTTTCAGTTGTCAACAACAAACTACTAATCCAAATTGGCTGATAATGCCAGCATACGACTAACACATGTGTACCAACATAACAAAGAAAAATTTCGATAATCGAATGTACACAGCGCGCGAAAATTCAAAATTCACCTTTTCTTTTGAACAAACCATGTATATTATATAATGTTAATTTACCTGCCCACACTTCCTACATTGTAATCCTTCGTTAACATTTTCATTAATTTAAATTATATTTTCAAAATTTACAAACTCGTACAATATTTTTCTTTTTAGATACTCGGACATTGACAACAGTTAAATTATTTACAAGTCTTAAAATTACGTTAATATTGTATATAAATATAGGAATTAATGTCACTATATTGGACTTTAATGGAATCCTAGCTGAATACGAATATTGTAATGAATACGGTACCATGTGTCCGATAAGACGGCCATACTTAGACAAGCAATAGCAATCAGATAAACTTGTCTGAGGGCACGATTCTGCGGTGATTGCATCGCACGTATGTGTTTGAAATTCAAACAAGTTTGTTTTTCGTCGTATTTACCGTACTTGCCGTAGACAGTGTGAACTATGGAATCTCTTATTACAAAAGTTCAGAAGCGTCCTTATTTGTTGGATAAAAGAAATTCCCGGTGTAAGAACAGATTGTCGACTGGAAAACAATGTGATTGTGTTGTAAGACATGAACTTGGAAAGAGAATTTTTAAATATCGAGAAGAGAAAACTTCCAATAATATAGGCCGAAGAAGATAATGAATTTTTTTAAATCTCCGTAAGTAAGGCTATACTTACAGCTTTTATCTCCATTCCAAAAACTATGGATTTGAAATGCACAGTCTGTTTCAGGGACAACGGAACTTTTTTAAGATAAAAAAGCTTACTGTGTTGGTAAAATTCATTTATTTTATTCGAAGTAGTCGCATTAGGCTTCAATACAATGTTTTGCACGGTAAATTAGCATGTCGAATGAATTTTAAAGTTCGTTTTTAAAGACGTCTTTCAAGATCGCTGTCGACGTCTTTCTAATGACTGCGGTGTCGGCATATCGTTGTCCTTTCTTGGACAAATGTAGTTTGTAGAATAGAAATCACAGGGGGCCAAATCTGGTGAATAGGGTGAATGCATAATGGTTAAAATGCCAAAATAGGCGACAGGCGTCAAGTGATGAGATCGTGCGTTATTATGTAACCAACGCCAGCTCCAATTTTCACGATATTATGGGCGCAAACGCAGGTGAATGAATGATGGTTAAAATGCCATTCGTGGTTAAAAATCATATACACATATAGAGATACAGATAAGCGTAGAGCGATGAGATGGTGCATTATCATGTAACGAACGATAGCTATAATTTTCGCGATATTGAGGATACACAAGACGAATGCGCGCCAAAAGACGCTTCATAGCACCAAGATAATACACAGCATTGACAGCTTAAGAAGTCAACACTGTCTTTACTTATGACTTTTCCAAACGAATTTTTTTAGGCTGTTCTTTGCTTGGATGCTCTGATTCATATTGAAAACACCACGTCTTATCGCCAGTTACAATAGAATACCTGAAGTTTTCGTCCTTTTTTGAGCCTTTAATCAAGTCTGTACAATGTTGAATTCAGTTACCTGGTGTGCTACAAACTCTGCACAAATCTCTCTCAGTCCCAAATTCTTTGTCAAAATGCGATGAACTGAATCTTTGGAAATATCTAATTCCATTCCCATGTATCGCAATAAGGATTCCGGCTCATTTCTGATAAATTCACGCATAAGTTCGATGTAATCACAGATTTTTTTTGCACCAGGATGTTCGTCGTCATTTATGTTCGTACGACCCTCTTTAAATCACTTATACCATTTATACACACTCGTGCGTGATTAACATACATAGAATTATTTCATAAAATTAGACGTTTCAATAAACGATTTACCGAGTTTAGAGCAGAACTCGATATTTGTTTTTGTTAAAAATTCATTCTTCGAACACTGCAAAACACACACTGTTACTTTATGCACCATTTCTCTGTTTCTAATGATGCAAATGTCATATTTTGACATAACATTGGTTAATAAACCCATATTTATTTAATAGATGGCGCCACTGAAAATTACTATTTTAAAAAAGTTCGGTTTCTTCTGCGACAGACTGTGTAGAATTCAAGAAAGAATATTGATAGAAATATTTTATATGATTATTTTCAAGCTCAAGAAAATTCTACCTCAACCCATTCTAATACTTTTGATCATTTTTCAAGCTTAACCCAACATAATTCTATATAATCCCACAATGGTAATTATTAACAACACTTAATTAAAACAACACATACAATCAAAACATCCCTGTCTATCAAAGTAAATTAATAATCATAATTTTCTTTCAAAATCAATACAACTTACCTGAGTTACTCTGATCATTTCTAAAGTCCAACTGAACGCAATCGGGACCAATCTTTCAACTATTATTGTTACTCAAGAACAAGCTAAAACAATTCAACCCCTTTACCCCATTAGCGCACATCCTGTATAAAGAAGATTCGTACAATACAGTATAGTATTAACAGTATATTATTGTAGTTATCACTTTCTTTTCCAAAATTAATTGACAGTAATTTTATTAAATCTTTAGTTTTATTATTTACTTTAACGTCAAGAAAAGCCTTCCCTCCATCAATGTAGACTTCAGAAAATTTGTAGTACAATCATAAATATCGTCCCGAATTGGTTTAGTTTCGGAATCGAATGTGGAGGTAGTCATTCAGGAGTATTCGTGAAACATGGTTTAGTCTACTCTCAGTTGGAAATAGAAATAATGACTTTCTCCAAAGTTGTATCGATCTCAATAAATGATGTGTGCAGTCCTTCTTTTTCTTTTTAGTTTTTTAAAAAGCTTGTATTTCATTAAAGCATTTTGAGCTAAAAACACGCGTTGCACACTTGTCACTGACATGTTTGTTAATGAATCGCTTTACACTGTTGCGATTGTAGAATTGAGTTTGGACAGAAAACTATTCACTGTGCGATGCGCTTGACAAGAACACAACATACATCGTATTTGGCTAGGAAAAGACAAATCTTAATTCTACTCTTTCTAATTATGTTTCATCATAGGAATATTAAATAGGAATTCTATCTACAGTAGGTTCTCTGTATAACGGACAGTAGCGGTGTATATAAAACTGTCCGTTGTTCAGAGGTGTTCAATGGTGGGAGAAAAAAGAAGTATATATATATATATATATATATATACATATATATATTCATAGTTTTTATATATATAAATAGTTATATATAGTTTTATATATAATAAATATAAATATAAATAAATATAAATAGTTTTTAATGAATTTATTCTTACAACATACTTAAAACTAACTTATTCTTCTGAACCGAGAAATTTTCTCTTTTTGGTAGCCATATTACTTGTACGAACACTAAAATACTAGATATCTAACTTGTTAGAGCACTAAATATCAATTGAATGCTATAAATTATTTGCTATTATTTGTTACCTTCAATATTTATATTTTTTGTGCCTTATCAACTAAAACACTTTCTAGGTATAGGATGTTATGTCTCCCTCTTTCTAATCATAACTTCTTTGAATAATTGGAAGTTCAACAACTTGTCTGTTCCTATATCATGGCTTCGCTGTTTTTGAGTGAAGGAGGCGTTTTGAATCTTTTAATTCTTTCTATTGAGGACGTCAAAGCATTCGAAACTTTAACTTATTTTGGAGTTTCCGATTTGGCAATCTTCTTGCTTCTTTATTATTATTTGACGACATTACGGCAGTTGGATCATTACCTGTTGAATTGATAGTCTTCGCAAAGGTGAGCTCATTTGCAAATTAAATTTTTGTGGCGTAGCAGTCGATGCGATAATTCCACATCAATCGGTCTATTACGTAGTGTTTTACAATCTTTGCCGCGTTTAGAGAATGTTAATACTTCTTTGAATTATCCAGATTTTGCGGAGGAGATTAAATTGATATATGTACGAGTTGAGGCTATTGATTCGGAAATGCTAATGGGTTCTCATGAGGTCAGTAATCTTAAGCAAGTGGTTACGCCTGGGGTGAAATTCTCAAACGCGGCGACAGGTAGGTTCGAGACACACGTATAATATTTGCGTATCGTTAATTTTGAAACCATGGAAGACTGAATCACAAACGGAAAAATTCCTAGATCTTTCGAGCCAACCCTTGTATATTATTGCTTTCTTTTAAAACACAGCCAATGAAGTACAGCCTCATTTACGTTTCCATTTACACGAAATTAGTGTCCCTCTGCGTAAAGAATTATAATATATAATACTAAATGATCTGGTAGCAATTAACACATTTTTAAGTACAAATTGAAAAAATAAATTGTAAATCTAAACATTAAATATACGAGGGTGATTCCATAAGTTTCCGAACTGACCTGGAGATGGCGTTAGTTGTTTGAAAAATACCACTGTATTGAAAAGTACACAATCTATAAAGCATATATTTCAAGTTTGAAGACACCACGTTGTTTAGTATTTGTTGGGCAGCCATCAATAGTGGACGTTTTCAGTGAATTTGTAAAAATTGAGAAAATTGGTCGTCGTTACGTCATGCAATACTTTTATTTGAAAGGCCTCATCCCAACCGATACAAAAGCTGAACTAGATCTACTCTGGGTGAGTCTGCTCATTCGTTTGCATGAGTAGACTATTGGATAGCAGAGTTTAAACGAAACCGTACGACCTGCCAAGACGAGCATTGCAGTGGTCGACCAAATGAGATGACGACTCCAGAAATTGTGAAGAAACTCAACAAAGCGGTATTGGATGATCGTCGACTGACAGTGGGCGAGCTATCAGACATAGTAGGCATTTCAAAAAGTGCGGTACATCACATATTAACTGAAAATTTGGACATGAGAAAGCTGTGTGCAAGATGGATGCCGCGTTTACTCATACTCGAGCAAGAACAGTGTCGTGAAGATGTTTTAATTGAGTGTTTAGCGAAGTTGCACAGCAACAAAGCACAATTTTTGCTCTATTTCATAACCATGGATGAAACATGGGTCCATCACTTCACACCGGAGACAAACAAACAATCAAAACAATAAACTGACTCAAAAGGGAGAACCGGCTCCAAAGAAGGCGACCACAGTTTCATCTGCAGGCAACGTCATGGCATCGGTTTTTTGTGATGCGCGTGGGATAATTTTCATTGACTATCTTGAAAAAGAGAAACTATCAACGGCGAGTATTATGCGAAATTATTGCAACGTTTGAGCGAAGAAATCAAACAAAAACGGTCGCATTTGCCTAAGAAGAAAGTTGTTTCATTAAGACAATGCACCAGCTAACAAAGCCGTTATTGCAATGGCCAAAATTAATGAACTAAAATTTGAATTGCTACTTTATGCACTCTATTCGCCAGATTTAGCCCCTCGGATTATTTTCTGTTCCCAAACTTGAAAAAATAGCTCAGTGGTCAATGATTTTCCAACGATGAAGAAGTGATATCGGCAGTTAATGGCTATTATGAGGAGCAAGACAGTTCTTATTATAAAAAGGGTTTCGAACTTCTTGAACATCACTGGGAAAAGTGTATAGAGCTAAAAGGAGATTATATTGAAAAGTAAATACATTGCTTCCCAAAATGTTTGTGTTTTCTTCGTTGGGTCGGGTACTTCTGGGACCACCCTAGCATAAATGAAATTGTATTTGTTAAAGCATATACAGTTAAGTAAATAAATAATTACATTCTTACATAATTTAAAAGGGAAAATATATATCGAACATGAAATTTATTAACATATTCATTCTTCGTGCCTTCGTTATTATATATTTTAATTAAAATTCCAATTAACCCTTCATATAATATAATCAATTTGACATTTAATTAATTTTATAATCAATAATCTAATTACGATCGAATAAAAATCAATTATAGCACTTAATTATATTTAAATAAAACACATGTTGATGAACGGAATTATTGTCGGAACTAGAGAACTATGTGCTGTTCATTGGTACTACTGTGTATAATAATGTAGTTTGTTAATAAATACACGAATTTTAATATTAGCTAATCAATCTAGTATTGTCGATTGATATTGATATATAATTATTGTATTTATATAAACTTATTAAGGTATTTTGCACTAAATATTAGCGGTTAATAATGCTTTCGCCGCGGAATGTACTGGTTGTGTATTTGCTAATATCTGCAAATACGATATACGAATAGATAGAAAATTATTACGTAAATACTAACTTTGTATATCTAGTTTTGATAAATTATTTCGAGGAAGTTAGAAGACATCAACATTTTCCAATGCGATGGTGGGTAGCTTTTCTTATATCAGAAGTCTGCAGTTAGAGCATTAATACAAGGGTAGCCGTTTGTATTTAGGAAATAGCAAACAAAAAAAAATTTTTATTATCCAAAATAGTTTTACTGCTTTTCAAAATGTTCTCCTTGAAAATCACTGCACTTTTGCATTCGTTTAAACTAATGCGAAAACATTGCTGCTACTCTGAGGGCGGTATCATCAAAATATGGGCTTCGAATGCCGCAACAGCCTTTTCCGGCGTAGAAAACCGTTAACCACGAAGTTTATTCTTTCCGTGTGGGAACAGAAAGAAGTCACGGGGTACTAGATTAGGGCTGTACGGCGAATCGCTTATCAATTCAATATTTTTCCCGATCAAATATTCAATTGCTTGAACCGAACTGTGAGAGTTCGCATTGTCTGGTGGAGAATGATCTGTCGCTTTCGGTTTGTTTTTTTTTATTTATTCAAAAACTTTTGGCAAACAAATAGTTGTGTACCATTCGGAATTGACCGTTCTACAACTCTCTAAAGGCACGGTTGCAACGTGACCGGTTTTAATGAAAAAACGGACGACCATTTGTTTTGATGTGCTTCCAGCACGAACAACTTTTGTTGGTTTTGGTTCATCTTGGTATACCCACATAGTCGATTGCTGTTTACTATCGAGCTCATACGTATAGATCCAAGATTAGTCACCTGTGGCGACTTTGTAAATATTCTTTGAAGCACCGTCATTATATTTTTTGTGCATTTCTTAACACTAATCGACGTGAGTCCTTTGTTGAGCGGTTGTCAAATCATGTGGTACCCAATGTGAACATAGCTTCTTAACGGCAAATGTTCATGCAGGATCATATGCACGCCGTTGCTACTAATACCTAGAGATGCTTCGATCTCACGGTATGTCACATGACGGTCTGGCATTATCAATTCAGGCACTGCATTAATGTTTTCCGACCCAACATTTGTGGGACGACCTTCACGAAATTTGATCATCCAAAGAAATTACTAAATGTTCATGCAGCATCGTATTCACGCTGGCGTTACTAATACCTAGAGATGCCTCGATCTCACGGTATGTCACATGATGGTCTTACAGTATCAATTCAGACACTGCATTAATATTTTCCGACACAACAACATTTGTGGGATGACCTTCACGAAATTCATCGTCCGAAGAACGCCGTCTAAGTTTGAATTCACTATACCAACGATATACTGCAGTTTTCGATGGTCTTTCATCACCATATAAAGAATTCAACTCCTCGATGCATTCTTGTTGAGATAATCCACGCCGAAAGTGATGAAAAATAATTGCACGAAAATGTTCGCAAGTTAATTCCATTTTTTCGCTGATATAAAATTTTCAAGTTACTGTCAACGATAGAAATAGCGACGGGATAATAAAACTGTCAAGGTAAATAACATATATTGTCAAAAATGACAAACTTTACGATGCAATCGTCAGATCGGAGGCAACACTAACAGTGTTGTCAGTTCCTGAAATATGAACAGCTACCCTCGTCGAGTATATTGAATGACTAAGATCGATCTTGTCATGCTACTTTTCCCTACCCCATCGTTTATGCTCTAACGGCCTACTGAACTAACTATGCGGAGAGGATCGATTCGGGACTAATCGTTAAAAAATCCTCATTAATCGTATGCATTAGCAGTAGGTAACTCTACATTGCGTGTATTGGTGTAGTCCTGTAAGGCTAGGTTTTCGTTAAGCTCTTTCTATAATAATTAGACTTATATATTAAGTGCATACGAGCACGTTACGGAGATTCTCTTAAGGCAAAAATATTTACCGCAGATAGGAATACACATCTGCCGCCATAAGTAGATCCCTATTAGGAATCGAGATATATATATATATATATATATATATATATATATATATATATGTACATGCAGAGTTGCAAAACTTGACGGAACTGATACTGTTTATAATACAAATATATGTACAGTCCATGCAATGTTTATTGAATTTTATTTTATTTAATCAGAAAGTCGTCGAGTTTGATTTATGTAAAGTCATTTATTTTATTTCAATATTCATATTGAAAGTTTACACAGATTTTATTTTTAAAGACAAGCATACCTTTAAAAGCGAGTAAAACAATATTACTATATATTTGTTACGAATAAAAGAATTACTTTTATAAAATTAATATTTTTAGAATTTGATATTTGCTCTTCGTTCAAAATTCATTTTTCGACAAATGCAAAATACACACTCCTACTTTATGCACAATTTCTCTGCTTCTAATCATGCAAATATCATGATAGTTTGACATAAAATTTGCTGAAAGATCTACCTTACCGACGCATATTTTTTTAATAGATGGCGCCATCAGGAATTACTATTTTTAAAAAAGTTCCGCTTTCTGTACGACAGACTGTGTATATCAATCTTAAGTGATTAAATAAAGATACTAATTCATTGTTTAGGTTATTCTAAAATAATAAACAAAATCGATTAATCGCCAGTTTGTATAATTTCATTGTGCCACAAACACAAATATTGAGTACATTATAATATGAAATTTTCGTTTATTAAAAAATAATATTTATTAAATGCATGCCAACACTGCCCAGCACATTGGACATTATAATTTGAAATAATCCTAACACGTCCGCTGCACTGGATATTGAATTGCAAATATTTCCAAAATGAATATGAACATAAATAACAAATATAGAAAATAATTAGCTATTTATTCTACGTACGTTACACAAACTATTATTCGGTATTAATTAAATTTGTATAATACTGTTACGTATTCATGTATCTAAAACGACGAATCCGATATTAAATACAGAGACAATATTAATTGAAGCGATTGACGTATGTATCTAATATAACAATATAATATACCAACAATATAATTAGCAGTTATTAGCAGATAATAGTACGAGTTGTTATATACCAGTTCTTTTGATGAGAGTATAGGAACTAAAGAACCTTTATATTAATTTAGTTCTCATTGTTTCAGTATTTCTACGATTAAGCAGCCTTACATGACGTATGTGGGTTCGAGGCTGAAGTATGCATCTTTGATCTGGCATCCTTATTATGAGATTCACAAATTGTCACTTGAATGAGTTCAGAGAAGGTTTTTACGGTTTTTGAGCTTTAGGGTGGGGGGTGTGTGTCCTCCGCGAGGAGTCGAGAACTCTTTTCTTCTAAATAAGTTTGGAATGGAGTCCTTGGAAGTCAGACGTCAACTGAGCAGTATTAAGTTTGTATTTAACTTGGTTAGAGGGAATATAGATTGTGCTCATTTGCTATCTCAGCTCAATTTTATGGTACCACGAGTGTCGGCTAGACATAGCCATTGCTTTTATGTTGAAACATTTAGTACGAATATTGGTTTCAATTCCCCATTAGCAGTTGCCTGTCGGGCCTTCAACGGTTTGTCGGACCATTGTGATATAAATTTTGATTCCTTGGGGCGGATACTGGCTGTCGCTAGGGCGCGTTTGTCTTAATTTTCTTTATTTTCTTAATTATGGGTGTATATATATATATATTTTGTCCTGTTATTGGATTGTAACAATCTGTTGGACAATAAAGACTTATTATTATTATTATTTACAAAATTTTACTAACAAAAATTCGTCTCCAAGCGATGTTTGAATTCGCAAGTCTCCGTTTTGGCGACGGTCGCGTTAGCGAATAAAATGTAATATTTACCATAGAAAGGATTACGTAATTTTTTTCCTTTTGCGCTTAGGTATAGAGTTGGCACTACGAGTGTTCAGCTAGCAGCGCGCGCTTCGAAGAAGTGCAGTGGGTTTAGAAAGTAATAAATGTAAGTAAACAGATCTTTGTCAGTCAGTTTGTCCAATATAGTTTATATTGTAACGAACTTCGTCTCGGAAACTTCATTATTTACAGAGCCTTGTCCGATAGAAGATAAAGAATCTAACCAGCGTAGACACGATTATGTATTCCTCGTCGATTTGTATCATTCGATTTTGCATATGAATAACTTGTGATTTTCTATTTAAATTAGAATACATTTATAAGCTTCGCAATTAATTTTTTATTTGTTGCATTTAAGAGGAAAATGTTGATTATTAAATAGCCTATCCTTTCATTTATATTTTTAAGAAAATAAATAATTCACAAAATAAAAAGATTATTATTAGCTTATTAAATAAATAGAATTGTAAGGCATGTATGAGATTATTGTTCATTTTATTTATTATAAAGTCTGTCATAATACATCGTTATATTGAGTTTGATTTTCTCCAAAAAGTTCAAAAAAAAATATTTAAATTATTCAACTTACGCAAATGGGTGACAAATACCGACTGCGAATCCAAAATGGCTGACACTTTGGTGAGTACTCCCGTGTTTTATTGATGAGTGCTGCCATCTTCACATTGAGGTCGGAAACTTTTCAGACCACCCTCGTATATATATATATATATATATATATATATATATATATATATATCTAATAGTAGTATTGAAGTTTTATGCTTTCAGATCGAAAATATAAATAAATTCGTATTACACACTACGCACAGCATTGTTAGCTATTTTTTTAAGGAAACGTACAAGATCACTCTTTCTGGTTTAATATAGTTGAGGTTTGACCTAAAAATATAAACCAAAACTTGTGATTTAGGTCGTAAATCATTTTATTGTGGCAACTGTACATTCTGTTTTATGTGTTCGTTTTTCAAATAGTATAATTTATCCATAAAAAAACCATTTAATTTGTCTACTTACATTTTTGATTGACTTCGTCGTACATGGCTATGCAAACATAAGCAATTCCTATCACTAAATAGGGAAATAGATAAGACGATAGGCAGGATGAGCAAGGCAACCTTCTTAAAACCAATGTAAGTACTTTGTTAAACTTCAGTGCATAACTAGAGTTATCCGAAAGCTGCTTTACATTGTTATTCTCAACCTAAAGAAGGCACTACACATACGTGCTTGACATAAACTGTCAATTATAGGACAGGACAAACAAAATAGTTTGACAATTTCGTATCTGTACTCTGGAAACTAGAAGTGCCACCATCTCGACGAATTAGTAAAAATTTCTTCTCTATTATTCTTTTTCTACCTGTGGAAGCTATCGAAAATCTATACTAATAGGCATTATCCGGAATTAAAGGTGTTACGTTTAAGTACAGTATGTACAGTATTTATTGAACTAATTGAATAATTTAATAAAACTATTTTTAACGTTATTTTAGAAGATTATGAAAATTGCTGGGACAGATAATTTTTAAACCGAATCACACCATTTCAAGTACACATTTAAATGTACAGTGTGCTTTATATATTTTCAGTAATTGTTTGGTGAATTTTGTTAAATGGATCACCCTCTATATTTTTATATATTTTAATTCTACTTGATTATTTAACGAGCTACAATACTAATGATTTAAATAATAAAGGAAGTGATTTTTGAATGATTTAATGGAAACCCAAGAATAGGTAAACTGAACAGTCTTAAAACAAAATATTTTTCTACATAGCTCCCTGTTTGTTTTAGCGTATTAAATATTCAAAATGTCCTCTACCGATTTCTCGACAAAAATATCAGTATTTTCTGGCTTTGTGGAATACATTTTACTCGTAAGATAACCCCATAAAAAGTGTTACACTTTTTTTTATCATAAATTATTTTATTTAGTTTAAATACGATTCGTTTATAAATATAAAAAATAATTAATATTTTTATTAAGACATCGTTTGTGTTGCCAATATTTGGTTAGGAAATATCTTGTCACGTATTATTCTCAGACCATTGTCTCCAATATGTCAGTGCTAGTATAAACTCTCTTTGGAAAACTAAGTCTATAATTAATTAACAGTGATATATAACCCCTTGCCATATTAATTTTCTTATTCTGTATACGTATTTCGACAACTAAGTTGTCATCATCAACAGATAATTAAGCAGTGTCGTACCTGGAAAACTATAGTACAAATACACGTACGAAAACAAATTCCGCACGCGATCCGTACCGCTGGAAGCCAAAAAGTACACTATATATTCATTTCACATGATTTTTAAAAATTGTTTTATTTAAACTAAGATGAATGACATTAAGTCTAGTTCTAATCTACTTCTTTTACAGTGCAGATATTTCATTTCAAGTTTTCACCATTTCATTTTGCCAAATGAAATGACTTTCTCATTCATTCTACAATTTCTATTTTTGCAGCGTTTCAAGAAATTAATATTTGCAGTTAATAACTCAACTTTACTGTATATCGTTTGAAACGTGCGGAATTTGTTTTCGTACGGGTATTTTTACCGTAGTTTTCCAGGTGCGACACTGTTTAACTATCTGCTGATGATGAGAACTTAGTTGTCGAACTACGTATACAGAATACGAAAATTAATGTGGCAAGGGGTTATATATTAACCTTCGGTGATCAAGTTGTACACATATTACCGTAATCGACCTCCAAAATTTCAATTTGGACGATCTCAGGTATCGCATTTTTAATTAAAAGACAGTTTATGCAAGCACTGACACATTTTTCCTGAACTTTTTTTATTCTTTTAGATACTTGTCATGTTTTTGTAACAGTGCAATAAACTCTGGAAAAAGTATAGCAATAAACATCGTAGATTCTTGCTAATAAGTCAATAGAGAATATTTTTTTATTAGCCAGTTATGTCAAAAAATGTAGAAAATATTTTATGTTCCAAGACTGTTCACTTTAACTTACTTGCGTTTTCTATAACCCACTTAATAATTATTATCATTACCAAAAACACCAAACTTCCTGCTTATCGTATCGCTTTAATTAAGGCATAAATTAATGAAAAAATCACGGCCTGGGAGGGGATCGAATCCCTCTCCACTGCTTACTAGGCGGGTGCTCTACCACCACAAAACTATCAAGAGGAAAAGGTTTGATTTCCCTCCGAGGATGATGAAGTAGAATTAAAAAATATAAAAATATACAGAGTGATCTATTTAACAAGACACCTATTAATTATTGCCAATACATTAATGAGGTAATAGATTTAGATATTTATTCGAAAAACGTTAAATTTACTTTAAAAATTCACTTGTACAAGCATTTATAATCGTCTAAAATAACGCCAAAATAATTGTATTCTATAAGTACTATCCACACTGTATAAGTCCTATTTATAACACTAACAAGTTTGCTTTGCGTTCTTTGTTCTTAAAGACGATATTTCTGTTAAGCTCCGGACAGACGACTCGACGCATGCAAACGCAGGTGACCCCGACAGCACGATATGATATTTTTTCTTTTGTTAGAGTATTTCAAAGGCAATTTCGTGTTTATTCTTTCAGTAGGCTTCATAGTTCTGAAGGTTAGGGTTCGTGTTTTTTGATCTCATCATTTAAGGACATTTTCTGCACACAATACTACAAACTTAGATACGTTTACTTTTATATTAAATTCTTAGCTCCGGTCCTAGTTATTTACAGACATGATACATAAACATATTTTCTAATACCACAAACAGAAATCATAAATGCAATTATTACTGAAATAGGAAACTTCCCATCATGATTATCGATTAATTTTCGAATGCGGTTAAGGATGACCATCATTGTTATGTAGTGTGCAAACGTACACAGGAAATCTGCAATATCTGCTGCGGAATTCAGTTTGACCATCACCTGCCAATGACATACTAATTACTATCCGAAATTATAACTGCTAAATGGTGATATATACAACTGTAGGTGCAGTTAGCGTAAGCAAAATTAATACACGCATTGCTTAATAGTTTGACCAACAATTACATATACAATATGATTTTGTATAATAACCATTAATTTGGATATTAATTAGGATATAGCGATGACAAATAATTGGTTGCAATTTATTTGTAACCTACGATTTCGCTATATCGCTACACAGGATTTCTAGAATTTATAAACTCTACTATTCTGCTCCTATAGAAGCTAACAAGTAATAAACATGCAATACAATATGTATACGTTCATAACTTATGTGGACTATAAGTCAACTCTTTTGCTATACACAGTCTGTCTCGGAGAAAACGGAACTTTTTTAAAACAAAAACAAAAGCTTACGATTTTGATAAAATTCATTTATTTTATTCAAAGTAGTCGCCTTAGGCTTTCACACAACGTTTTACATGATCAATTAACATATCAAATGAGCTTTCAAGTTTGTCTTTAGAGACGTCCTTCAAGATCGCTGTCGACGCGCCTTTTTAATGGTTTCGACGTCGGCATAATGCTGTCGCTTCATCGGCGAATGTAGTCTGGAGAATAGATAGAAATCACAGGGAGCCAAATCCAGAGAATGCGGTGAATGCTTGATGGTTAAAATGCCATTTGCATATAGAAAATCCGTGATAAGCGTCGAGCGATGAGATGCTGCATATCATGTAATAAACGCTAGTTACCTTTTTTACGATATTGTGGGCGCGCACGACGAAAAGGCACC
Source organism: Dermolepida albohirtum (assembly GCA_031893035.1). Taxonomy (NCBI): domain Eukaryota; kingdom Metazoa; phylum Arthropoda; class Insecta; order Coleoptera; family Scarabaeidae; genus Dermolepida; species Dermolepida albohirtum. The sequence goes on along the minus strand of JAVIWB010002850.1, from coordinate 42,397 downwards.
AAAAGGCTTTTCATAACACCAAGATAGTATACAGAACTGACTGTTTGATTAGTTGGTACACACTCTTTGTGCACTATGCCTTTCAAATCATAAAAACAAATCAACATTGTATTTACTTTTGACTTCTCCAAACCGCTTCTTTTCGGCCTTTCTCGCTTGGATGCTTCCGTTCAGAGCTTTGACGCTTGGTCTCTGGATCATATTGAAAACACCACGTCTCATCGCCGCAAAATTATTATTATTAATGTACGGGAACGAATATTCGAATGAGAAATAGTTTTGTTTGAATCACGTAAGTTCAGGGTAATATATTCAACTATTCTTAGAATTTGTACATCTTAATCAATTCCTGACATAGTCTCGGTAATATTTCACTCACTTACATTTAATTTTATCTAATTACTAATTACAATTAGAAATTCAAACTTAATTTTCTTTCATATAAGACACACATTTATAAGTATACACAATTATCTACGAAGGTGGTCCCAGAAGTACCCGACCCAACAAAGGAAACAGAAATTTTATAGAGAAATATATTTATTTTTCAACATAATCTCCTTTCATCTTTATACACTTTTCCCAGCGATATTCAATAAGGTCGATACCCTTTTTATTAAGAGAACAGTCTTGCTCCTCAAAATAGACATCAACTGCCGACATCACTGCATCGTTAGAAAATCTTTGATCACTGAGCCATTTATTCAAATTTGGGAACAGAAAATAATCCGAGGGGCTAAATCTAGCGAATAGGGTGAATGAGGTAACAATTCAAACTTTAATCCATTAATTTTGGCTATTTCAATAACGGATTTGTGAGCTGGTGCATTGTCAACAACACTTTCTTCTTAGCCAAGTTCGACAGTCTTTTTATAATAAGAACTGTCTCGCTACTCAAAATAGCCATTAACTGCCGACATCACTTCTTCATCGTTGGAAAATCTTTAACCACTGAGCCATTTTCTCAAGTTTAGGACCAGAAACATCCTAGGGGGCCAAATCTGGTGAATAAGGTGCATGAGGTAGCAATTCAAACTATAATTCATTAATTTTGGCCATTGCAATAACGGATTTGTGAGTTGGTACATTGTCTTGATGAAACAACACTTTCTTCTGAGCCAAATGCGGTCGTTTTTGCTTGATTTCTCCGCTCAAACGTTGCAATAATTTCGCATAATACTCGCCGTTGATAGTTTTTCCTTTTCCAAGATAGTCAACGAAAATTATTCCAGGCGCATGCCAAAAAAACTATGCCTTCTTTGGAGCCCGTTTGAGTCCATTGTTTTGATTGTTCTTTTGTATCGGGTGTGAAGTGATAGACGAATGTTTCATCCGTGGTTATGAAATGGCGCAAAAATTCTGCTTTGTTGCTTTGAAACTTCGCTAAATACTCAATTGAAACACCTTCACACTGTTTTTGCACGAGCGTGAGCAATCGCGACACCCATCTTGCACACAGCTTTCTCATTTCCAAATTTTCGGATAATATGCGATGTACTGCACTTTTTGAAATTCGTTTCAGTCGACGATTATCCAGTACTGCTCTATGTATTTTCTTCACCATTTCTGAAGTCATTTGGTTAACCATAGCGATTGTCCTCTTGGCAGCCCGTACGGCCTCGTTAAACTCTGCTACCCAATATTTCACTGTTGTAAACTAAGGAGCAGACTCACCCAGAGTAGAATCCAGTTCAGCTTTTATATCGGTTGAGCTGAGGCCTTTCAAATCAAAGTACTGTATCATGTAACGATGACCAATTTTCTCCATTTTTACAAATTTACGGAAAACGTTCACTATTGATGGCTGCCGAAAAAATACTAAACAACGTGGTGTCTTCAAACTTGAAACATGTGCTTTATAGATTGTGTACTTACTAATACAGTGATATTTTGCAAACAACTGGCGCCATCTCTAGGTCAGGGCGGGTACTTATGGGACACCTCGTACCTAGCTGGTAATTATGTTAAACATATAGCGTCTTTAAATTAATTTTAATTTTTGACTTGCCTACCTTCTTCTCTCATTAGTTCATTTCAAATATGACCAGTGCCCCTGTCTCTCCGATTCTTTTAAGAAACCCGATTTTTTAAGATTTTTTCTAGCAAAGATTTATGCTAGTAATTATCTTTCAGCGGTCAAATATATGCTTCTTTTGTGGGTGAAGATTTTACTGTCACTTGTACATGTAGTGTACAACGTGATTGCGATATATATAAACAATATCCAGGACAAGGATATATACAGACAGACACTAATACATGATGCCTATTTTTATTCTAATCCTTGTATATTTCACCACACAACATTCTATTGCTCCAATTGCATTTGGCTTTTATCTATTTCTTATTAATTACTTTATTTAATATATTCAAGCTTAACGAATTCGTTTTACTGAAATTAATTAAGGCAATCCTGTTGTTTTGTTTCTACCAATAATGTTTCTTTGAGCTTGACACAGGTCCTGGATCTCTAACGTAACATAATAAATCAAACTGATATTAATTATTAACTGCTTTATCATTTCCACTTATTGCGCTGCTAGAGCTGGCCAAAAATTACTTTTAAACGGTAGTCTTCGTAATAAATTATCTACACCACATGCAAATATTAGTTTTAATGATCTCAATTAATAAATTACTTACTCACATACAGACGTAACAGGTAATAAAACCAAATTTTTGTGTCTCGAGATTGCAAAAACTTGTTTTCTACATTCAAATTTATTTTACTTTCAATTTTAGAAATGTTATGGGTGTTTTTTTAAGCTTCACGAGAATTATCGATATCGATAACTATGGTTTGAGAGCTGATAATGTCAAACTGTGTTGACATTTCTGTTCAGTAAAGTTTGGCAAGTCATCATGAATCGTTTGACGCCAGAACAAAGCTTCCAAATTGTGGAAATTTACTTTGAAAAAAATAAATCTTTTCGCGAAGTTCATAGAGCACTTCGTCCATTTTTCGATCAACATAATCGGCCTAGTGAGCAAGCAATTCGTGCAGTTATTGATCGTTTTCGCACTAATTTTACTCCTCTCGATTCAAAATCATCAACGTGACAAAGAAATGTGCGTACCGAAGACAATACTGCTGCTATAGCGCGAAGTATTGAAGAAGACGCCGAAATGTCGATTCATCGTCGTTCTCAACTTGTTGGCCTTTGTCCTTTGACTACGTGGAAAATTTTACGTAATGGGCTTAGGTTACGTGACTATAAAATACAGCTCGTGCAAGAATTGAAGCCAAACGATCATCGTTTGCGTCGCATTTTTACTGATTGGACTCATTTGAGACTGGCCGCAAATGAGCAATTTTATCAAAGCTGTTTAGAGGATGAAGCTCATTTCTGGTTAAATGACTACGTCAATAAGCAAAATTGCCGTATATGGAGCGAAGACAATCATCAAGCCGTGAACGAATCACCATTACATCCATTAAAATTAACTGTTTGTCGCGGTTTACACGCTGGCCGCATCATCGGTCCTTATTTCTTTCGAAATGAGGAAGTAGCTGCCGTTACGGTGAATGGCGAGCGCTTTCGAGCCATGCTGACTGAACTTTTGTTTTCAAAAATTAATCAGCTTAACATCGACGACATTTGGTTCCAACTAGACAGCGCAACTTGCCATACAGCGCGCTTAACAATCGATTTATTATAAAATCAATTTGGTGGAAACATTATTTTCAGAAGCGGTCCTAATGACTGACCCCCTCGTTCATGCGATTTAACGCCTCTGGATTACTTTTTATGGGTCTATGTTAAGTTATTGGTTTATGCCGACAAAGCAGCAACTCTTAAAGATTTAGAAGCCAATATTCAAGCCACCATTGACACCATTCGACACCATTTATTGGAAAAAGTAGTCAAAAATTGGACTGATTGAATAGACCATGTAACTCGTAGCCGCGGCGGATATATGCCGGAAATCATATTTAAAGAATAAATACCGTAAAATTATCTACCAGATTATAATAAAGAAAATTTCACTGCAACAATATTTCTGTCTTGTATTATCATTTAAAGCTCTCAAGCTCCTAAAAAAACAGCCGATATATTCTGTGATCTGCTACTGTTATTATAAGTCTACACAATTTTGTTTTCATTACATTCATTTTCTTAATAATTTATTGTAATAGTTTTTATTTGTTTTTGTATTTACTCTGTTTTTTTCTTCCTGTGTAAGTTATAGAAATGTTAAAAATCTAGAAAAGAGTCAAATACGAAACAAATGCACGTAGAGAAAAATTGTTCTTGAAAAAGCATATTTTCTTTGTTTTTAAGTTTATTAAGAAGATACATTAAGCTAACTTCTTTGACCTGAACTATACAGACATTTTCTAAGAGAAAAGGATCTAGCAAACACTTTACTAAAATCTAATATATAAAATTGCCACTCACCAAATCAGATCTATCGAATCACTTTAACTACACTATCAGACAGATTGTCCAAATATTCCAGTAATAAAGGAGCACGACTACGTTCCACTTGCATTAAATTAACCCGTCTACAGTACTCACTCATCCAACTGTTGTAAACTCCGCAAGCGCGCATTGTACAATCCACAATCTCTTTCTTCGCTAGGGTCGGTAAGATGAAAGGGTAGTGCCACAGTTGTAAAGTGCACTCAAGCTTGCGACGTCGCTACCCAGGAAATAAAGATCCTTCTAGACATCTCAACAATATCTACTGTTTAAAGGTAAGTGGTGAAACGAGCATTGCTTCAGCTTATATGAATATTGAGCGTATTATCTGCGAAGGTAAGTCACATCTTTGGAATTTAGTTAAATGTTGACGAGATGTCTAACAAATACCATGCAACTGTTCATCGCGTCCGGGTTTTGTTCGAAGTTCGCCAATTTATGAACAAATATGTAAAGTGAAATTGTTTAATGCAAATATGAAGGTCATATTGGCGTCTTTTTTTTGTCGATAATAAGTACGTAGAAGCTTTTGCTTTCATTAAAACTACTAAATTAAAGTTATACATACTTATAGCCATCTTTCCACAGCTTTGACCGTTTATCGCAATTCGAACGCCACTGCTTCTTGTTCTTCCATGACTCCTATTCAAAGCCCATACTATTAGGTACGCTACTAAGTTCTCGCTGTTTTTTTTGATGAAAATGCAACTTTATTGTGAAAAAATATTTACAAATGAATCATTCAAAATATTGCCCATGGCTAGCGACAACTTTTCCCCATCTTTCTGGCAGAGCTCGAATACCGTCACGGTAGAAGTTTTCGTCTTTTGAGGCTATCCACGAATCAAGCCATTTTGAGATGTCTTTATATGAGCGGAACTGTTGATTATCCAGACCATGTGCCGTCGAACAGAATAAGTAATAATCGGACAGCGCAATATCTGGGGAATATGGCGGGTGGGGTACGACCTCCTATTTGAGCGTTTCTAAGTAGGTTTTCACGGGTTTGGCAACGTGAAGCCAAGCGTTGTCATGCTGTAGAATCACTTTTTCGTGCCTCAGCTCGTATTGTGGCCGCTTTTCGCGCAGTGCGCTGCTCAATCGCATCAATTGAGTTCGGCGCCGTTCCCCAGTGATGATTTCGTTCGGTTTCAACAGCTCATAATAAATAACACCGCCCTGGTCTCACCAAATACACAGCAAAACCTTCGCAGCGTGAATATTCGGTCGAACCGACGACGTAGAAGCACGACCGGGCAGTCCCCACGATTTTGTTCGCTTTGGGTTTCTGTGATGAATCCATTTTTCATCACCCGTAACGATGCGATGAAGAAAACTCTTCCATTTTTGCCGCTGGAGCAGTTGTTCACAGGCGAAAAAACGACGCTCAACGTCTCTTGGTTTCAAATCATGAGGAACCCAAGTTCCTTGTTTTTGAATCATTCCCAACGCATACAATCGCTGGGAAATGGCTTGGCGGGTAACTCCTAATGCTGAAGCAAGCTCTTTTTGCGTTTGGCACGGATCCTCATCGAGCAATGCTTCCAAATCAGCGTCTTCGAAGGTGTTTGGTCTTCCTTCACGCGAACGTTCGTCAACATCGAAATCACCATCTTTCAAGCGACGAAACAAAAAACAAAACAACTAATGTGTCAAAGCGGTTTGTTTACCATATGTCCAAGCTTGGTTCATGACGTTTTGATTATGTGACAATCGACCAACACTTACTACTGGAGCCATCTCTTGAAAAACAGCGAGAACTTAGTTGCGCACCTAATAAATTAAACTTATATATAAAAATATAGTGATCTTCTTGCACCCTTGACCGCTTATAGCAATTTAAACGCCACTGTTTCTTGTTCTTTCACGACTCTTATTTAATGCCCCTTCTGTCCATAGCTGCGTGGATTCCTTGGCCTCGTGACTTCTTTGGCCTACCCTTTTTCCTTCTTTTCTTCGGGATTCATTGCTAGGCTTGAGTTGGTAATATATCTTCAATCATTCGTCTTATACGGTTATACCAGGAGAGATGTTTTTCTCTATAGAATATGGAAGCGTTTGTCCTACCTACATTCATTATTTGTTTAATTCTGTCAATCCTTTCGTTATATCGTAATGGAAGCCCACAGCTACTCCGCCAACATATGTTTTCTACCGCATTTATTCAGTTTTGCATGTTCCTTTTACAGTCCATACTTCATGTGTATGTAATTGTGCTCCCCGCTCCTGCTTTGAATATGTTTTTTTGCTATTTTCTGAATATCTTTGTTCAATAATGTGGAGTTTAATTTGTTCTGAGGTGGTACGGATATCTCCAACTAGTGCAGGTCATCACCGACGTATATTGGGCGTATTGTCGAAAGTTAAGTTTAGTTACGTACAGGTTTTGATTGCGTTGATAACGATCAATATTTAATATAATATTGTAGCGTAATCATGAGTGTGAAATGGAATAATAAGAGGCTATTGTGCGTGGATAATGTAAATAAATTAATCGGATAATTCGCAGATTTAAAACAGGAAGGATACAATGTCATTTGTTTAGTTTGTCATACGTATAATAGTTCTTCTGTCGAAAGGATAGAGTGTACTTTCGAAATGCAAACACACAAAAACACAAACATACAAAATATCATTCGACATTTCAGAAAGTGTTTGTGTTACGTATAATTTATATGTGACTCCTTGTAATCTACCATTTAGAATAGTGGATAAGGAACAAGATTTGACACCGTTAAACTATTTTCTTTGGGGTTATGCGAAAAGTGAAGTTTACAAAAACATTCCACAACCAATTCCTGCTTTGAGAGACGAAATTATTCGTGTCATTGGTGAGATAGAGCCTTAATTATGTCAAAATGTCATTGAAAAGTTTAACAAAAGAGTGGACGTCTGTGGAGCTGCAAGAGGAGACCATTGGGCAGATATTATTTTTCGCATATAAATGTCACAACTCATACTTCAATTACCAGTAAAAAGTTTTTGAAAGTGAATGCAAATTATGTGTTTTACTTATTCTTTAAGAAAACCGCGAAATTTGAAATACCCTTTATATGTATCTTGTGTCCAGTACTTTACATATCATTTGAATTAAAATTTATATCGTACAGTTCAGCGGTGGTAATATATAAACTATTTTTCAATTTAAAATGTGAATCTCTGCTTCGAATAAAATTTAGCCCATTATTTTAAGACCATAAAAGCGGCCGATATTGAAAGAAATGATAAATAGTCTGACAAGTACACGGAAAGTAATATTGCGAACGCAACATTGGATCTCACAATAACGACGAAGAGGGTTAGAGTTTTTTTTACAACCCCTTTCCAGGGAAAATCTTAATTAAAAAATGTTTTGTCAATTTTTTGCCATCGCCTGTTTCCTTTCCTTCTTTCCTGGAGTACAGAATGCTTTTATTAAGCGGCTTCAGAAAGGACAGAAACGTGACAACGAATAGTTAACCGCAGAGTGACGTGTAAAAATGTCCGAGATGAAAGGGACGACGTAATGATACTTTTGTTCGGGTTTGGGACGAAGAGAAAGAAGAATAGAAGAAGTAAAAGGAGGAAAAAACAAAAAAGAGAAAGGGTTGACAGATTAAATCGTGGATGTCAGTGTTCCCGGAAACAATAAATCAACCGATAAATCCTCCAATTGCTCTTACTGTCATTGTGTTATATTTTCTCCTTTAGAAAATATCTAGTTTATGAGCTTATGGTTACTGGAAAAAGATTATATGCAGGAATATACATACATGTCAATATTCGAAACAATTTACAATTTATATCAAACATTACGAGTCGTTGTTTGGTATATAATAAGATAAGTTAAACAACATTCGATGCAGAGAAAACGAAAAAACCTCAGAAAGAATAGCCAAGTAGATAGACGACCATTTTGGTTATAAGTATCTCTGGATAATTAGAAAAATTTAAAAAATCGTGTCTAGCTAAAATTTATAGCATGCGTCAGGCAAAGTCGCAAGTATTAAATCAGCAACTAATTTATCATCTAGACGAAGGATTCAATGTGTAATTAATGAGTTGGGTATTGTGTCTTTAACAGAAATCTTGGCTGAAGCTGGATAAAATAACAATGGCGGAGAAGTTTTAGTAACCATTAGAAAATCTATTGCATTGCAATTAAGCCAATCACCGATAAATGCTCCTTCATCTTTAAGTCGATTAATTGGGATGCAATTATGTTCTTATATATGGTAACACATTGAACCCATGAGCATAAAAGAATACGTGTTTAGAATAAATTCATATATACAATAATAATATGTTATTGTCAATAAGTAGAAAGTCGGAAAAAGTAGAACTTGTATACAGAAATTCAAATTTAAGTTCTAGAATCATTCAGAGCGAGTATTATTACTGAAATGAATTAATTTTAAAGAGATAAATCAAGTTAATAAAAGGCAGATCTCAAGTCTATCAAATAAAGTATCAGTTACATCTAATATATTTATTTTAGAGAACTTTAACCTTTTTCATAAACACAGTATAATGCTTTAATATTAGTATATTTTAAAAATTTAAATTGGACAAGTCAAAATTAAATTTCCTAGATAATTTATTTGAGTATTTAAAACATGAAACTTAGGTACCTCAAAACGACACTTTCTTGTTTTTTTAATGTATCTTAGAAATCTATTTACGTTTCGCTTTTCTTTTATCGATACATATCATAACATGTGATAGAAGTGTGACGACTCTACATCTCTGAAGAACATGGAAAAGTAGGTTGCAGCTTAAATCGAAGGAAACAAAGAAGTGATCAGCAGGAGAAATAAATACTTCGACAGTTAATAGCAGAGTAAACGATCCCAGGTCAGTCTACTTGGACGGCATACCTACCTAGTTAAGTCATAAATACTGGTATACAGAAAAATCAACGCCAAATGAAAACGAATTAATATTTTAAAAAAAATTTTTTTCGCTTTTATTGGGTTATTCAATGGCTACAAATCTTAGAACAACTTATTCGAAATGACTTCCATTTGCCTTCCAGCACTACTTGAGACGATGTGTCCACTCACCGATCGCGAGACGCACTTCATGCATGGGGAAATTGTCCACTGCACGGACAAGAGCGCGCTACAACGACCCAATATTTGGGTGTGGAGTAGAGCAAGCCATGCCCTCTAATACGGACCACAACTTGTAATCCAACGGGTTGAGTTCTGGACTACCAGCTGGCCAATCATCCGTTGATATGATGTCCGGAACGTTGATTTTGAGCCACAGTCGAGTCGTTTTTGCTTTGTGAGCTGGAGCAGAGCCTTGCTGGAAAGTCCATGGCTTATTGGTGAATATTGATTGGTTAAGAGGCTTCACAATGGGTTCCAGGACGGTCGATTGATATACTTTGGCCGATATTTTTACTAGTTTCTCGCAAAAATGTAGCTTAGTAACGCCGTCGTAGCTCTATCCCCACCATACCACTACAGACGTGGGATGATGGCCTCTTTGAACTCTTGGGATGAGTTGGGATGCTTCTCTGGATGACCGAGCATACACACGATCGTTCTGTTTATTGAACAATTCTTCCACAGTAAAGATTTCGCAGCACGATATACAAAATTGCGAGTAATTCTAAGCGGTCGCAACGTCCTAAAGATATCGCGTTTTTCCATGTTGCATTTTAGTAGGCCAACTACAACAATACGATTTTCGATGTCGCCCCATTCCATGATTGTAAACAATTAATGTCAAAAACTTTTTACGTCACAATGAAGCATAAATATCAACTGTCAAATCCCAATGGATGCGAAATGCATTGTTATGCATTCGTAATGAGTGCGTTCAGTTGTGTACCAGTGTTTATGACTTGACTAGGTATTAGTTAGTCAGCCATAGTTCAGAAGCCAATCGCAAAGCACGATCACCAGATGTAAAGCATATAAGTAGTGAGACACGCGAGCAACTCTCCCATTACTCGCTCACCTGTCATGATAAGTTCTAGAAGAAGATAGCTGAGATGCTAACTCATCGTCCTCCAGACAAAAACTCACATGAGAGAAGCCAACAGAATATATTATATAATCGTTTTTATAAATTTTGTTATAAACAACGTCATTTATTAATATATATTTTTAAATTCTGACGATTTATATACATGCCACTGTCTGGCAGGAATAAATTTATTATTATTCCCTCACTCTCTATCTACGTAATGACAAGGACTTTTCTTAGCTACTTACTGCCTCTACCTTGTGATGATCGAGCTAGCTGCAAAAGGTATTTTGAAGAAATATGATAATACGATAGTTTGACAAGTAGTGAGAATGACACATAGGTGGCGCTCTAATTGGTAAAACAAATGCACTGTAATTTAGGTTGCCTATTTATATGTTTACATTCCGATATTTAGACAAATCGGTTGATTAGTCTATTTTTGACAGATGATTGAAGAAGAAGCAACACGTCGTTTTGTTCAAATGGAAAAAGCAGAGTGTCGTGCGGTGATTAAATACTTCGTAATTAAGGGTATGAAAGCTACCGAAATAAAAGATGAGTTACGGGAAACATTAGGTGAATCTGCTCCATCATCCGCCACAATAAGTAGATGGCAAATGAATTTAAAAATTGTAGAACAAGCTGTGTTGATGAAGCGCGTTGTGGAGCACCCAAAATCGTGAATTCTAAGGAAATGATGATAAAAATCCATAATGTTATTACGCAAGATCGACGACTCAAAGTGAGAGAGATAGCAGACATGGTAAACATTTCAACAGAATGCGTATACCACATTTTAACGAAAGAATTGGGCCTTTCCAAGCTTTCGGCGAGATGGGTGCCGCGATTGCTTACGACTGAACAAAAGTTCACTCGTTTGCGTATTGCCAATGAGTGTTTAGACCTTTATAAACGGAATTCGGTTATTTTTTGTAGGCGATTTGTTACTTGCGATGAAACTTGGATACACTACAGTACACCCGAAGCTAAACAATAGTCGAAACAACGGTTAGAACGTGGTTCTGCACCTCCAAAGAAAGCGAAAACCACTTCATCGGCAAACAAGGTGATGGCATCAATTTTTTGGGATTCAAAGGACATTTTGCTCATTGGTTACCTTCAGAAAGGTACCACAATAAACGAACAATATTATGCAGAACTTCTGCAAAAATTAAATGTTGAGATTCGTGTTAAACGGCCAGGAATGGCAAAGAAAAAGATTATGTTTCACCAAGACAACGCTCCCTCGCATACCAGCACAGTTGCGATGTCCAAAATCCACGAGTTGCGTTTCCAATTAGTACCGCATGCGCCTTATTCGCCGGATCTAGCCCCTTCCGACTTCCACCTTTTTCCAAAATTGAAAATAGCACTAGGTGGAAAGAAATTTTCGTCTAAAGACGAGCTTATCTTCGTAAATGAGTATTTTGGAAGCCTTCCGGAATCGCATTTTAGAGATGGCATAAGGACATTGGAACACCATTGGAATAAATGTATTGCTCTTTCTACATTGAAAAATAAAAAATATTTTTTATTTAAAAAATTCGTTTTTCTTTTCCATTCTCACTACTTGTCAAACTACCCTCGTATTGTTTTAAAGTATCTTTCACAGCTAGTCTTTTGATCTTGTCGTACTCTCTAATTGATCTTTATTCAATTGGTTCCTCTGAAAGACATGTTTTAAATATCCAGTACTTTTTTAGGGAAATGTACATGTACCAGCATATCCATTCGATATTATCGTTTTTAACTCTTCGTCTTGAATCCATCCTAAAAATTTAGTATTTTTTCATAACATTCGATTTAATTATTTTCAGTACTCGCGTATATATTTCGAGTTAAAGTATTTTAAAGGATATTAGTACTCTGGAAGTAGATCAATCTGTATAAAGTCTTACAAAATGAAATGCCATAATTCATGAATAAAACCGTATCTATAACGTGCCGCATATTTCAGTATTTTCTAAATTTTCGCTCTCGCATCGCCTTCGCCCCCAAGAAATTGAGATAAATTTTGCTTGGATATTATTTGTCGAAAGAAATTAATAACGAAATGTCAAAAAATCTGAAATACTACTACTGTGGATTTATTGCACGTCTTGCTACGTATCTGAAAAATTTTTCACGTGCAAACATTTTTTATTGTCCTCGGTAATACGCAAAAGCTTCTTTCGTTGTTCGCTCGTGTGCGTGTTTGTCGACGTGTTCTCTTATTAATACGGACGGAGATTAAGCGTGGTGGGTATCGCGCTGGCGTTGAAATTTACTACCACATATCAGTGACGATGAAAAATATCCCAAAATAAGGCTAATTTAATTCCTTACATTTGTATAACACGCGCAATATATATTCTCTTCACAGATTTGATACAAGTTTGTTCCTATCATAGGAGCTTGAAATTGATAAATACATCGCGTCTTTTTCTTAATTTAATAAATTTAAATTTAACAAAAATGAAATTCTCTTTTATCCTCTGACAAGTATAATCTGTTCCTTTTTGAGAACAGTAGTCAGCAGATTTTAATTTAAATAATATGAATTAGTATGTACGCTTTGTTGAGCGTCTGTAACACCTCACCTCAACTTAGTTTTATCTGGTCACATTTTCTGTATAGAGTTATTCATTTTAATAACATTGAATTCGATCTTAGCTTTTCTTTTGTTATTACTACATAGTACTTTGAATAGTCTCCTAATAAATTTTCGACTTGTATTTGTATTCTTTTCCTATAATAGCCACATTTGGTCAAATATATTTATGTTAGTACCACGTATGCGATGTCCATCGCATTTTATTATTGTACGCTCTTTTGTAAATTGTTTGTAAGCCGGAAAGTTTAAGAAAGACCGCGAATTTCAACATATGTAAATGACACTCATTTTTAGACCTGCAGTGCACCACAAAAAAATGCAATTAAAAATATTTAATTATTAGAGACGTTGTCTTTTGTATAGTTAACAATTTGCCCTCTACCGTATTAGGGAAAAACTTGGAAATTTCGGATAAAAAAAAATAATTTCTGATCTCATTCGTGAGGATCTGTAACATCGCATTCATTCTTTTTCACGAGTGCGTGTAGTTTTTGTTCTTAAGTATATAATTAAGAAAAAAATCATCGTAAAGTAAGAATTTTTCTTATTAACTTTTATCGACGAGTATTAATTTCTGTTGTGTTTTCTTCTCCTGAATACACAGGTGTTTCTTTTCTATGCCCACATTAAATTTCATTGAGACTATGTTAGTGGCAGCGAAAAAATGACAGTAAACTAGCGCCTATTAATAACAAATTCCCGAAATTGCAACGTAACAAGGTCAGATCGTTACCTGTAATAAACTTTCACGTAATTTCTTTTTGTACCATACACGTAAAGAATCTTAGGGATACATTTCTCTTAATACTTTTAATTTAGTCAACTAGTTTTCTTGAGACTAACCCAATAAATTTAGTAATAAATCTTCCATTATATTTTAATGTTAAATTGTGTTTTTCGATTTCGGTGCTTTTTCTTATGTTTCTAGAATAAATTGCTTGTAGACATTTTTTGTAAACAGGCATCTGGTTTTCATTAAGTTATTTGCCCTATTATATGTCCATACATCTGGGGTTATTCGTCATATTAGTTTCTATATTTATGATTACAATACACATGCTTTCAAATTCTTTCTCTTTCTCAGTACGTCGTCAATAATAATACTGCAGTTAAATGACAAAGATTAGCTTGAATTGTATTGACAATTTATTAGTGAATTGAATGCGCTATCGTTACTCGATATTCGTTTTTGTTTCCTCTTGTAGTATTAAATATCTATTTACTCAGTAGGCTGGGTCCGTCTGTTTTGTTCTTTTTATTTGTAATGTTATTTACACCAAGTTTGAGGACTCCTTAATACTGTGGCGTCCTCTGATTACCTTATTATCTTCCCACTCTTGAATCAGCAGGTCCAAGCCGGGTGGAATTCTCAAACGGGGCAACAGGCAGGTTCGGAAGGGATAGCAACCATCACTTACTTATTTTGTTACCAAGTTTTTTCTCCTTTTCTTTTTTTGTCAAAGTGAATGACCTAAATACATTGCGACGATGTTAAAAGTGCAAAGCACAAAAAATTAAACAAATTAAACCTCGCCAAAGCTTGTATTTGACCAGTTGACGCTTTTGATGATATTGTTCTGTCAATAAACTGATTGATATATTGAATTCTAACAGAATGCGCCGCATTTTATTTAAAATTACTTCATTTACATCAAAATGAGAAATCTAAACCTTAACACTTACCAACAGTAATTTGTAATAAAACACTGGTGCTAGCGATATATTCGGTTGTAAACTGAATCGTAGAAGGTAATTTTGACGGAGCCTGTGGTTGATTAACTTAATCACTGAAGGCCGATATATAACCCCTTTACACATTAATTTTCGTATTCTGTATACGTATTTTGACGACTAGGTTGTCATCATCAACAGATAATTAAACAGTGTGCGTTTTGGCTTTCAACGGTACAGATCATGCGTGGAATTTGTTTTCCTAAGGGTATTTTTGGGGTAGTTTCTCAGGTGCGACACTCTTTAATTATCTGCTGATGATGACAATACGTATACAGAATACGAAAATTAGTGAATGTTAGAATTAAAATATGTTATATGTAAAGGGTGTTTCAAATTTCGAGGTTTTTTTAAAGAATAAATAAAACACATAATCTGCATTCGCTTTCAAAAACCTTTTATTGGTAATTGAAGTATCAGTTATGCGAAAAATAATATCTGCCAAATTGCCTCCTCTTGCAGCTCCACAGACGTCCACTCTTTTATTAAAATTTTCAATTACATTTTGTCACAACTGAGGCTCTATCTCACCAATAACAAGAATAATTTCATCTTTCAGAACAGGAATTGATTGTGGATTGTTTTTATAAACCTGACTTTTCACATAACCCCAAAGAATATAGTCCGTTTATTGAGATTACACGTCCAGGAAACTTTTCTCTCAATAAATCAATTAATTCGTGTACAAAGTGAGGTGTAGCACCATCCTGTTGAAACTACATGTCCTCTAGATCAATATTCATTAATTCAGGCCACAAAAATCATCCGACGATATCGATTACCATTGACAGTTACAGTTTCACCAGCAGCATTTTCAAAGAAGTAAGGTCCAATTACACTACCTGACCATAATGCACATCAAACAGTAACTCGTTTAGGATGCGTAGGTTCCTCATGAATAATTCGTGGATTTTCCTCGCCCCAGATACGGGAATTTTGTTTATTAACATAGCCACCAAGTTCAAAATGTGCCTCATCGGAAAATATTATTTTTTGAGAAAAATCAGCTGGTCGTTCGTTGATGAAATTGACAAATGAACGACTTTTTAAATGATCTAGTAGCTTCAGTTCCTGTGTTATTTGAACCTTATATGCCTTCATAGCTAAACTCTTGTGTAAAATACGCAATGTAGTTGATTCACTAAGTTCAAGTTCTTGTGAACGTCATCTAATGGACATTTGAAAATCTTCAGCAACACTTTCACGAGCCAAATCAATATTTTCTTGTGGAAGACCACTACGATTCTCTCTTTCACTTTATTAATCTTCTACGGAACCGGTCTCTTGACGATTATGTAAGCCATAAAATTCACGTAATTTTCTAAAAACTCTTTTCATAGAACGCCGATTTTCATAAAATAATTCAACGATTTGAAGGCGTTGTTGTACCGTGTACGAAGCCATTCATATAAATGTCATACATCACACTTTTTAAATGCTCACATACCCAGACGAATTCTGTGCGTCATCTATATTTTATTTATTCTTGAAAAAAAGACGCGCAATTTGAAACATCCTTTAAATTACAAATGAATTCTCTCGCAACCAGTCCACATGTTTTTACTCAAATAGTTTTGAAATCTTTACAACCTGTACACATTTCAAAACACTATGGCATTCTAATGTATTAGTGTATTATGAAAGAAGAATATATTTCTATCTAAAAAAAACGCTTAATTTTCAAGTTATTCTCGAATAATAAGTTGCTTTGCATTTTATTATTGTTTATCTAATTAAAGAAAATTAATTAATGAATTCTGTAAGGTATTTAAAATTAATTTTGTTCGTTAGAAAACCTCTTGTGTAAATTTTTATCCTTTCAATTAAAACAGGAAAAAAAACTTTAGCTTTATTAATAATTTAAGCGTCTCCTATTTCTTTTTCCAACTCATTTTCTTTACGCCAGCGAAACTTTATGAAAACTTTACCGTTCTTAGATTTTGAATAGAAGCAGAGGAATGTTTGAGAACAAAAAATAGGCTTCTTTAATTAAAAATGCGATCTAATTAACAAGTTTAGTTTTCGGAATGGTTTCCATTTATTGTAATGTGATATGTCGTAGACACTGCAATGTATTGCTGTATCTACTGTACGTAATGCTGGTTGAATAAACTCCATTTCATTGTTTCAATTTATTTATGGAAATAGGATCTGATTTGTTCTTGTGTGATGTGATTTTGACTTCGCGATTGTGAATCTACATTATACCGTGTTCGGATTGTACGTGGGGTGTTCAATAAATTGAGAGGTGGGTTGGTAATAATTTTAGTACTTTTCGAAGTGTTTATCCGTATCCTTACTTTAGCGAACTGAAAAAGTCACATATTGAAACAGGAGTGCCTAATTTCTAACTACATTTCGTCCAATATACTTATATTTATTTGAGAATTTTACGAGAAGGGACCGTGTTTAGGGACGATAGCACTTTGTATCAAAATCTGCATTACCAACTTCATCTATACTACATTCTTCTGCACACGCATCTCTACTTTATCCCAGAAATCATTCGTCTTACCCATTTGAGTAAAAAAAGCTTCTATACAAGGATCCACTTCATAATTTTCAAGTTCATCCGTGAAATTACCTTCTTCAATACTAACATTTCTCAATTCACCATCTTCAATTTCCTGAGAACGATCAGTTTGTTCCTTCATATTAAATGAACGCTTCATGATACGTCACAATGCTGGGAATAATACTATAACTCTACCCTTATATATCTCTCTTCACGCACGTAATTATTTTTGAACTCCATCGAGCTCAGCCGATTCTAAAACAACATTGATCTTAAAATAATTTAGAACCTCCTCATTAACTTCGACATTGAAATGACTTTAACCTTAAAATGATCTTAATACTGAAACCTCTTCGGCCCCAGCCGATTCTAAAACAACATTGATCTTAAAATAACTTTGAACTTCCTCATTAACTTCGACATTGAAATGACTTTAACCTTAAAATGATCTTAATACTGAAACCTCTTCGGCCCCAGCCGATTCTAAAACAACATTGATCTTAAAATAACTTTGAACTTCCTCATTAACTTCGACATTGAAATGACTTTAACCTTAAAATGATCTTAATACTGAAACCTCTTCGGCCCCAGCCGATTCTAAAACAACATTGATCTTAAAATAACTTTGAACTTCCTCATTAACTTCGACATTGAAATGACTTTAACCTTAAAATGATCTTAATACTGAAACCTCTTCGGCCCCAGCCGATTCTAAAACAACATTGATCTTAAAATAACTTTGAACTTCCTCATTAACTTCGACATTGAAATGACTTTAACCTTAAAATGATCTTAATACTGAAACCTCTTCGGCCCCAGCCGATTCTAAAACAACATTGATCTTAAAATAACTTTGAACTTCCTCATTAACTTCGACATTGAAATGACTTTAACCTTAAAATGATCTTAATACTGAAACCTCTTCGGCCTCAGCCGATTCTAAAACAACATTGATCTTAAAATAACTTTGAACTTCCTCATTAACTTCGACATTGAAATGACTTTAACCTTAAAATGATCTTAATACTGAAACCTCTTCGGCCCCAGCCGATTCTAAAACAACATTGATCTTAAAATAACTTTGAACTTCCTCATTAACTTCGACATTGAAATGACTTTAACCTTAAAATGGTCTTAATACTGAAACCTCTTCGGCCCCAGCCGATTCTAAAACAACATTGATCTTAAAATAACTTTGAACTTCCTCATTAACTTCGACATTGAAATGACTTTAACCTTAAAATGATCTTAATACTGAAACCTCTTCGGCCCCAGCCGATTCTAAAACAACATTGATCTTAAAGTAACTTTGAACTTCCTCATTAACTTCGACATTGAAATGACTTTAACCTTAAAATGATCTTAATACTGAAACCTCTTCGGCCCCAGCCGATTCTAAAACAACATTGATCTTAAAATAACTTTGAACTTCCTCATTAACTTCGACATTGAAATGACTTTAACCTTAAAATGATCTTAATACTGAAACCTCTTCGGCCTCAGCCGATTCTAAAACAACATTGATCTTAAAATAACTTTGAACTTCCTCATTAACTTCGACATTGAAATGACTTTAACCTTAAAATGATCTTAATACTGAAACCTCTTCGGCCCCAGCCGATTCTAAAACAACATTGATCTTAAAATAACTTTGAACTTCCTCATTAACTTCGACATTGAAATGACTTTAACCTTAAAATGATCTTAATACTGAAACCTCTTCGGCCCCAGCCGATTCTAAAACAACATTGATCTTAAAATAACTTTGAACTTCCTCATTAACTTCGACATTGAAATGACTTTAACCTTAAAATGATCTTAATACTGAAACTTCTTCGACCTCAGCCGATTCTAGAACTTCCTCATTGACCTTGACCGTCCCAAAATGCATTGTGGTCAAGGTCAGTGAGGAGGTTCGAGAATTGACTAATCCCTCTACTAATACTGTTTAGTTGACGTCTGTCAACATTTCGATGTTGTTTGAAAAGCTGTTGAAACTGAATAAGTTTATGTATTTGTGGAATCATGGAAAAAGAACAATATCGAGCAGTGATTTGTGGGTGTGAAAACGCGCGCTGGAAAGAAATATCGGATGAGGTTTATAGAAACCATACAGCTTCAATGAATACCATCAGATACTGGCTTAACAAATTTAAGCGTGGTAAAGCATCTGTCTTTGACGAGCAGTTTTTAAGTGGTTTTAATTAAATATGATTCAATTTTGAAACGCTTCAAAATGATTAATAAGACCAAGTTTGGGATATTTGAATCAGAAATCTCCTTGTGTTTAGGTACCTCGGTGTATCATAAAATAGAGCTTCTTTTCTACTTCTTTTTCCTTTGTCTGCTACAATATGTATTTTCACATAGACACTGTCCGAGAATATTAATTTAATATTAATTTTAATTTCACCTAATTTTTAAGCATGCAACTAAAAATACAAACGTTAATCTCTTTTATCAGGGAATAATATGTTTTACATTCTAAATATGTACCTATCAGATAATTATCATCAATAATCTACTTATTAGTTGTTTGCTTTTATTATATATCGATTAAAAAAATAAGCAAGTCGTGTGACGAATCATTTTAAAGTACTTTTACCTAATCACACTATTTTTCATGACGCCACAGCTCCTCCCAATATATTTTATATTTTAATTATTTTGCAGTGGGTTTCTTGTGCTTCCATTAACTAATTTCAAGTTGACAACTGCGCTCACACTTTTCCTCATTCTATTACGGTACATATAGCGCATTATATTTGGCACTCACGATATACAATGCCCTGTCCAGGGATATAAATACACACACACACACACATAAGTTCAGCTACATATCGTTCGAACCCAAGTTATTGTACTAATTCTTGCATACTTTATTCTAAGCTTTACTACCTATACCTATTACAGCCTTTGTGGCAATTACCTTTTCTTTTTGCATATTGCTTCCGTTTGTTAAGCAATTTTTATAGATTCGAAGATTTAAAAATTTCTTTTAATTAAATTAGTAAAGTTTTAAGGACGACCTTTTTGTTTCATTTCTATAAATATTTTTCTTTCATCTTTCCACACGTCCTGGACTTTTAACGATCATCATGAGTTAGCCTGAAGATCAATCAGAGTATTACCCTTTCCACTTCACACGATCAACGAATTTTTCAATAATCTAGCGCCTATAACGTGAGGCAATAACAATTATTAATTATATTTACTACATAGCTTAATTGTAATAATTTAGCTTCCACTTCTCGACGTGGACAATTTTTATTTTTCCCTTTTTTATATATATATCATCGACTGGTAACAGTCGTAAAAACAAATTTGAGGTCTAAATTTATTTAATATTCATTTGGATTACTCCTGAGAGAACAATAGTTTTACAAACTCGTAGCAGAATAAAAATTTTTCAATGTCTCAATGAATTTTCTTCCAATTTTATATGATTTTGTAATAAACAATAGAAATTTCACATTCTGAGATGCTATTTTACATACTAGCTAGCCTAAATTTATTACTATCTTTAATGGTTTACCTCCAAAAGCGTATACAATTTGTAGTTGACGTGTGTTATTGTTAAACACAACAGATAAAGTTAATTTTAATAAATGCAAGTTTTTCATACTTCGGAGTCTATTTTGTAAAATTTCTGGGAATTTAATTCAAATTGAAAACTTAAATTTCACGGTTAGAATAATCTTTTGTCAATCTCATCTATTCAGTTCATCCCTTTGGGACACTTCATGAATGCATTTTATACAGACGAACCAAACGCCGTTGATATTTTAAGAAAAGGTTCTTTTTCAGTTGGAAACGTCCATATTTTATTAAAAATGAAATTTATGATGATAAGTTCGTGTGAGTTGTCACGAATAGATATTTATGTCATTATTAAACTGTCCCAAATTCACACGCCATGTTTCCATTCTTAAGCTGTATTCAAATCCTTAGTCATCCCGTACTCACGTATAATCTAAAAGATCAATAAATTGTGACTATAAGAAGACGCTTATATAATTGAAACACGTTAACAGTCTAATATCATAAAGGAGAAAGTACAATTGCGAGTATTCAAAACTTAATGGTAACTAGAAGCTATATTGAGTACTTATGATGCTGCAATAATATTTTTATTAGTATTACTTTCTATTTGTGTGCCTTTATGATCGTTAACTATATTTATTTCTTATTTGCTTTCTTAAACTACCATAAATTTAGTTTAGCTCATCTGTATTTTACTTTCTAGTTCCTTGTATTCACTCACACACACACACACACACACAAATATATACACTCCGCGCAACATGAATAGGACCAACTGCATATATGACATTTGTAGTTGGTATAAACATGGTAGCGCGCTGGAATTGTTATTTTCGAAAATAAGAGGGTTGATAAAAAGATGTATGTAGGTACCAAATATAATTTTTGTAAAAGTCAGTGCAAATGTACGTTACTAATGACAATAAGTAGAGTAATTAAACGCCACTTGAATACGACCAATCTACAAAATAAAAGATTCGTTTGCAATAACAAAATACTTTATTGTTCAATAATGAGTACTTTTGCCATTAATTCTTATAACCTCAAATAGTCGGGATGGAATTGAATTATACAGGGTTCTCAAGTAGTCAACGGGAAGTTCCGCCCAACTTCGTTTCAGCGCCTGCTCTAGTTCGTCAGCGCAACTGAATTGGGTAGCATTGGAGTACAATTTACGCGACAACCATCCCCAAACATTTTCTATGATGTTCAGGTCGGGGGAGAGCGATGGCCAATCGAGAACCTCCATGCCTTGTTCTTGAAACCAGCGTCGAACAATGCGCGCGGTGTGAATACTAGCATTATCCTGTTGGAAAATAAATGGCCCACCTGCCAAACGTTGGAAAATTTGTCTTTCACCTGTTGCAGCAGCTGGACATACTTTTCCGAATTCTGTCTGCCCTTCACTATTACTAAATCAACAGGTCCGTTATAGGAAACAGCTCCCCATACCATGACTGAACCAACATCGGCTCGCCTTCGTGACTGAATCACTTCATCTTTACGTAAATCGTAGAAATAATAAGAAAGCCCATCCGGGCCATCTAAATTAAACTTCTTCTCGTCACTGAAAATAACAGTTTGCCATTCTCTTGTCCACCCCATTTTTGCTCGAGCAAACTGAAGACGTGCAGTGCGCTGAAATTCCCTTAAAGGAGGCCGTCGTTTAATTTTCAAACGTTTTAAATGCGGACAGGTCTTCAGTAACTTCTGTACAGTTCTTACCGATGCATTCGTTCCAACGTTGTTCGCGATTTGTCTTGCCGTTAATGTCGAATTCGATGCTTCGCGTAATATGGCTCGACGTTCTCTCTTAGTTGTAACGGATGTTGTTCGCCCTTTAAAACGTTTTCCATAATTCTCGGGATCCCTAATAAAATTGTTCACAACCTGGTGTGATCGACTTATTTTCTTTGCAGTAGCCCTTGAGGAATATCCTTCTTGATGGAACGCTTTAATTTTTCCAATTTCTTCCATACTTAAGCACTTCTGTCGTCCCATCGCTGCACAATACCCTTAATTACAGATGTTTGTTTATCCGGATACAAGTTGTAACTCGACACTCATCCGGTAGCTTACTATTAAATACTGGTCGTATCCAACCGGCGCGGTGGATTTTATATGTATGTGGTACTTACGTCACCCAATGCATAACGTTAGGCACTATTGCGCAATAATGCGTATTATTTGCCATATCATACCATTACAAACTTGCATTGTATTTTTAGTAAATGAATTGTTTTTCAAACCACCGAAAGCTTGCAACAAGTCGGGTGGTCCTATTCATGTTGCGCGGAGTGTATGTACAAAGGCTTCTAGGAAAGTTTTGCAATACAGCTTTGTCTATTTAATTTTTTCAAAGCAATTTCCTCTACATTCAATACACCTCTCCATCCTCCGAAACCAATCTTTAAACCAGTTCTGCCAAGTTTCACTAGGGAGTAAACACTCACATTTTCACATGCGGGAACAGTGCAAAGTCGCAGGGAGCAAGATCTGCCGTGGTCAAATATTCGTGGCAGCCGTTGGCGCGGTGAGCTGGAACATTATCGTGATGGAGGAACCAGGTGTCCATTCTTGACTTTTGAGGCAGGTTCTTCATAGATCCAAAGATCTTAGGCAGGCACTGTTCAGTATACAACTTAGCTGTAACTGTCTTCTGTGTGTCCAAAATGACATGATCCTCAATTCCACTCGATTTGCAAAATACAGCTATCATTTTCTTCTTTACAGATCGAGATTTTCTGACAACTACGGATGTGCCTTCATCATCAAAGACCCAAACCTTGTTTTGAGCTTTGGTTGGTATATCGTAATAGTAAAGATAAGTTTCGTCACCTGTCACGATATTCGCTTCACATACCGAGATTGTCCCTTATTAAACTTTTTAGCATCTCGCGGCACCAAGTCACACGTCGTGTCATCTGCTCTTCAGTCAGTCGATGCGGCACCCAGAGAGAACAAAGTTTTTTCAAGTGCAAATGATCAGGCAGAATCGAACAAATTGCTGGTGTATTTAGGCCTGAAGTACCCTCTATCTGTTGGTAAGTCACTCGCTTGTCCTCGCCAAGCATTTTCCTCACAGTAGTAACGTTTTCCTCCGTAAGCGACGTTCGTGGCCTTCTCAGCATCCTCCGCAGTTAAATTTCCCCTTTGGAACTCCCTATACCACCTGAATATCGTTGTGCGATGTGGACAAACATCACCTAGCGCAAGAGTCATTTCTTCGAAGTACTGGTCTATATTTAAACGACACACGAAATTACAACGCAAAATTGCCCTTTTCTCATTTCATGACCACGATGCCATCGCAAACATTTTACACTCTCATTGCTAATGAATAACTAAGCCCATCCACATGGCGCGGTGGCTACTATGCACGTATAAACATGTCTCAATATGCAGCAACAAGCAGCTTCCTACGATTCATTGTTGCGTCATATTGCAAAACTTTCTTAGTACCCTTTGCATATATATATTGTAATCTATTTAAAACCCACGTTGACATCCAAAATGAAATTTATTTCGATTTTAGCAAAGTTGAAAAATAAAAAAAGTATACTAGACACAGTAAATAAATACTTTTGAAACGAAAGAAAATAATAATGCCCCGGCTAGCTTAATTGACTCGACTTTTAATCCCAGGCGGCAGAAAAAACGAATATAACGAATTGGTCAAGCCCTAATTAAATTGTATATTACGCGACATGAAAAACAAACAACTCTTCAAAATAAACAACTCGATTTTATATAATTACCAAACTTTACAAATATGTACACAGTAATATTCTAAAAACCTTACAAATCAAAATATTGAATGAAATAAATGAATTATTAATTTCTTCTTATTTTTTTGTTAAAAAGGAATCATTCTATTATTAATAACACCCTATCAACTACATATGTTTCATCGAATTCACGAATCGTCAGGTTGATTTGTGTTATTAATGAACGATTCCTTCAGAGTGCTTATCATATCATTTCGATACAGAAAATAATGAATAATATCATATCTCCCTCTCTCGACCAATACATAAATGTATTGACCGACAAAGCAAGAACGCTTCTATCTTACAGATCGGAGACTATGTTTCCAGTGTATAACATTAACATTCTTTAATTGGCATAAAGCCTAGATGTATGTTTCTGTCTATTATACACTGGAAACATAGTCTCCGATCTGTAAGATAGAAGCGTTCTTGCTTTGTCGGTCAATACATTTATGTATTGGTCGAGAGAGGGAGATATGATATTATTCATTATTTTCTGTATCGAAATGATATGATAAGCACTCTGAAGGAATCGTTCATTAATAACACAAATCAACCTGACGATTCGTGAATTCGATGAAACATATGTAGTTGATAGGGTGTTATTAATAATAGAATGATTCCTTTTTAACATTCTTTAATTGGCATAAAGCCTAGATGTATGTTTCTGTCTATTATACACTGGAAACATAGTCTCCGATCTGTAAGATAGAAGCGTTCTTGCTTTGTCGGTCAATACATTTATGTATTGGTCGAGAGAGGGAGATATGATATTATTCATTATTTTCTGTATCGAAATGATATGATAAGCACTCAGAAGGAATCGTTCATTAATAACACAAATCAACCTGACGATTCGTGAATTCGATGAAACATATGTAGTTGATAGGGTGTTATTAATAATAGAATGATTCCTTTTTAACATTCTTTAATTGGCATAAAGCCTAGATGTATGTTTCTGTCTATTATACACTGGAAACATAGTCTCCGATCTATGTGAGATAGAAGCGTTCTTGCTTTGTCGGTCAATACATTTATGTATTGGTCGAGAGAGGGAGATATGATATTATTCATTACTTTCTTATTTTTTGTTTAAAAATTATTAATCTTTAAGGAAGCAAACGGAGTGTATACTATTCTTCAATCTGTATATAACTAGGATTGCATCATAGATAAATTCAATAATAAGATGTCACTCAAATCAATTGTCCCTCGTAAAATTATTTAAGTATTTAACTTATTTAAGGTGTTCAAATTCTGTTAATAGGTAAAACTCAATAAACTAATGGTAAGTAAGATTATCGTAAGTTCAAATATCTATTCGCATACATTATAATAAAAAAATGACCTTATTCCATATATCATTTTAAGAAATAGGGTTAGGTTCTGATTTTATGACCATTCAATTGAACTTTATCTTTAAATTAAACTCTGTCTTTATTGAATAATACTTCAATTCACAGTTATTGGGGTGTTTATTATAATATAGCTTTCCGAATCATTAAGATGTATATTAAATATATAGGACAGATTACAGAGTCCTGTGGCAACCCTCAGTTAACTATAACATTACTTGACATAACATATATTATTATAATGGTTGACCCAAAATTAACACAAGATTTGAATTTGTCGCCATTTGTGCAGTAAAGTGTTGGCAGCCCTAAAAAAAACAATTCGACAGCTGACAGTTTAGGGTTAGTAAAAATGGAGCGTTACACGATAGAACAACGCGTCTTCATTATTGAACAATATTTCAAAAATAATGAAAGCTTGGCAGTTGCAGTTCGAAAATTTCATACAAAATATGATCGGAATGTTTTTGCTTCGTCATCTGTGAAGAGATTAATTGAAAAATTCAGGGACACTGGATCTGTTGGAGACGCGAAACACACTGGTCATCCAGAAACAAGCGGTATTTGGTCATTAGGATAGCCCAATGACCATGCACGGCGAAGAGAGTTCGTTGAATGGATTATTGAACATCAACAAACGGCTGCTGATTTTTCGAGCAAAGTCATCCTAAGCGATGAACCACATTTTCACCTTAATAGCTTTGTTAATCGCCAAAATTACCGTTTTTGGGGTTCTGAGAACACATATGTGATTGTCGAAAAACAAATGCATCCACAACGTGTCACTGTTTGGAGTGGATTTTGGGCAGGAGGCATAATTGGACCATACGTTTCTGAAAATGAAGCTGGTCAAGCAGTGACTGTTACTGGTGTCCGATATCGCAACATGATAAAACAATTCTTTCTGCCGAAATTGGCTGATATTGATGTGACCAATATATGGTTTCAACGAGATAGTGCCACATGCCATAGCAGTCCGTGAAACAATTCAATTACTGCATGAGACAATTCCAAGTCGTGTACTCTCTCGTTTCGGTGATCAGAATTGGCCCCCTAGAGCGTGTGATATAACACTATTAGATTTCTTTTTATGGGGTTATTTGAAATCACATGTCTGTGCAACAAGCCCACAACCATCCGTACATTAAAGGAGGAGATTCAACGCTGCTTCAACGAAATTCAGCCACATTTATGCATAACGGTCATGGAACAATTCGACAAACGAATGCGTATGTGCATGCAAAGCTGTGTAGGCCATTTGCCCGATTTGTTATTCCATAAATAACCCTATCCTGTGTACTTTTTGATTCAATCAAAAAATATCAATCAAAAGACTAAAAACTGTGTTTCTTATTTAATTCAAATCTTGCTTTAATTTTGGGACAGCCTTTATTAATTACATATATTTTTGGAAGGTTCAATAAAAGGTCAAGTATTTTATTCAATAACGCCCTAACTTCTTTTAATATGGGCAGCGATCGATAAAATAATGCATTGCAAACTTCACGATAAATCAAAATCTAAAAACCCGTCATTAAGCACCCTTCGAGATATTTTAGGGAGACTTAATAACAGCAGCGGTATTGTCCTGTAACACACCTTAAAATATATTAATTAAACTAATGGATTCAAAACAAGGATTATTTTAAAAGCTTTTTTCGAGAATGACTGTACTTTACCGTAATTTAAAAAAAAAGCGATTTATTTTTGCTAACAACTGCCTGTCATAAAATTTTACTGTTTTAAACACAATCGATAAATCGTTATTTATTTAAACATCTGCCAATAATTCAATATCACGTATTAACTACTTTCTATTTGACCAGTATATGTGGAGCTGCGCGTAAAACAGATTAATATTGGGAAAAACCTATTTATTACGCAGTGTTAATGTTGACCATTACTGACAGCAGTTCACTGAATTATTGAAAATGTGGAGTTTGAAAACTATATGGCGTCCAAATAGAAATAGATTTTGATGTAATTAATACAGTCATTAACCTATAAATTGCAGAACTTACTGAAATGGAAAATATTAGTTGACAACTGATACTTTTGGACACCGATAAATGGCATAAAATACAAGGGAATGGTATTTTTGTTTGTAATATCGAATTAATTCATTCTATATTACATTTTAAGACCTTGTTTCATGTCCTATATACAAGGCATGTTTTTTTAAGTAACTATAATTTTGATATAAACAGAACATATGTGCAATTTTTTTAACAATTCTATTTTTATAAGAAAGCCTGTACTTTACCCTACTTTTCAACATAATTTTACATTAACATTAAAGCACTTGTCATATTGTACGGCCTACTTTTTGAATTTCGTCCTGATAGAAATCCAGCGCCACAATTTCATTAAAAAACATCTTAAAATTTACGGAAACTTATCAAACAATAACGAAATCATAAAGCGTTTGTTTTCCCCGAACTTTTCATCAATAGACAAGAATTGTGGCTTCAGACATGACATTATAGTATCCTTCTCCGTATCTGTATTACTTATTATTACTTATTTTAAAAGAAATAAAACGAAGGATACATTAAGTACTTAGGTCAGTGTGAGTATATTAATACAAAATATATAATAGATGGCTTAAATCTGTCGACTGTGTCCACTGTGGGCTCCCCGTAGGTCAGAATTCCAAAATATTTATCTTAATATTCTTGCGTGTAATTATGCCTGATATTCCACAAGTGCCCCTACTTAATGCGGTTATAAAAATTAACCCTGTGAAATGGATCCATTATTTGCATTTCTGCATTGAAAGTGATCACATATCTATAGTGTGAATATTCTTGAGTGTGATTATGTATGATACCCCACAACTACCCCTACTTAATGCGGGTACAAAAATTATTTCTGTAAAATGGGTCCATCATTTGCAATCCGGCATTTAAAGTGATCACATATCGATAGAACGCAATGGCGTTACCTTTGTAACACATTAGTAACCTTAATCACCCTCTGCATTCCTCGAAATTGATTGTGGTTTGGTGATTGTTGAGCAAAGAAATTTCAGAAAGTAGGTACATATGTACTCCACTTTTATTTCATTTTTTAATAATAATATTCCATAACATTTAAATAATGTGACTGCTTCAAACATGAATAATAAAATTTTAATTTTTTCATGTTTCTTCTTTCGTGCTTTCTATATGACTTCTACACCGTCGTAGGATATCCGTAGACTGTGTCTATAAACCAGCTAAGATGCAATATTTGTAATTATATTCTATACAATTCATTTCAGAGAATGTTCACTGCCTTGTACGCACTTGTTCGGCCTCTGATTGTCAAATTGGAGGCGGAAAAAATTCATCATGTGTTATACATAATGCTAGAACCACAACGTTTACTAAATATAACCGCTTCTCATATAATGTGGAACCACAGTGCTCTGGCTAGATCGCAGTCCTATTTATACAGTTTCTATTATTCTTTAGTAAGTTGATCATAAAAAGAAATAAGGGCTCTACAATTTAGTGCCGATAAAACGCACACATTAATTCCGTGACATCTAAATAGACCTATAAGTTAGAGGTACTTA
The DNA here is from genome assembly GCA_031893035.1 of Dermolepida albohirtum. Classification (NCBI taxonomy): domain Eukaryota; kingdom Metazoa; phylum Arthropoda; class Insecta; order Coleoptera; family Scarabaeidae; genus Dermolepida; species Dermolepida albohirtum. Next base: position 12,946 of record JAVIWB010002850.1, on the reverse strand, counting down.
AAATTGTTTGTAGAATTAAAAAAATATGAGGTTGGTAATGTTTAATCGCCAAAAATGTTGGTTCGAGCCATGTGCATGTGAAAAATAAGAATACTAACCTTTCCAACAAAAATAGTTCATCCAGTCGGAATTTAAATATAATTAATAATTCAAATCCGAATCCAATGTTTTAAAAAACTATTTCTTTGGCAAATCGTTTACTCAAACGTTTAGTTTTATGAAACTAGTGTATGATGATGCGTGTTTATCACGTAGGATTAAGTATGAGTGGTATAAAGGATTTAAAGACTGTCGTCTAGATATAAGTGACGACGAACATCCTGGTTCAAGAAAATCTGTGGTTACGGAAAGTAACATCGAACTTTTTATCAGAAACGAGCCGAAATCCTCATTGCGATACGTGGGAATGCAATTAAATATTTGCAAAGATTCAATACATCGAATTTTAACACAGCATTTGGGACTGAGAAAAGTTTTGACATGGTTTGTACCACAGAAGCTAACTGAATTCAATATTGTACAGACATGACAAAAGACTCATAGAAGGACAAAAACTTCAGGTATTCTATTACAACTAACGACGAGACGTAGTGTTTTTAATATGATCCACAGATTAAGCGTCAAAGCTCTGACTGGAAGCATTCAAGCGAAGAAAGACCGAAGAAAAGGCGTTTGAAGTCAAAAGTGAAGATAATGTTGATTTGGTTTCGTGATTCGAAAGGCATAGTGCCAAAAGAGTTTATACCAACTAGTCAAACAGTTAATGTTGTATATTATCTTGGTGTTATGTAACGCCTTTTGTCGCGTATTCGTTCGCTTGTAGTGAAAATGCTAGTCTCATAGCTCGACACTTATCATTGGTTTTCTAACTACAAATGGCATTTTGTCCATCAATCATTCACCCTATTCACCGGATTAGGTCCCCTGTGATTTCTAACTATTCCTCAAATTACATTTGCCGATGAAGGGACAGCGCTATGGTGACGTTGAAGCCATTAAAAAGGCGTCGACAGCGATCTTGAAGGACATCTCTAAACATGAATTTAAAAATTCATTCAACATGTTAATTGACCACGCAAAATGTTGAATTTAAGCAATGAATTTTATCAAAATAGTAAGCTTTTGTTTTTATTTTAAAAAGGTTCGATTTTCTCCGTGACAGATTGTATAAATTTTAAAACGTGGAAAACAATTTAGGCTTTTATTTAATCAGAAATGCCTATGATATGAAATATCATACGTAAAACTTATTTTTATATATTTATATTTTATTCACAGATGATTTATGTTTGTTTTATATGTGATGTTAACAAAAAATTAATAATTTATAAGATAAAAAATGATCTAGGCGTTAATGACTTTAAACAAATATAACTCGAAGATCTGGTACGTAGACTTCCGCAGTCGTGGTGCATACTGTCTGCTTCTGGGCTTCCGGGCTGGAATCGCGTCACTGGTATAACTGCAGACGTTTCAGTTTCAGTGCAACAGACAGTAGCAGTAGTTGAGCCCTGAAGATGTCCCATAATAGTAGGTACGAAACGTCGGCAGTTATACCAGTGACGTGGTTCCAGCTCGGAAGCCCAGAAGCAGATAATAACTCGAGAATATTATGGAAATTTATAAGATATCAAATTACCACATCTATAGAAAAATATTCTATATTTTAAGACTGTTCACTATACTTGCCTTTGCCTTTTCATTAAGTTACTGAAAAGTCTTACCTTTACTACTTATATCGTAAGCATTGTAGGTAATTAAAGTCAAATGATTAATTCAAATTAATAGATGCACATATATAGGGTGATTCATTCAATAAAACTTATCAATCAATTACTGTCGATAGATGAATCACATCATCAATATAATTTAGTATAAAAATTGTCCTATCCGAGCATTTTTCGTAATCTAAAACGTCAAAAATAATTTTATTCCGTAAATGGTATCCGAACTGTATATCGTAGTTGTAAAAGTGTATTCGAGTCGTCAAGAGTACTCGTCGCCAACTGTTACAATAAATGATGGATTACGACGTAAAATATGTGTCTCCATTTGCTGGATGTAAGTTTATCACAAACAAAACTCCAAGAAAAGATGATGATGCCGGGAGAAAAAAAGCTGCTTGAAAAATTTAGAAAAATATGTTTCACTGCGCTTTTGAACATGCATAAATCTCTTCCATTCAATCCCACTTTATTACTGAAAAGAAGGAGAAAATATATGTGTATTAGAACTGCTGTACAGCAAGCGACAATTATCTTCGTAATTTAGGAGATACAATTAACCGAGGCTTCATAAATTTTCTGTAATTTACGACGCGAATAACTTTAGAACAAAGCGTATTAGGAAACCATTAATACTTCGGAAGCTTGCATTGTAATATGCTAAGGAAAATTATTGCCTAAACACCTTAACTTTCATACGTAACTCCAGGTTAGTCGGAAGGAGATGCTTACAAGTGGAACGCATTAGTTTTGCGCCAAGAATTGATTGTGAATTAAATGTTACAAGCCCTTAGGTAATTTTCCCGTTCGGTTTGTTTAATCTTAATAGTTCCATTCGAACAGAAACATGTGATTGTTATACTGTTTGCTATAAACGTTATGTTGTATTTGGATTATGAGAGAGTGTATTTGCATATCAACTAGTTTGAAACTAGTAATAAAATATATTCAGTCATTTTTAAATACCAGAGTATTATACGGGAGCATTCGTTTATTTCGAACGAAATAAAGAAATTTTTGGATTTAATAGATAAAAGATTAATTACAGGTTAATTTCAGCTAGTTTTTGCTTCCTAAAATTACACTAACTGGCATGGAAAACGGATCACCTAAATTTTTGCTAAGAAATCCATAATTTTTCCACATATGACGATTTCAAATTTTTACCTGTTTGTAATTTTTATGGAGCCTGTGGTTGATTAACTTGATCACTGAATATTGGTATATAACCCCTTACCATATTAATTTTCGTATTCTGTAAACGTATTTCCACAATTAAGTTGTCATCATCAGCAGATAAGTAAACAGTATCACACCTGGAGAAAGCTAAAACGTACACAGTGTACGTTTTGGCTTTGAGCGGTACGGGTGGCATGCGGAATTTCTTTTGGCACGGGTATTTTCACCGGAGTTTTCCAGGTGCGACACAGTTTAATTATCTGCTGATGGTGACAACTTAGTTGTCGAAAACGTATACAGAATACGAAAATTTATTTGGAAAGGGGTTATATATCTACCTTCAGTAATCAAATTTTACATGTTTTTTATCGCCAGCATCACAATATGGACCGGACTCCAGTGTTAAATCTTCTGGTGTCTTAGGTATCAAAACTTAAAACCATATCGAATGGGTTTTCCCCTTTTGAATTGCTTCATATGATGACCATATGGTTTCATGACTTCTTCTAAAGAAAACCTTTCGCCAAAGGACAAAGCTAACGTTTGAGAATCTTAATTTACTCTGTCAATCAATAGTTGAACTTATATAGCTTATAAGTCGTATTGTCGAGACGTATGGAAATAATTGTTACTTTTAGGAATGGATTACTTATTAATTTCGTCACAAATATTTTGGAAGAATTTTTCTGACAAAAACAGTTTACGTAAATCTAATGGTGACGGTTTTGTTTTTGTTCTGAGTACTATATCAGGCTCTGGAGATTTGCGGTCTTCGAATTTAATGTTTTGGTTTGTAAATATCTCACTTTTTTCCCTCGTCTGTCCTACGACCCTGTATCACATTATTTTCAACCATGCCTAAGTTTCTTTTTTTTTAATAAATCACATTGTCTATTTATATTTTGCTTGTAGCAGTTAATTTCTTTAAAGTTATCATTGTTAGAAAACATGAAGTGCTTTTATTTAAGTCAATTACTTTCACTGATTGCCACGTAATAACAAAATCAGACAAAATTATTCCGGCCTAATATAAAATTTGTTAAAACATGGATTGCTTGATAGTTCACTGTTTGGAAGTGAATTTAATAGAGACTATCGTTGATTGAATTAATCCCGAAAGGTAAATAGATCCCTTACCACATCATTCTTCATATTCTGTATACGTACTTCGACAAAGTTGTCATTATCAGCAATAATATGGGTCTAGAATAAAATTTTTTCTTCTGCTAAAAGTGACTTGACACCTGTTCTTAACCGATTTCCGTACTATGATTTTCAAATATCGAACCCACTTCTCTCTATCACGTCAGGTTTTTCCTCTATGCCATTTATTTCCATTTTGATCGTTGGAGTGTCATTAGTCAATGTAAATACTTAATACATACAAGTCGTTAGCATAATATACTTATAATTAATAAGACTACTCCAACGATACCTATTTAAGTTCACAACAATTAGAGAAAAAAAAATATTTTCTACCTCCACACTTCAAACTAGGTCTTATGAAGTAATATCTTAAAGCTTCTTCATCTTGGCCTCCGGGCCGGAACCGCGTCTTTGACAAATCTGGTACTGACGTTTCCTCATCACTTGTATGGGACATCTTTAGTTACGCTAAGTTTGTGGTGGATGGGTCTTTATAGAGGTATTGTTCACAGGTCAATGGAGCGTTGTGGTTACGGTTGAGAAATTTGTAGATACAGGATCGCCAGGTGTTGTGTAGAGGGTAACCACCATCACGGTTTAGGTTATTGGGGTGTTTGGAGATTTCGGTAAATTCGCCAATTTTTAAGAACTAAATATAATGCTCCTTTCCAAGCCTATAGTCAGCAAGTGCAAAACCAGCTACGCGCCGCAACCTGGTACAGTATTCATACTCTAAAACACTAATGCCGACGGACCGCTTTTTTTCGCAAATATACACTACCACACGAGCAAGGAATCCTGTACACACACGATGAGTCTAGAGAAACACGGTCGTTTACTGAAAATGGCTTTGAAAGTTTGTAATGGGGTTTAAAGATGGCTTTGATATTGTTTTTAAGATATATTCCACTGATGCGGTCAGTGACGCCTTGTATATAGTGTAAATGGACTTTATAGAGAGGGACGATATAAGCTTAGTATTGCTTTGTGGAACTCTAATATTAAGATATCGGTCTATGATCTGATGAATATCTTGTTTGGAGAAATTGTTGTTTATAAGAGCATTGGTGACCTGACAATTCCTAGGAAAGAGAATACTGATCAGATATGTTGAAAGCTCTTTGGAACAAGGATAAAATGACTCCCTACTTTTGGGCAGGATGTTGATGGGAAAGGGCGTTTGGATACTGGTCAGTGTGTGTCAGTTTGCTGTAAAACGAATGTCGTAGTAAATCGACCAGACGACTATTCACCAAGACGTCTAGGAAAGTAAAGGAACCTTCTGATTCAACCTCCATGGTAAAGTTTATGGAAATGTGCTGAGCATTTAGGAAAGCAAGGAAGTTATTTAAGGAATGCCGACCACGCAACCAAATATCGAAGGTGCCATCTGCGTATCTGAATCAACACTTCGATTTTAGACTGTAGTATAGGATTTGTTTTTCGAATAACGTCGGTACCAGAATTCTCAAAAACGCGGTTCCAGCTCGGAAGACAAGACGAAGACAGTATGGACAATGATCGTGAGTGTCTACGGACCAGATTAATATATTAGAGCTTTAGATTTTAAAGGCAACTGTTACTAGTACATATGTGAAAAATTTTTACGTCTTAATTACGAAAAAATTGAAATAAATTATCATAGTTGTAATAAAAAATACATAGGTAAAACTAAACCATCTATAAGAACCCGTTTTAAAGAACATATCTCTAAATTTAACTAGTAAGGATCAGGTTCCGATACCATATTCTGACTCCTATGACTTCCTGGAAGACACGACCGTTAAAAAGGTCCGTAAATGATTGCAGGGACATATTAAAGTACAAGTGTGGTAGTGTGTGCTTTGGTTTTGGAGGAACGAGTGTGGAATTTTTTCTGTGAAAACATTACAGTGAATTCAGATGCGATACTATGTTTAATAATCTGCTGATGATGATAACTACCGAGGTACATAAATAGAGTATGAACGTTGATGTGGTAAGTTTTTTTTTATCTTTTTTGATTCATTCAATTAGCCACAGTTTCCAATAATATTTATTTTTGAAAGACTGAAAATACAATTTTAGATTGTTGAATATTTAAAACTTGTACAAGTTTAGACGATGTACAGACGGTGCATAATTTTTAAATCATTACAAAAGTTAAATTGACTTACAATTAAAGCTTTTTAATTAATTAATTAGGGATTTAGAGTCCCAGCAAATACATCTAGACTCTATGAAGAGTTGTGAGAATTTATAACGAACGGTTTCCTTTTTTTACCGTCGAACTTACCATGCACACAATGTAAAAATCCCTGTTCCGTCTAAATTTCTCATTTGCTGCATTGATAAAGAGGAACCGAAGCGATATAACACGATATTTACTCCAAAATTAATGGAAACAAAGAAGAAAAGTTCAACAAAAAAAAACTTAATTAGCTCTCGAAGACTTAAAAAGCAACGCCACTTGCAGGAACGTGTGTTTGTACGTTTTAGAATGCCGAACGAAGCGAGATACAAAAGGTAGAAAAGAGGGCTGAAGGATATATAATGAGGGTGACTAAAATGTTCAGCCCGACAGACCTTTAACTGTTAGTTCACAGAAGTACGTACATATACACGCGGTGAGTGAGATACAACTAAACACATTCACTCACAATCCTGTTACAACCCTGATAATTATAGCTACATTCTCATGCCTCCCCTAAAATGTACGATTACATTATTAACGGTGGATGCCCCAAAAACAAGAGGGAGACTTCAGCCTGCGACTCGGAACAACAACAACAATTAAAGTTCGCACTTGAGGTGTAATACATCAGATTAGTTTTTATTATCATTCGTACTATCACTTTCACTTCTTCAACAATTATGCAACAGGGCGAATCGAATCGGTCGTGTAAACCTTCAGTGCGCTCAAGCATGAAGAGAGCTATGCGGCATCGACATCTCATGAACATGATTCTTGTAATCTCCTCTAGACGGAGGTTGAAATTAATGCTACATACTTACCTTTAGCGTTTAATATTATATTATATAAGGTTTTCCAATAGGGATGATATGATTTTAAAGTGACATTTCGGCCATTTGTAATATGTCATGATCTGTCATTTGTTTTTCATTGTATTCAGTAGTATTTACAATTTCATCATGGAGAGATATACGCAAGAACAACGTTTACAAATTATTCAGTTTTATTATCAAAATAATCGTTCTCCAATTGCAACTTTTCGTGCGCTTTCGCCATTTTATGGTCGTAATAATCGTCCAGGTGTGCTCGCTATTCGTCGAATTGTTAAAAATTTTGAGGTTACATTTTCTTTACATAATTTTCAAGTGCCAATAAGACAAAGAACCGCTCGAAGTAATGCAAATATTGCTGCCGTTCAGGCAAGTGTTGCTGAAGACCGTAATTTGTTGATTCCAAGATGTTCTCAACAATTGCGACTGTCTCAAACCACAACCTGGCGGATTTTGAGAAAGGATTTGGATTTGCATCTCTATAAAATTGTTCTCGCTCAAGAACTGAAGCCATTGGATCACTGTAAACGTAGTTTTAAACCATTAGACTATTTCCAGTGGTGGTATTTGAAGTCATTGGGCTATCGAAATAAACCAGACTCTCTTCAAGCTTTACAAGTTAATATTGAAAGTGCCATTCATGACATACGACTAGATTTAGTGGAAAAAGTGCTCGAAAATTGGGTCCATCGAATTCGTTCCTGCAGAAGAAGTCGTGGAGGCCATTTGAATGACATTTTATTTAGAACATAATTGTATCGATTGTACTTCACATTAAATAGAAAACTTTTGAATTTTCATATCACTCTTATTGGAAAACCTGTTATTAATTTAATCTTCTACTGCAGTGAAGACGATAAGTGTCATTGATTTCATCCACTGATTGATTTGGTTTATGTATAAATGTAAATAAATGTCATTTAAATACTCTGTATTCTGATGGTAACTATTTATATTCCGCCTGGTAAAAATCGAAACTGAATTGAAGACCTTCACACGTCCTTAATACCACACTTTTTAAATGAGAAATTTATTTTGGTGGTTTTAACGTATCTAATGTTATGAATGCCGTTCGTAACAAAATTGGTATTTTAAAAGATTTTTTAAACACCACACCATTACAGCAATTAAATAATGCGCGGAATTTGAAGCATAACATTATAAATTCAATTATTACTACGTAATATTTGCATACGTCCATATATTCCAACGGCCGATCATTCCTTTCGCCGAATCAACAGATTTATTCACGGTAGTTCAACAACATCAAACATCTGTACTATTTCCCAGAATGTGAACGAAATTTTGGACAAGCGGGGACAAGTTGATGTCTTGTACACCGATTTATCACATGCATTTGTTGTTGTCTATCACAATGCTTTACTATTCCAACTCAGTTCTTTTGGTTTTGCTCCTTCAGTTATTGCACTGATGACATCTTATTTGAGAAAGCATAGCTCTTAAGTTCCTGCAATGGTTCTTCATCCCACGAATCTATTGCTAGTTACAAACATTAAAACTAACCGCCTAGCAGTTATCAATAACATAAACTTGAAAATCGTACATAAAATACAGTAAGTTTCGGTAAGACACTATGAAGCGAGGTCAAATTGCAGAAGTGGACAGATATGGTGTCGATGAACGCTTCAGGATGGATAGCTGTGTTAAAAGGTTTTAGTGGTAAATATTTTGTGGCATGCTTTTGCTCCGTAAAGTCTGAATTCTAAACAGTATGTGATGATGATATGGGCATTTTATGTTCCAGATATTGAAAAACTTGATCTGGACATTTTCTAATTTCAAGCTGAGGCCACTATCCACAAAGTACAAGCAAACAAAGCACGTTTTGAGGGAAATATGCTTGGGACGCTCGAGAGGTAAGGTTTTGTGGACAGCAGGCTGGCTGGGTTTGGTGCCCTGCAACTGTTTCCTGTGGGGTTATTTCGTCGCGGTTTACCAACATTATCCAAGAAACCTGTGAGGAGGAAATCTTTATGGACATTCGCAGTATGCCTTAGAAAATGCTCAAAAAACTGTGAAGTTTTAGAAATATCTTAAAGGACTGTGTAATGGGGATCAATTCATGATTAACGTTTTTTCAAAACCACATGAGATAAAATATTCCATCTCATAGTTTCAGGAAATAAAAATATTTGTATTTGTTTTTGGTATTTTTAAGTTTTGCACTGTCAAAGTAGAGAAGGAGTTTTGCTGTACTTGTATATCTGGTTGAGTAAATGATACTCTTTACAAAAACGAAGCTTTTGATAGCTATTTAACCTATAAATACTGACCATGGGTTTAACAAACGCATACAAATTTTTCCCACCGACGTTTCATACCCACTCGTATGGGACATCTTCAGGGCTCAACTACTGCTACTGTCTGTCGCACTGAAACGTCGGAAGTTATACCAGTGAGGCGGTTCCAGTCCGAAAGCCCAGAAGAAGATAGTACGTACCAGATTAGCATATCAATTTTATTTTGATATTAATTTCGATACTTGTAAGCAACCGCATTAGTAATATACTAAAAATAACGTTCAGTGTTCAGGGATTAGAATAAAATTGCAATAAAAAGAAAACCAGTTTTAGCAATGTATACTTAATACAAAAAAATTATTATTCCCAACAAACGTTCAATCAAATTGCATAACTATAATAGTCGCGGAAAATATAAAAAGATACATCTATAATTATGATGAAGGCTTCCCTTCACTTATTAAAATTATTTACGGAATTGCGTTTCAATTTTGCTTATATTAATTCCTACTTTCAGTAAACATCCAAACAAAACAACTTAAAAGTTAATTAATGAGCGACTGCCTTTTGTTTTTAACGCACAGACAAGGTAAGCATTTTAAAGTACCACTGAATAAATAATAAATGACGAAAGTGCCTAATACCCAGGATATATTTTTTCCTGTGTATAATGTATTTCATAATCTCTGCTATATATCGTAACGAAAAGAGATTAACATCCGTATGCATGAGAACAAAACATTAAAAATAATATCCAAAATTTCATGGAAACATTTCTTGTGTTTAGTAGTAATAAAAAGTGTCACATTAGAAGAATACTTATTTAGACCATGCTTTCGATTAAAAGAAGATAATCAAATTATTACATTTACTCTCCGAATACTTATAGTGACATTATTTACTTTAATATGGGTATAAAAACAACGATATGACTTCCGCCTGACAAGCGGGGGATTGTGGTTCTATTTTCATCGAATGGACAGGATTTTCCTTAATTATAAAGCAACAATTAGCAGAAAACCAGGAGGTTTCACTTATTCACGCGATGAATTGTGTATATACACGTGTATGTACGTGTATGTATATACCTACTGCTGGTTTTGAATTAAAGATCTGTTTTAATAATATTTATATCGTAATGAAAGAATCAGATTTTATAGATCTTGGTAGCTCTATGATAGAGCATCTGCCTGGCAAGCGGTTGACTTGGATTCGATTCCTAACGGAATGTATATGATTTTTCATTAATTTCTGTCTTAGTTATAATGATACATTGAACAGAAAATTAAAAGTTTCTATTAATTTGCATCGTGGAATGTGACGGTGACAATTTTCAAAACCTTCCAGTTTAAATTTGGTTTTTTGTGCATATTCCCAATACTACCTACTACAATCAATGTTCAACTCCTGTCCTCAATTTACTTACAATTTTCAATTGCAGCTGTTGTAATTGTCTTAGTTTTTTGTGTGTTGACAGCATAGCTATCTGACGAGCATTTAGAAGAAACTAAAACGTTATAGATCTTCTCTTTCGCCCAGTTCGTTGGTCGTTACATGTGGTGTCAGTAAATTGTTGGTCACTGCTTTTTGGTACATTATTTCGGTGAAGGGTCGGGTTAATTAATGTGTTTGTCGACAAAGCCAGATAGACTGAAGAGTGTTAGATCACACGAAACGCGTCTCTATAATTTCTTTTGTCAACAAACATTTGATCGATTTCAATAAATTCAGATATTAAATATTGTATTAGAGTTGTTCGTTTCTTATTGAAATTCAATTCAATAAACTACAGGAAAACACTCGAAATGAGATACGCGCATGAATTTCCGAAATATATTAATAACAATTGAATAGAAACTCGACATATTTGGCATATGCAATTGTTAAGTGTATAATATTAAAAACTCATATACTTAGAAATTAGTTATTTTACAAACTATTCCTATTACTGAAATAGTGGGGTGATTTATACTTATTTTGTGTCAGTACAAAAATAAAGAATTAGATACCTCTAATTAGTTATTTAATAATTCCAACCAAAGTTTCTCGAAGAAGAACACTGAATTTCAACATAGTTGTCTAGGTGTAAAAGTTGACTAAACGGGTCTCTACGTCAAACTTCGAAAATAACTGCCGAAGAAATATAGAAACTTTTACTTGACCAAATACTGCAGTAAATTGCACTGGACTAAAGTAAGAATTAGAAGAGAAAAATAAAAATATCCAAACTCCAAGATTTTAATTTTACAGAACTGAAAACCTTTACAGAACTACTGTTTTACATATCAGTATTCAAATCAAACCATGAACATATTGATCCTATATTTGCGACGGATGCTACAAGAAGAGATATATTCCATATATCAATGAGTAAGTTTAGGTTTGCCTACTTGGCATATTGAGACTTGATGATCCAGATGCTAGAAAAGAGCGCAAAAAATATGATAAATCCACACCAATTTCAATTTTTAATTGATATACCGCACGTGCCTATGCATGTTGCCAGATTACATAGCTTCAACGGTGAAACATGGGGGTGGCTCTGTTGTAGTGTAGGGCTGTTTTTCCTTAGCCGAAGTGGGAGATTTGATAAAAATAGATGGTATTATGAGAAAAGGGTATTACCGAGAAGTTTTGGAAAACACGTTTTACGGTCAGGTCTGCGATTAATCCGGTAATAATTTTGAATTTATGCATAATAGTGACCCCAAACGCACGTCGTTGTTGTGTAAAAATTACCTTGAGGCGGAGAAAAATGAAAATATTTTGAAAGTAATGACAAGGTCCCCTCAGACTCCGGCCCTCAACCCCATTGAATTATTATGAGATGAACTCGAGAGGAGTTAGAAAGGAATGTCCATCATCGAAGGAAAACTTTGGAATATTTTACAAAAAGAATGAAATAACATTCTACCAGATGTAATAAGAAAATTAATAGAAAGAATGCCCTAAATAACAAAAGCTGTAATCGCCGTGAACGGTGGTTTCTTCTTCTTTAATACATGTATAAGTATATTATTAATAAGTTTAATGAATTGTAGTTTTCATTTTTATTATATAAAGAATCAATAAATATTATTTTCTGTTTAATTTCGTTAATATTATTGATTTCTTTTCTTGTTGTTGCTAGATTTATGTAGCTGCTGTCCATACTTCTGTGAGCGGTAGTGTTTATGTATACAGTGTATATCAGCCAAATGGAATAAATTTTTAGTTGCGTATTTCTTTAAATAAAAAGTTTATATACAGGGTGTGTCATGTAAAAGTGGTCAATACCAACTTTCTTATTTTAAATACAACACTCTGTCAAATATTAAATTTTTGGATTCTTTAAAAAATTCCAGACATACATGTACAATGTCCTATTTCGGAAATATTAAATGTTTTCAGATTAATTTGAAAAATTTTTGATAATGTAAAAAATAACAAGAAAAACATTAATGTCACTGTAGGAGATGTTCAAAGTATTCGCCGCAAACGTCTTGACAACATCCTAATCTTAAATAAAAATTTTTTCTAACGCTGCTCAACATCTCAGGTGTGACCGATCTAATCGCAGCTATTATTCGTCTTCTTAAATCAGCTAAGTCGAGGGGTTTAGTTTTGTATACTATGCTCTTGACATATCCCCAT